>CM060691.1:111100958-111553458 GCA_030686995.1 Artemisia argyi | reverse complement strand
TAGTGCTCTTTTAGCATTACATCTTGCACAACGCAATTTGGATCCACCACAATCAAGCTCACCATTATCACCACATAACAACAACCAAATTGAGAAGCATGTTAACAATTGCCCTTGTTGCATCTTCCTTCAACAACAAACCATTGCCTTGAATGAGCACTTCACTTGGATTGAGTATCTTCTTACTAGATCTCAACAAACACCATCACTTGAACAACATCAACACCCTCAACCAACAAACCCAAGTTCAAATCCACCACCTACAAGTTCCACATCTCCAAGCTCACCAACATCCATAAAACCAAAAGTTTATCTCCACTAATCCACTAAGCATTTTTATATGCTTATATTTCTCATTTTCAAATAAACCTTTCAACCATTTTGGGATTCAAGAAAGTTTGGTGACACTCCTTGTTAGCACAATAGGATGCTATACTTAATCTTAGTATTCTATAGTTATGGCTTTTGTAACAATGATTATTGGTTGACATAATCATCTTCTATCAATGAATGACTTAATATGTATTCCTTATTATCTTTTGCCATGCTTATTACTTGTTGGTATTATGATATATGAGTTTGCTTTTGCTATGCTTGTGCTTCTAATATTTTTCTTGCAAGAATTCCATAACTAGAACCCTTGGTGCCCTCAAATGAGGGGGAGCATACATCAAGGGGGAGCCTTTACCTTATCGGGTTAAACCTTTTTGATTCTACAAAAAGGGGGAGAAGTGAATATAAACTCACTAAATACTTGTCTAAAAATTAATTTTTGGATTTAATGAGTTTAGGTTTTGTAATCATCAAAAAGGGGGAGATTGTTGATATAAATAATTGACTAAAAACATTATTCATATCTTTCGATATCTCTAAGTTTTGATAATCACAAAACGAAAACTCATCAAACCAAAGGTTATGACGTAAACAAGTATTTAGTAGTAAATACTCACTTTCACCATTTAATCACTTAAGGTATGAATAAACAAAGTGATTAGTGCATTATAAGATCAAAGGAAATCTTGTCTTAAGAACATAACATTTTATAAAATGTTTTTAACATTTTATACATATTTGTAAATCATTTTTGGTATAGCTTTATTAAACCACAAAAATGTGATTTCAAATTTCCAATCAAAAAGGGCAAATTTTATCTAGAAAAACTTTTCAAACGTTCAGGAGGGCGGCCCCCTTAATTTTACTAGGCGGCCCCCTTAATCATTAAGGGGACCGACCTATAATTAAGGGGACCGGCACGCTCCCGAACAGTATTTTCTGGCCCTATAAATATTGGATCATTTCACATATTTTTCTCACCTTTTTGCACTAGAAACTTTCAGATCTAAACATCCATTTCCTTTCTCTAAAAATCCTTTGATCTTATGTACTTTGATATTTGTTTCAAAGTGATTCAAGCCTCAATATTCAAAGTGCAAAGAGAAGAATACTTCTATTAGAAGTATTACAACTTAGTATCATCTTGCTATCTAAGTTGCTTGTTTATATTTTCTTGTAAATCTTTCATTCTTTGGTGAATAAGGTGTATGTATTAGTTAGATAGATTTAGTTGAAGAATCTAGAATTGTTGTAAGTGTAAAGTGGAACTTGAAGTGAAGAAGAAGGGTTAGATAGTATTGGTGATAGGAGATTGTAGCAATAGGGACTTGTTGTGAAGATATTGAGGGTTCCAAGTGAAGAAGACTAGAAGACATTAGTAGATTGAAGTTGTGAAGATTTTAGTGGCTTGAAGGTGTGAAGACATTAGTGGCTTGAAGGTGTCAAGACATTAGTGACTTGAAGGTGTCAAGACATTAGTGACTTGAAGGTGTCAAGACATCAGTGGCTTAAAGGTGTGAAGACATTAGTGACTTGAAGGTGTCAAGACATTAGTGGCTTAAAGGTGTGAAGACATTAGTGACTTGAAGGTGTCAAGACATTAGTGCCTTAAAGGTGTGAAGACATTAGTGACTTGAAGGTGTCAAGACATTAGTGCCTTGAAGGTGTGAAGATACTTGTGGTGTGAAGAAGTATTGAAGTAGTGCAAAGGTGTGATGAAGAAGTGGTGTCATATTTGGTGTGAGATTGGTTCTAGCTACGATTAGAACTCGACATCTTGTTTTGTGTCGTTAATTGGTGTAAGCTTTTGGTGTGTACGGTTTCTTCGCCATAAGGGAGGTTATTGACTTAGTGAAGAAAACTCTCGAGTTCGGTGCTCGGGGAGTGGAGTAGGGCAAGGAAGGTGTCCTTGTAGCCGAACCGCTATAAATCCTTTGTCTCTCGGTTTGATCTTTCCATCTCTCACTCTTTGCTTGCTTACTTACTAGCTTTTCATATATTGTTAATATTGTGTGTTGTGCATATATTGATTTTACATAAAAATCAAACTAGGTTCCATTTAAAACATTAATTATACTTTAGTAAAATATAAGTATAAACAATTACTAAGACACATATATCTATATTAGTACAAACTTGTAATTAAGTGAGATATATGAAATTATAATTTCTATTCAACACTTTAAATAAGTAGTGTATATATGATATATGTGAATTAGTTTGTATCTATACTTTAGTTTCAAAGGTTTTTAAAATTACCATCAATTCTTTGAAAAGCAAATTCTTATTAAACGAAAAAGACGCAAAACTATTCAACCCCCCTTCTAGTTTTCCACAATCCGGAAAAACATTTTCGAAAATCTTTATGGAGTATATTTTAACTTCATCAATGCTCATTATGTGCTACTAAACTCGCATATTTTGTACAATATGATATAAATAGTTAAATAACAACATCAACCTCAACCTCAACATGTATGTCAGTTGAACAAAGTGAAAGATTTCATCCAAAAATATTAATAGATATTAATACATAATAAAAAATTCATGCATATTTATTAGTTGTACTTATATTACAATTTTTACGGATAAATTCTTATATGTCTATATAATAAACTAAAATTTTAAAATAAATTTGATTTATGTATAAACTCGTATGTGGACGGGACTTATAAGTAGTTATACTACTATACATAATCCTTCTCCACGTTTACATTCAGGATGATGAAAGATTTGTTTTCTAAGACTGTTGCCATGTTTGTCACGCAACTTAATTACTATATTGGGTAGGCTTTAGGTAGGGTTTAATCTTGGCTTACTTGCTATTTTCATATAAATGAATAGTTTGATGGTAACTGCTTGAGAGAGATAGGTTCATGAACAAGAACAATTCCCAAAATACATGGAGCAAAGTTCTTGACCACTGAGAATAATATACTTGACGGATCTCTTGACTTGCTTTACAATACGTCCATATTGGCCACTCTCTAAGGGCATTTTTTCAGCTCCAAATATGTCTAAGCAACTCACAATCTCTTACCAAATATGTCTAATCAACTCACAATCTCTTATCAAATTCGTATCGTTAGACTAAAACTCAATAAGTATTATTTTGTGAATAAATAAAAAAACACTGAACGAAGTAACTAGCTAGGTTCAGTGTGCAGGGTGCATTAGCGGGAAAGCATTCGAGAGAGGTCCTTCCAGCGGGAAACAAGCAAATACATTTTTTTTTTTCATTTTCGGCACCGTAGTACCACAAGGTTTTAAAGAGAGAGAAAACTATTTTTTATTTTGTGCGAAGGTGTATCGTGTAGGGCAGGGGCAGAGCCAGGATTTAAAAAGTTAAACGGTCCGACTTCGTTTCATTGTAAAATAGTAATTGTCAAAATCAAACCTCAAAACTAATGTAGCTTGCAATATTCAATGTAGATTGTAGAAGTATAAAGTTAAAAATGTAACTTATGAACAAAACTACCAACTTAAAAGACAGAAAACTATTTTTATTTTGTGCGAAGGTGTATCGTGTAAAGTAAGGGCAGAGCTAGGATTTAAAAAGTTAAGGGGTCCGATTTCGTTTCAATGTAAAATAGTAATTGCCAAAATCAAACCTCAAAACTAATGTAGCTCGCAATATTCCATGTAGATTGTAGAAGTTTAAAATTTAAAATGTAACTTATGAACAAAACTACCAACTTAAAAAACGAAGAATATCCCAATAAATTGACACAATAGATGAGCATATTAGAGGGAAATTGACACTAAAATATCATAACTATTTGATGTCATTAGGAGACTTATGCGTTCATAGCGTTGGGGCATTCGGCACCTCCCCATGATCAATGAAAAGGATTACAACGCTTCAATTAAAATAAGGACATGACAATTCGACTAATCAATAGGAGATAACTAGGGAGTAAAAAATTCTAAATGAATTCATTCTCCTATCATTAGAGTTACCACTTTTATTTTCTTGTTTATTAGTTTACTTATTAGTTTGGTTTTAGTTAATTAGTAGCTAAAACGCCCACTCTTCAAACCCTGAGATTTTTACTTGCTTTTCATAAAAAAAATAAAAATACAAAAAGAATCATTACTCACCTTTAAACCTATCTCGACATATACTTTGACCTTCACATACACTATTCCCCTAAAGAATGATCAATCCCCGTATCTTGCATATACTACACTACAACGGTTATGTACACTGCCTAGGAGGACTGTAAAACTTTTTAGGAGGTCTTACAACCGCCGCATCAGATTAACTCCTTTCATTTGGCCTGACACTATTCGTGGATTTGATGAAACACTTTTCGCGTAAATAGACAGAGACATATACCCATAAACCCATCAACAACCTATAAACTATATAACCATAACTTGTAGTAAACCATGTGAAATGAGCAAATATAATTACATGACATTATAACGACATAGCCTAAACCACGTACAAAGAATTTATCGAAACCAAAATTGAAAAGTTATATTCAAGGAAGTTATTATCCGCATGTTAAAGCACAATTATCTAAGAGGTGCGTACAAAAACAAAGTTTGTTGGTTTTATTGATGAAGCACAAAGAAAACATCAATCTACTACACATGCAAATCACTTGACAAGGCTCAGATAAGTTACACATGACTGCAAAATTAATAACTTTCCTAGCGTATATACAAATCATCTTGCTGTATTCGAATTTCTAACAAAAATTGAAGTCTATCATCACAGCCTTTTACAATGACCTATAAACACAAACTACATTGAAAACCGTGTATCAAAGTGATGGTAAATGGTACTGGTAGTGGTATGCTACAGAAAGGTATTCAGAGTAAAAAGTGGCAATACACTGCACATGTAACTCATTTCATAGAGCTCGGACCAGCTTGCAAAATTAATAAGTTATCTCGCTTAGATGTAAACTATCTCCATTTAGCCAAAAGTCCAGCAAACAAATGAAGTCCATCATCAAAGCCTCTCACAACATAAGCTATAGAGAATTAGTAACCATAAAGAAAATGTTCCGAAGCTAAGAAAAACATTTGAACTCTGTCACAACAACCTCTTACGCTGCTCTATAAACATAAACTATATAGAATTAGAAGCAACATTTAAAATACTTTACATGCCATCATAACACACCTACGTTGACAAATTATACATACTGCATGTCAAAGTTTAAAGAAACAAAAACACAAACCGTAAATACACTAACATCGTAACTGATGAGGTGAAAAATGAACCGTTTTTAGGGGGTCATTTAAGCTGGAATTCGAATTTATTTGATCAAATATTGCCCTAAATCGTTCCTTTTGTGATTTTAGGTACTTTGGGAGTGAATTATGGAAAAGGAAGCATTTTGGACGTTTTTGGAGCATAAAAGTGAAGAAAACGGCAGAGACTTAATTTTCCATGCTGGGAACAGTACCTGACGGCGTCAAGAAGGAAAACCTGACGGCGTCAGGAGCAAAATCCATGACGACCCAGAGAAAACCTGAAGGCGTCACCTGAAGGGCGTCAAGAGTTATTTTGGTGACAGCCTGAAGATGGATTACACGTGACGGCGTCAAACCCAAATCTAGGCAGTCCGAAAACTTTATTGGCGGCAAGATAACGACGTCAGACATTTACTCTTGACGTCGTCACCTCACAAAATCTATATATACTTTTCTATTTTTCATTCATTAAAAGAGGAACTTGTATGGAGAATACTAGAGTCGATCCTAATAAACCCTAGGTCGTTTGTAACAGTATTTTCAAGGGTTTTCACCCCTTGAAACCTTTCATGTTCAATTAAGATAAGTCCTCTTTCAATTCAATCAATATGTCCATGTGTTGTTTGAATATATCTTATACTTGTCTTGATTATAACATGCTAGGCTAGATCTTTTGTGTGTTTGCTTAGATGTAATGAAACCTAGATGTTGATTATAGGTTGATTTCTTGTTTATAGTTGTAATGGATGAATGATTTCAATGTTAGGCTTAAGAAAACTGGCAGATCTCCATTGTGTAACTTGCTTGAACGTCTTAAGAAACATGAACCGATGTGTACTAGGTTTTTATGGTTGTATTTAATGCATGAGCAAATTCTAGTGATCCCATGTTAGGAGCTTTTTAGCCGGCTCGACATAGGAGTGAATTAGGAGCTTATAGGATTGGGGAAGTAAGTACACCACCCCATGAATGGTATTAAGGAATACAATCTGTCATCCACGCAACTGTAACAAGTAATTAACCTGTAAAAGATATCTAGGGAGTAGTGAAATCTAAGTAAACACCATTTTCCCACATATTGCTCACACCTTTAGTTTAACTTAGTTTATTTTCATTTTTATTATTTTATTTTGATTGCATCTTTAGTTATTGGGTTAGTTGACTAGCAACTAATTCCGCCCACTCTTCCAAAAACCGAGATTTTACCTGCTTTTATAAAAACATAAAAATACAAAAAGAATCATCCCTCACATCTTGACCTAGTTTTTAGGCTTTCTAATCCTAGCGACACTATTTCTAAGTTGAACGATCAATCCCCCAGTATTTTTCACTATACTATACTACAACGATCAGGTACATTGCCTGGTAGGGGTTGTAAGCTTCTCGAGATCCCTCGAGAGGTAAAGCCTGGTGCAATTCCCACGCATCAAGTTTTTGGCGCCGTTGCCGGGGAATAGTTATTGTCTAGGTTAGGATTTCTTTTAATTAGGTCTACTTGCTAGATTCCTTTCTAGTAAGATTTTATTTTTATTTTTAGGTCTTCTTTAGTCTATCTTATTTCTTCGTGTTTTTGTTCGTAATCTTTACCATCCGATATCATGGAAGGTGGTAACATCTTTGAACCCATCAACCCACCACAACAAGACCACCCACAAAACCCACCACTAGCTAACCAACCTCTTAGGCCCCGAACCCTAGGAGAGTATTCCCGACCTAGCCACCAAGGCTATCGAAACAGTATTGAGCTTACCGGAGCCAATGTGTCCCCCTTGCGATCCGACACCATCCGGTTGGTGCAAAGCGGGTGTGCATTCCATGGACTTCGTTCCAAAGATCCAAATCAACATCTCAAGGACTTCCTTAAAATCGTAGATTCTATAGACCTTGATGTTACAACTAGAGAGTCAACCCGATTACGCCTATTCCAATTCTCTCTACGTAATCAAGCTAGTCAATGGCTTGAACGTTTACCCGCGGGATCCATCACCTCATGGGATGATCTCACCACTCGTTTCCTTGCTCAATTTTTCCCACCGGGGAGAACTACCAAGCTTAGAAATGATATCTTGATGTTCCAACAACGTCAAGGTGAAACTCTATATGAAGCATGGACTCGTTTCAAGGACTTACTCCAAAAAGTCCCTAATCATGGCATAGATCTTTGGCTCCAAGTCCAAATTTTTTATGACCATATCGATCTCTCCACAAGGCGAACCATTAACCAATAGGCCGGTGGCAAGCTATGTGATCTTAGTGCGGAAGAATCATGGGAACTCATAGAAGATCTTGCTCTCTATGACAATGAAAGTTGGAATGATCCCCGTGATTTGAACAAAACGGTCAAGGCAATATCTCTGCCTTCGAACAATTCTAGCACTCCCGACCGTAGGATCATGGAACTTGAGGACCAAGTCAAGTTTCTCATGAAATCTTACGAAGCTCCTAAGCCTACAAGCCAAGTGAACAAAATCACTTCTTCATGCGAATTATGTAGTGGTCCCCATGACACTCGTGATTGTGTGGAACTCCCCGGAACAACTTTTGCGGACTACGCATCTTCGCGTACCGACGAAGCGAGAGATAAGTGGTACACTTTCAAACCCGAGCCTAACCCTTACGGTGATTCATACAACCCTTCTTGGAAAAATCACCCAAACCTTAGGTGGAAACAAAACCAAAACAATTCTTCCAATCCGCCTAATCGTTACCAACCAAATGGTCCACCCTCCAACCGTACTTTCAACAACAATCCTTCTAACAACTATGGTAGTACCAACAATCTTGAAGGATTGATGTCCAAGTTTGTGGCATCTCAAGAAGCTCGCATATCCAAGTTTGAAGCCGATTTCAAACAAAAGCAAAGCGAGATGACCACCAAAATTGACACATTGTTGAAAGTTCTCAACGACCGAGAAATGGGAGCACTCCCAAGCGACATGGTCAAGAACCCGAAACTAAACGTTAATTCCATATCATCAGTTTCGTCACCCAATTCTTGTCCGTAATACTACTCGGTTAAATCAACGAGCACGTGTTTCAAACAAAACCAAATTCTTCAAAATGACCAATTAAACAAAACACCCGATATAAAACCGGTCAAAAGCATAGTTGAAACACCTCCTTACTTTGATGTCTTAGCCCGTGCTCCTTACTATAGTGCCTTGACGATGAATTCAAGGAGCTTCACATCGAACGCCTTGACGATGAATTCAAGGAGCTTCACATCGAACGCCCCGTCATTGATGTCTTAGCCCGTGCTCCTTACTATAGTGCCCTCCTAGAAAAGTATAAGAAGTTTAAGCTAGGTAAAAATGGGACTGCCTTTGTTCAAAACAAATTGCCTAAAAAGCTTGATGATCCGGGTATATTTGTTTTGCCTTGTAAGATAGGAAGATCCGAAGCTTTCGACACACTAGCCGATTTAGGATCAAGCCTCAATTTGATTCCCTTGTCCCTTTTCACCACTCTCAAGCTAGGAAAGTTAGAGGAGACGGAAGTCTTAATTTGTCTAGCGGATGGGAGTATTGCCCACCCGGTTGGAATGATTAAGGATGTAGTTGTTCATGTAGGGAAGTTAACTATTTTAGCGGATTTTCACGTCCTAGATACGGTTAATGATACTACATGCCCACTATTAGTTGGAAGACGATTTTTAGCAACCGCTAGCGCCATGATAGATTGTAAGGAGTCTAAGATAGCGGTAGGTGAGGGCGATACTTGGTCGGTATATGATGTTAAGAAACATAGCTACGATTGTGAGGATGAACCGACACCACATTGGGTAGAGATGAATAGGAGACCATCTAGATATGGAACTTGGATAGAAAGGAACTTTATAGGACCTCAACGCCCATTCTATCTAGAAAAATATTTCATCGATATAACACATTCGGTGGAACAACTCATAGCTAGAGATGAAGAGCTAGACCCTTTTGAGGACCCCCTAGTCTTTAGGAAGATGATTGAGTTCTTGAGCGTAATGCCCATTAACATAGAGATGAAAAAGAGGAAAAGAGAGGGGGATAAGTGTAATTGGAGATGGGACAAGCCACCTAAGGAAGGTGACGGATCATGGCATGTGAAGATGATTTTGTATGATCCGGATGGAGAAAAGTTTGAAAGGTCATACCGTACTAAGAAAACCGATAGGAAGTTGAAACCTAAGTTTGATCCCAAAGATGTCCTCAATGAGGAACTCACCCGTGTCACATAGTAACCCATGACCTTGAGTCTAGCTACAAGACTAGTAAATAAAGAAAAGCGCTTCTTGGGAGGCAACCCATACTTTGTGTGATTTTTATTTTGTTTGATTGTGATTTGCTTCCGTATGCATGCTTTATTTTTATTGTTGGTAGATCATGTTTCAAACTAAAATGGTGAAAATACTTTATTTTGTTGTTTGGCCTAGTCTTAACTTCGTCCAAAGGTATTTCGCAAAAGATAAGTGTAAGGGGAAACCCCAAATATGTTTTTAAGAAACAAACTCGATCATGATTCTCCACAATATTAAATGAACATGTATATTCGTATTTGTTAGAGTCAAATGCTTGTATCGAGTCATAATGATGTTTTGCAGGATTTTCCAGGAAGTAGGACCAAGTTTTTTCCAGAAATTTTCTGGAAACTTAGCATAAGAATTTCTGCAGGTCACTTCTAACGGCGTCAGGAAGAAATTCCTGATGGCGTCACGTGTAAAATTCTAGAAATTTTACCAGTTTTGTTTTTCTAACGGAGTCTTAAATTTTTTGTTGAATCTTTAGTTTTATAACCTCCAGGAAATCTGCAAACATCATTCCACAAGCATTATATCTTACTTTGCTTTGTAGGATTTGTTAGCATATATAGATTGCCGCCGATTTTACGTGAGGTTGCCTTGTTTGTTTTCTCAGGTTTAACAGGTTATGTTTGACAAGAAGATGACTTATATTCTGGAAGGGAAGCTTTGATTGTTCATTTTCTTGGAGGAAGATCTAACCTCATTACCTTATTATCCATACCGAGCGAATCAGGGGAGTATTTGATTTCATTCGTTTTACTTATTTCACTTTTACATTCTTTACTTGAACATTGGCGACAATGTTCATCCTAAGTGTAAGGGGAGGGTAATATGATGATACCTTACAGATACACTTTCGCTTGAGTTTGTTTGTTTGATGGTAGATGTGTAATAAAACTATGAGAAATACTTGTTAGTGTAATTTTAGCGCCAAATTTAAATTTTTTTACAACATTTAGGAGTGAAACTTTAGCCTTAGCAAGCGTCTCATGGATAGGAGATTGTATGACTAGCACAAAACAGTACCATTCAGAAAAATTTTCCACCCAAATATGTGAGGTTCGCCTTTAGATTTGATAGGAAAAGCATTTACTATTAGTGCTTATGAGTGTACCGGTAGTATTTAGATTCTAGAACTTGCGTTAGTGATGCATCCCGAGACCGCTAGTGAGACTACATTCATGTGGTAGGATTTACTACATGATAAGAGGCATTAGGATTACCCTTGTGTTAAACCCGTATCATAATTACTTGACCACTGAAGTCATATTACTTGGCTAGTAAAGTCAATTAATTTTTCCCACACCATTAGCGTTGTACTCATTTTTAGTACACGAAGCCCCTAGTACACCCCTCCGAGCCTATCTTTTTGTTTCTCACTTTAAGCATCTTACTTAAAGGAAGAATTTGTTACACCCCACTTAAATGTACAACCAAATCGCCTTAGCCTTCCGTGTATGCACTCATCTTTAGTGCATTATTGTTATTTATTTAAACCCTTAGTTAATTATCTAATTGATTAAATGGTTGCTAAGTCAAGTCATATCCTTGTACATATTGTTTTGGGACGATCGGGACTCATGGGTAAAGTACTTGTGTTATGGAGTAATGGGGATATTGGGATCATAGTTTTTACTATTTTATCAAGTCTCGGTCATTTGTAATAATAGGTTGCTTAAGTTACTACTTACTTTCATTTATGTAATGTTATAAGTTTACTAGGCTTAAGATATTAAGTCCATGGGCCTTAAGCCCACACGTTTTACTTGAAGGGAAGGACTAGGAGTGTTGCCCTAGCTCCTCACCTATATACTAGTCTTAGGCCATTGTAAAACTTGGTTGTTTATTTGAAATCATAAAGAAACTCTTGCAATTACATTTCTCTTATTCAAATATTCATCCCATCCTTATATCTATCTCATTCTTGTTTGTGTGAAATCAATATGGTGACCTAACAAGTGGTATCATTCGCCATATGAAGGTGTAGTTATTGTTTTTTCTATTTGAAATCGATCCTAAAACCTTTTTTAATTCGTTATTTTTGTAAACAAATTGTACTTTCTTGTTTGTTTCTTGGTTTTTATCACATATTTGCTTACAAATTTGTGCTACAAATCATTTCAAACACAAAAGTATCAATTTTTCCTCAAAATCACGATTTAGATTTTTTGTACCTTTTTCGGAATTTGTTAAATTTTTGAAAAAGTTTGTCAAGTTTATAACTTTCTTCAAGATTTCATCTTTTTACAACTTGAAGTACAAAAATCTTGGATTAAAAACTCGTTTTTGGATTGCTTTTCTTGAAAAACAAAGTTTTGCATAATTTCGAAAACACCTTACTGACCAAGTTTCAAGATCGTGTTCTAGTGCCTCTAATTGCCTTACGAATTGCGGAATCAGTCTTTTCTCTCTTGTATAAGGAAGAAAAGTACTTCGACTTTTGGTTAACTTTCGAAATTGTATAATTTCGAAAGTGTTTTTTGTGTTCTCTAAAATTTCACTTATTTTCGAAATCACAAAGTCTTCGAAAACCTCTTTGGTTTTTTCGAAATCTCTAAGATTTTCGAAAATATACTAAGTTTCGTGAAACTTTCTTTCGAAATCTTAAACTTTCGAAATCTCAAACTTTCGAAATCCTTGAGTTACATATTTCGCAATCACAAAGGTTGGTGACAAAGTTTCGCAATCCTTTTAAGAGCATCTTTTCGCAATCACATACTTGGGCAAATTTTTCGAGATTTGGCAAACCTATACCTTCTACAAGATCCATTTTTTCACACAAGTGTTTCATAATGTCTCAACCACCGTACTATAACTTTAACCATCCTCAGCAACATCAGAATCAACAGTATCCACAGTATCATCAGCAACAACAACAGTATCAACAATCACCACAATATTATCATCAACCGGTTTACTCACAACAACATAACTTCATGCAACAAATGGTTCCGATACAACAATCTTATCCGATGTCACAACAACAAACCCAACTTCCACCAAAACCTACTCACTGGTTTGACAAGATGTGTGAAGTCATTTCAACTCAACAATCCAGACACGAAGCAGGCTCTCCTGACACCTCACCAATGCTAATACCGGGTAATTATGTTCAATGGACAAGTCGATTCTTAAGGTTTATTGAACTCAAAAAACCCAATGGTAAGTACATGAAACAAGTTATCATTGAAGGACCGTTTCCTTGGCCTGTTAACTACGTTGGCGGTGACCCATCGGCTGATCCTCCAGTAGCTCCAACTGCTGTGCGTGTTCCTGAGACTCAACTTACTACTGAACAAAATCACCATCGTAAAGCAGATGAGTATGCTATGTCTTACATACTTCAAGGGATACCAAATATCATATTCAGAAGTGTTGATGCTCAAACAACTGCAAAAGCTATGTGGGAACACGTCCATCTACTGATGCAAGGCACACAACTGAACAAGGAAGACATGGAATCTAAACTTTACTTGGAATATACTAATATCATGATCGAACCAGGGGAATCTCTTGAGTCTTACTTTCATCGTTTCACTAATGTCGTCAATGATTTAGAGAGACATGATATAACTCTTCCAAGAATCGCTGTCAATACAAAGTTTGTTAGTAGTCTGGGTCCTGAGTGGCAAAAGTATGTGACATTTATGAGACAAGCTAAGAATCTTCACAGGGATCCATATGGTTTATTGTACGACTATCTCAAGCACTATGAGTCTGAAGTTGAAAAAGACAAACTCGCCCGAGGAGGATACACATCACCACCTACTTCTAATCCCCTTGTACTCGTTGCTCAAACTCCTGGTTCACATCCTCCGATGTCTAATCATGCTTATGATCAGGAACAGAATTATTTCAGTCACCAGCAACCTCCTACTTCTCAACACGCTTCTAATCAACTTGCTCCATATGACAACAATGATAGCATGTATTACTCTAATCAGATTGAAGATGATGATGATGACGTCAATACGTTGAATCAAGCACTTGCTCTTGTTTCTCGTGCTTTTAGCAAATTCTCCAACAAAACCAACAACCGTATTCGTTCTTCATCAAATACAAGAAACCAAGCTATCATTCAAGATGGTCGTGTTGAGATTCAGAATCGTAATTCAGGACGTTCAGGTAGGTATACTGGAAATTCTGGATATGGACAAAGAGTCAACAACAATGGGGGATTCAGAAACAATCCAGGTGCTCCTCAGCGAAGTAATGGCAATGCTGCTAGTAACAACACAGTCTCTGGGAATGCGATATGGTGCTACAACTGCAACGAAAAAGGTCATATTGCAACTGCATGCCCTCACCCAAGAAAAGGTAGTCAGTTTCACAAGCAGGCATTACTTATGGCTCTCAAAGATGAAAAGGAAGGAACTTTCAATACTCATGAGAATAGTTTCTTTGCTAATGCTTACAACGATGACGAAATGGAAGATCTTGAAGCCAAGGCAGCTGTGATGCTTATGGCCAACATGCAGGAACATCAGTTGCATGATTCAGGCCCAGTATTCTCCACTGATGGCTTGTCTCAGGTAAATGACCTAACCTCAAGCTCCATAGAATTTTATGCATCACCCTCTATTTCTGAATCAGATCAGGCGCAAGTTGTTCCTTTTGAACCATTTTTCTCTTCTCAAGAGGATGAACAATTAGACACGGTTGTTATATTGATGATGACACTGTCGTCTCATTTGACGATCCTATTGAGCAAGACAAAAATGACTTTATTGAACAAAATGAACCTCCTTCTGATCCAGCTCCTTACTGTACAGCTACGGCTAATCAACTTCTTTCTAATCACATAATGGACGAGCAAACTGTTTTGAAAGAAAATGCCAATTTGAAAAAGGACATTGAATGTTATAAAAAGCAACTTTCAAACTTTCAATATGTCATTAATCGTGAACAAAGCTTTGAAAAGTCATTTCAAGAATCATATGTCAAAGAACAAAATTTTCAAAAGCAAATTTATGACATTGTTGAGTCAAACGGTAAATTGGTTTCCAAACTGGAAAATGAAAAACATGATCTTCAAAAACAAGTTGTTCAACTCCAACAGGAACTTTCAAAAACACAAAAGAGGTGATAACTTGCAAACAGGAATTTTATGAACATAAAGTGCAAAAACGAGAAAAAGAAAATTCTTTACTTGATGATAATATCGCTCTCAAAAGTCAAATTAAAGCTTTTCAAAACATCGTTTATAAACATGGGGAATCTGTAACGACAATTCAAAAGTTTTCTTTAAAACTAAGACCAGGTAAAGGTTTTGGCCTCAGCGATTACAGATCCTCTTTTCTTCGCACTGTGTTCAAAACAAATCCTAAGCTGTACAGTATGGACCAATTGATGGATAATAATGTTGTGCGTGTTATTGTACATAATACTGAGGAAGAATACGAACTTGAAGAGAAGAGTCGATAAAAAATGAGTCAAGTTGAATATTGCAAACCATATGATTACTCAAAAGCTCCTCACATTTCAAAATCTTTTGTTCCATCAAGAGAAATACCTGAGAAATCATGGTATGTTACTGAGTCTTATGTTTCATCTTCCGATGGAGCTCCTGTCAAACCCGTGGCACAAGTAAATGGTCCATTACCTTCTTCTGGTCATGTGACACCATTACCTACACGCTGTAAAGTTTTAGACTATTTTCAAACATTCATGAAAGGCATCGATAATTTGGAAAACGTCATTGAACAACATTTGGAGATTAAAATTCATACTTTTCAATCAGCTTACGAGCGGGAAAAGCGAGACATTTTTCAAAAACAAATTCTGCCTTTAGTTCAAAATTTGTGTTATTGTGCTACTCGTTGGGAACAGGAACTCCAAAAAGAAGTTAAAGATATGAAAGAAATTTTCGCTCTTAATGAAAATGCAATTTTGGTTCAACAAAGCAAAAACCAATTTTTGAAAGCAGATTCTGATCGACTCTTGGAACAACTTCTTCAGGCTGATTTTCATAGTTCTCTCATGAATGAACTCCATTTTTCCAGCAATGCTGAATTATTTGCTGAGTACTGTGCTGAACTTATTTCGTTGAGGTCACAAAATGAAACATTGAAACATCAAAATGAAACGTTGCGTCAAAACAGTGATGATGTGATGAACAAACTTTCAAATGAAATTTGTCAACTCAAACATAAGATTGATTGGTGTCAAGCTCAAAGTATTGAAACAGAATTGCAACTATGTACCAAGATTGAGTCTCGTAAAAACAAATGTCGTCTACTTAATAATGAAATTGCGGAGTAAAAAATTGAAATTGCGGAATTAAAAATTGAAAACGCCGAATGGCAACAAAACCGCGATGACATTCGTTATTGCAATGGTTTACTTGAGTCTGATATTCAGGACAAAAAACACATCATCATTCATTTGAAAGAGAAAATTAAGCTACTTCAAAAAGGAAAGTTTATTGACACCACTGTGATAGCACCAGGAATGTTTCTAATAGACATAACAAATAAGGGTAAGCATGCTAAGAGTTCTAATGTTAGCTCTTCCACTTCCACAGGTCTAGTTTCCCGTAAGAGCGTTAGAAGCTAAAAGCCAAAAAGCGTTAAGAAGACTAAAAAGAATAGGCTCTCGCAACATAAAAGTGGAACACTAGAAGTGCAAGAAGTAGAAGCTCACCTTAGGAACTCGAATAAAACTCATGTTGCATCTGATTTAGATTCTAATATGGCAGATTGTAATCCAAATCTTAATGTAACGAATGCTGAACCTTATAATGTTTTTAATATTAATGCATCTTGTGTGTTTTATCGTAAAAGTGTGTTATCTGGTGATCATACCAAATGTGTAGCTAATCATCTCTTACATCGTAAAAAGAAACGTAGATCCGGCTCTTCTTCTAGGTCCACTAATGCCTCTAAGTCTACCTTAAGAAAAACGCCTACTACAGTTTCAAATAATGTTGTAGTCAACCCAAAAGCAGCAATCAACAATTCTAGGAACACGCCAAAAGCTAGTGCATTCACTAAGAACAAAGCAAAAACTAGTTGGAACTGGCAACGTTGGTTACAATACAAACTAAATTTTAAATGGATTCCTAAATTGTTAAATATTTGTGTTTCTAACCAACAGGAACCCACAATTTCCTCGGGTTCCACCCTTACTTCTGTTCCATCTCTGTCGTCTTCTTTTGATGCAGGTGGCTCAGATCGTTCTCTGGATTGTTGATAGCGGTTGCACTTGACATATGACAGGCAATCTCAAACTGTTAAAAAACTTTGTCACAAAGTTTATTGGAACTGTCAGATTCGGGAATGATCAATACGCTTTAATCATGGGTTACGGAGACTACATGCATGGGAACATTGAAATTAGCAGAGTTTATTATGTTGAAGGCTTGGGTCACAACCTCTTTTCTGTCGGTCAATTTTGTGATGGAGATTTAGAAGTAGCATTTCGCGAGAAAACCTGTTTTGTTCGTGATCTACAAGGCAATGATTTGATGTCTGGCAAACGTGGCACTAATCTTTACACTATTTCAATGTCAGACATGATCGCTTCATCTCCAATTTGTCTTCTATCCAAAGCTGAATCGACTAAATTTTGGTTATGGCACAAACGCCTTTCTCATTTGAATTTCAAAATGATGACTGATCTCGCTCGTCAAAAATTAGTTGAAGGCCTTCCAAGATTCCGTTATGCCAAAGATCATCTATGTCCAGCCTGTGAACAAGGAAAAAGTACTCGTGCTCATTTTCTCTCAAAACCTGAACACAGTACTAATCATGTTTTACAATTGCTTCATATGGATTTGTGTGGTCCGATGCATGTTCAAACAATCAACGGTAAACGCTACATTTTAGTAATTATTGATGATTACTCTCGCTGGACTTGGGTTTATTTTCTTCGAAGTAAAGATCAAGCTCCTCAAATGATCATCACCTTTCTCACCAAAATACAAGTTCAGCTTCGCAATACAGTCAGAATTGTTCGAACTGACAATGGCACAGAATTTAAGAATCAGACTCTAAGGTCGTATTTTGAGAAAGTGGGAATTGAACATCAAGCATCTATTCCACGCACACCCGATAGAATGGAGTAGTCGAAAGACGCAACAGAACGTTAGTGGAAGCTGCTCGATAGATGTTAATCAACGCTTAATTACCAGATTACTTATGGGCAGAAGCTGTTTCAACCGCCTGTTATACTCAAAACCATTGCATGATCACAAAACGCCATAACAAAACCCCATATCAGATTGTTCACAAAAGGAAACCAAACATCAGTCACTTTCATGTATTCGGAGCTTTATGCTACCCAGTCAATGATCGTGATGATCTAGGTAAACTTAAAGCAAAGGCTGACATTGGAATATTCATAGGATATTGTGAAAATTGAAAAGGCTATCGGACATGGAATCGCCGTACTCGTGAAATTCAAGAAACTATTCATGCTAATTTCGATGAACTCACTCAAATGGCTTCTGAGCAAAACGGCTTAGGAGCCGCAACCAACCGTCTTAACTTTCCGGTCTCTTCAGCTGAAACATTGTCACTTTCTTGTAAAGAAGTCGAAACCTTGTTTGCTCCATTGTTTGATGATACGCTTGTTAACCGTCCATCTAAGGCCACACCAAATTCCGCTGCACATCTTGATCAACATCAAGTACCTGATACACCTCAACAAACAACAACTACTGTTGGAAGAGACGGTCCTCCAGTCATATCACCTACAACAACAGAACAAACCGGGTCCAACTCACGACAATCAGCTGGAGATTCCATACCTTTATCAGTTCCACAACCCGCAGAGCATGACCCAGAACCATTCGTTAACCCATTTGCAAGTGCCCAACCTGTCCCCAACATTGCTGAGTCATCTACACGTAATTTAGGTCCTGCTCACTTGCGAGATACTTATCAACTTCATCCTTCGACACACAAATGGACTAGAGATCACCCCTTAGTTCAAATTATTGGCCATCCATATGCACCTATCATGACAAGACAATGCCTTAACACAGATGGTGAAACTTGCATTTATGCACTTACGGTTTGTGAAACCGTACCCAGAAATGTCAAAGAAGCAATGACTTATGAAAACTGGATTGAGTCTATGCAAGAAGAATTCGAAACCTTTCAAAGATTAGAAGTATGGGAATTGGTTGAAAAACCTGAAGGCATCATCGTCATTGGTTTAAAATATATATGGAAAAACAAACTGGATGTAGAAGGCACAGTCGTACACAACAAATCACGCTTGGTAGCAAAAGGTTATTCTCAAGAAGAAGGTATCGATTTTGAAGAATCATTTGCTCCTGTGGCTAGACTTGAAGCTGTACGGATATTCTTAGCATTTGCTGCTCATTGGAATATGATTGTTTACCAAATGGACGTGAAAACGGCTTTTCTGAACGGTCCACTCCGAGAAGTGGTTTATGTCAGTCAACCTGAAGGATTCGTTGATCCAGAACGTTCCAATCATGTCTACAAGCTTAAGAAGTCTCTCTACGGTCTTAAGCAATCCCCCAGGGCGTGGTATGACAAGCTTTCTAAATTCCTGTTGGCTAATGATTTTACTCTAGGCTCGGTGGATCCAACACTGTTTACAAAAACCTACGGGATGGGCTTATTAATTGTTCAATTTTATGTCGATGACATTATTTTTTCTTCAACCAACACAAATTACTCAATGGATTTTGCAAAATTAATGACAGATAATTTTGAAATGTCCATGATGGGTGAACTTACGTTCTTTCTAGGACTACAAGTTCATCAATCACCCCGTGGAATTTTTCTAAATCAGTCCAAATATGCTCTTGAGATTTTAAAGAAACATGGAATGCAAAGCAGTGATACTATGAATACACCGATGGCCAATTCTACTAAACTAGATACTGATATACATGGGACTCCAGTTGACCCTACCAAATACCGAAGTATTATTGGGTCCCTCATGTATCTCACATCCAGTAGACCTGATATTGTATCCGAAGGATTCTGGTTTTGAACTAATAGCTTTTTCAGACGCTGACCATGCAGGATGCTTAGACTCGCGAAAAGGTACATCAGGCGGCTTACAGTTTCTTGGAGATAAACTTGTGTCTTGGCAATCAAAGAAACAAGATTGCACATCACTGTCATCTACTGAATCTGAATACGTAGCTATGTCTGCTTGTTGCGCTCAAGTCATATGGATGAGATCACAACTTAAAGACTATGGCTACTTATTCAACAAGATTCCGATCTACTGCGATTCTAAGAGTGCCATTGCAATCTCTTGCAACACAATTCATCATTGCAAATCCAAACACATTGATCTCCGATACCATTTCATCAAAGAGCATGTCGAGAAGGGTATAGTTGAATTATATTTTGTGGGTACTGAGTACCAATTAGTTGACTTACTTACAAAACCTTTAGCTCCATCAAGGTTTGCAAGTCTAGTTCACCAAATTGGTATGCGATGTTTGACACCATTTGATTTGCAAAAGTTTTTAAAACAAAAGTAAAGTGTCAAACATCACGAATTTAACTATCTTTGTAAAATAAATGTTTTTCTTATTTTTATTAAAAATCAAAAACATAAAAATATTTTCTCTATTTGCAAAAAAAAAAAAAAAAAAAAAAAAAAAAAAAAAAAAAAACTGCAAGTGTATCGCTCTCTTTCAACACCTTGTTATTTTACAAGTGTTGAGGGGGAGACTCGCCTAAAATTTTATCAATTTTTTCAAAAACGATATACTTGCATATTACCTTTGATGCGTTGTTTCGGGATTTCATAAAATAATTCACATCTCGTATTCTTTTTTTTCTCAAAATGGTGTCGTAAGTTAGGATATCTTTGAGTCTTTTATTATATCTAACTTTAGGACTCATGTTGCTAAATGGATAGTCAAGGGACCAAAAGTGACAACTTTTTTAAAAATTTCAATATTAACAAAACATATACCCCGTTCTTTTTCCTTAAGCCCTACTAACATTTTTCAAAACCACACACCCCCTTTTTCTCGAAAACCACGGCTGATTATTCTAACCATAGAATCCGAGTTTTAATCTTCAATCTGTAAGTTCCTTGATGTTCTTAAGGGTTCTTTACATGTAGGTTTTCGATTAATTTGGCTAGAAGTCTTGCAATCGGTTTTTCTTTAACTCGGGTTTCAATTTTCGAATTTTGTCAAATCATGATTGGAAGGTTAATTAATGATAGGGGTTTTGTACTTATACATGTTTCTATCTTTCCTAGAACGATTAATCTCTCTAAAACACATGATTGTGTGATTTTCGAAACCTAGGGTTTTGGTACGAATTGGGTTTTATTGATTTGTTGATGTTCTTGTTATTGTTCTTGGTGGGATATGATCTTATGTGAATGTGAATCATGTTTATGCTTATTAATTCGATCAAATTCCATATATGCATGATTCTCGAAATAAAGGGTTTCATTCAAAATATGGGTTCTCTCGTTTTGTGTTTATGTGAGCTTACTTGGTGTGCTTATATGCTTCTATTGTATGTTTGTGATATGAAAGAACCTAACTTCCTCAATTGTATCATGATTTTGCATATTATCGAGAATGTGTTCTTGAATCTTTTTCGAAATCACTATATTTGATTGAGTAGTTTGTCTCTAATCGTTGAAAAACATCATTTGCAACAGGTTTCATCACTTGGAATACTTATTATCAAAAAGAAACGTACGTTGGCATAGTTTCAAAATTCTTGTATAAGAATTTTCGAGAAAAACCTTATCGCAAACATGTTTGAAACTTTTCGCAATCACAAGTTTTCGAGAAATCTCAAAATGTTGTATTTTTTTCGAAAATACCCATTTTGTCATCTTCTCGAAAATGTTTGAGTGTTTGCGAAATTATTTCATCCATGGCCATATATTTTCGAAATCATCATTCAGCTTAATAATTTCAGAATCCCTTATAATCAGTATTCTCGAAAAACTATTCTAGTGGACTGTTCTCGATAAACTTTTATCGAGAACACACTTGAAATTTTTTCGAAAATACTAAATATATTCGATTGCGAAAATGTTACTGAATGAATGCTTTTTCGAAACTATTGGTTCTTGTGACTTGATTTCGAAAACATGTTTATTACTTAGATGTTTTGAGAGTTACTTAGCTCTATGTACCATGTCATGAACATTGTGACATTGTAATTTCGAAAACATGTAACTTGTGATAATGGACTTTTATCAATGTATTATGTGATAATTCGTTGAGCTTATGTGATTCATAATACGATAAACTCTCTAAGTACACGTATCTTATCATTATACATGCAAAATTGTACTATACATGCTTACATGATTCTAAATGCTTATCTTTAATCAAACTTTGCAATCGTGCTAACTCGTAACAAATCTCGATGTTTGGTTTATGATACTGCTTTTCAGAATAACATGGCTGAACACAACGAGAACGTACCTGAACAAACTCTTCCACTACTCACCATGGATGATATAACTCCCGCTAACTACAACGTTATGATTGGCAACAACAATCCTCGAGTTGATTTCAAAAAATTGAGAATTACTGAGAACTCGTGCAAGATTGTTAAAGATATTCTACTTGCACATCCATGCAAAGATCTGCTCATCTGTTCTACTTCAGTTCCTCTGTTCTACCTTCATCAGTTCTGGCTTACGGCTAAGGCAAATTTGGATGATGAGTCTTTTACTGTTACGCTGGATCGCCAAGTCTACACTGTAGATCACGACGTTCTTTGTACAGTCCTTCTCCTGCCTCAAACTGACAACGAATTTGCTCTAATACTACCTGAACTGGACCTTCTTGACTTCTTTGTTGAGTTAGGATATGATGTTGATGATGACGTACCTCTGGTCAAACATTCCAGATTCAATGCCAAGAATATACCTCAGCCCTGGAGAACATTCTGTTAGTTGGTTGTAAGATCTATATCAGGAAGAAAAAGTGGTCACGAACATCCTAGGCTTGAGCATTTACAAACATTCTGGGGAATGGTGACTTTGAAGTTCCAATCATGAATGATATAGTCTACAGCATCCAAACCGAACGTGTTAAGACTATGATCCCATTCACAAGATTCACCAAGCTTCTCATTGAACATTTCTGCAAAGACACTCCAAAATTTATCAAGAGGATGGGAGACCCTAATGAGCCGAAGCACCTCTTCGAGGACGACTTCACCACCTCCTTCATCAAGAAGACCACTTCCTCTACCAAGATCAAAGGAATGAGGCTTCCCGAATATCTTCTTGATGACAAAATCAAGAAAAGTCTGAACTACAAATACTATGATAATGCTTACAATGGGGTACAGGAAGAGGCTACTATTCAGACTCGTAGCAAAGGAAGTGTGAAGTCTGGAAGTCCTACAAGCACCACTGGCTCACCTCAGACTAAGTCTAAGGATGCTCCCAAGACAAAACCATCAGCTAAACCCAAGACTTCTGCCAAACCTAAACCAACATCCAAACCTAAGCCTGAAACCAAACCAAAGAAGAAGGTAACTCCTGAGTACATTCTTCAAGATGAACCTACACCTACACCTTCTGAAAGCGAATCTGAGTTCGACACGGAATCTGAAGAAGAAGAACAAGACCTTGAAAGAAGAGTTAGAGTACCTGAAGAAGCATTTCCTGCAACGGAGATCGCCATACAACAAATTCTTGAAACTTTTGAAGCAGAGTCTAGAAAAAGAAAAGGGATCACGATTAATGAGCCTAATGATGATGATGAAGACGAACCAATCGTTGAACAGCTGGTCGATAAATGCAAACTGAAAAGTATAGTTGTCGACACACGAGCTGAAGAGAAGCAACTTCGCAAAGAACAAAGGAAAGCAGCACTCCTAATCCGACTTGAGTCTCAACCTTCACCACCACCACCTGTCGATCAGTCAGAACATGAAGGAGCTACAAGCAGCATGATTCCTCCCGTTGTGTCCACTACTTTAGAATCAGCTCCACAACCTGATGACATTGTTAAAGATACAGATTATACAGGAGATATCACTATGACTGAGACTGCTAATGTAGAAGAGAATGTTGGCGGACAGGAGAATATTGCTACGGATCAGGAACATGAATACCTCATTACTCCAGAGTTTCTTGCACGAGAAGCAGAGGAAGTAGAGGAACGTCGAAGAAAAGAAAATGAAGAGAAGAACGCTTTCGACAACAACATATTTCTTAAATCATCTTCTCAGTAGACTTCCTCAGTACAACCTGCACCTCCTCAAGACTCTCCACCAAAGGATCCGACTCCTCCTGCTTCTTCTTCTAACTCTCACAACGAGTCGTCATCCGAATCATCACCTGAGCATTCATCTCCCACACCTTTTGAAACAGCATCAAAGCAACATTCATTCAATGAACCGACTCAACCAGTTGATCTTCAGCAACAAGTCAACAAACTTACCACCAAGGTTACCGGTCTTGCCAAACAAGTTGAAGATTTTCAGGAGTCAAAGCAGCTCATCGATAAATTCTTGAACTCTGATTACACAGGATTTATTAAGACTGTCACACAAGATTATCTTACTGAAAATCTAGTTGAGATTGTCACTCCTGAAGTAGCAAACCTTCTTGAACTAATCAAGGACAACTTGGATCACAGAATCAGAAGTGTCGTTAGAAAAATGTTGTCAACAACACCATTCACGCTTCACACTGCAAAAGCTTCTACTGCAGCTCCAACCGTCCCTGAATTATCCTTTGATGACCTGCTTGCTAAACTCTTCGACAAA
This sequence comes from Artemisia argyi, assembly GCA_030686995.1. Taxonomy (NCBI): domain Eukaryota; kingdom Viridiplantae; phylum Streptophyta; class Magnoliopsida; order Asterales; family Asteraceae; genus Artemisia; species Artemisia argyi. The sequence goes on along the minus strand of CM060691.1, from coordinate 111,528,930 downwards.
GTTTCCTACAAAACCACACAGTCTACTGAAGAAAAAGCACTTGTTGATGCTATGTCGGCTTACATGTCCAAAGAGTCATGCAAAGATGCAGCTGGAACCCTGAAAAGGTTAAGGAAAGATGACGACCCTGACCCGAACTCAAAAGGCAAGAAACCTAAGTCTGGAACCGGTCCCTCATCTTCTCTACAACCACGAAAGGACTCCACTCCTCCAGGAAATCAACAACACACGTCAGCTACCGGTCAAGGTCAAACAGAAAAGGAAGAACTTTCATGGAACCAACTGATGACTACCGTGCCTCCCCTATTCCCGATTCTCACGCTGGACCATCGTCACCATCCAAGGCTAAAGACAAGGATGCTACATCTAAGTCTAAGAAATCAAAGAAGAGAAGATGTCATTCATGGCTCGACAATGATGACACACCTCAGAATGATTGGTTGACAGAAATGGTTCAAGCTCAACCTCCTCTCGAAGATGAAGAACCCCTTCCTGGTAATACTCTACAATTCACTCAAGTCATAATGAAGGATCTTTAGATTAATAAACTCACGAAGACGGAGCTCAGAAGAATCAATAGGGATGCACAGGAATTCCTCAAGTCTAGATCTGGAAACAAAGTGGAATACGAGTATCATATGCAGAATATAGCTAGTGCAATGTCTGCCGAGTTTGACTGGCTAAATCCTGAAGTGAATATCGACCTCAGTTCCAAAAACCATGAAAAGCCTTACTTCACTGACTGGACTAAACCGTTACCTTTGAAAGGATTTCCAGATAAACCCAAGATACCTTACAGCTTCTTCTTCAACAAAGATCTTCGTAACATCCAACTCACCCAAGAGACATCCAAGAAGAAATATGCTTCCTCACTCACAATCTCAGTACCAGCCGCAAGATACGAAGTTCCTGCAATTGAAGAGACTACTCGAGTTTTCAGCAACTCCATCGTAGCTTACGACAGAGATGCTCTACACGGGATTCAACACTGGCCAGAACGTCGTCGTCTCGGTTATACCAGCAGATTAGGAGAGAAATCATTGGAAAACGTGAAGCATAAATCTAAGATCATTGCTATCTTGGAGATTCAAGAGTCGAAACGGTTTAACTACATGTTCATGCGTGAGATTGTGGTTAAACGACAAGACGAAAAGAAGTACAAATTCTCCGAAGCAGACTTTCCAGACCTTAATCTTAATGACATCGAAGATATGTATCTCGAAAAGGTTCAAGGAAGAATGCGTGGATTCGATAGAGATATTCAGTACAACTTCATGGCATCACTACTTCTATTCATCCGACGATTGATAGTTCAAGAAAGAGTGGAAGATCTTCAGCTTGGAGTGGAAAGTTACCAACAGAAAATCAATTTGACAAAGCCGCAATTCAGATTTGATGGAATCTATCAAACGTCACAGTTTACTCTCATCCAAGAACCTGCATTTGGTTTCACTTATATCAACAGCAAAAAGCTACAAAGCTTCATGAGGTTCGATGAGATACACAAATTCTGTGATGTTACACTTAAATCCGTTCGTGATGGGCTTGTCAAAAGGTTGAATGATGATCGCCGAAAGATAGCAAAAGGGGAGCAACCTAGATGGAAATCCAGCTCAAGAAGACAAGTTCGTAATTTTGTCTTGAAGATTGAAGATAGGTTATTTCGACGAGAACAGATCAGATGACTGGAAAGCTATACCGGTGTCAGACCATCATTTCCTATCAGACTCTTCGAAAGACCCGAACCAAAGTTCACTGACTTTGATGCTCCACTTCCTGACGAAGATTAAATTGGTACATCTGGTTATTAACTTTTCAATATCAATTGTTTCATTTGATTGAATTATTTTCATTGTGGCTTGTGCACACATAACAGTGTACAATCCTTATATAAGGCGCGAAGGCTTCTTACTTTTGAGTAGAATTAATCAAACATTTTCTGATTTTCATAATTCTGCTCAAAAGACAAGTATTTCACCTCAATGAGTATTCACTTGTTGAGGGGGAGCACTTGAAAAATTCATCATTTGAAAAAACCGAAAGTTCTTGTTGATATCTCCCCATAAGACTCAAAAAGCATATTTTAATGAAAAGTTTAACAAAAACAACATCTCATATGCTATTTTTGAGGGGGAGAAAAAGTGAATGTGATTAAAATATGAAAGTTTTAAGTTGCTTTAAGTCAAATCTCATGCGAGCTAGATTCAGCTTCACCCAAGAATTGACGAAACATAAAAGTTAGTAATCTCGAAAAGACTTATCCTCAACGGGTAATAACATCAAGTTAGTTACTAGAGCTAGTTGTCACCTAAAAGCTGACAATGGAACTCTTTAACTAGCCACGTAAGCGTGTCTCGAAAAGGATTTGTCTGAGTAGAAATGTACCGTTTTGAGAAACTTTCTGTGGATTTGACCAGGCCGGGTAATAACTTCAAGCTAGTCTAACTAGTGATGTAAGCGTGTCTCAAATCGGTCAGGTTCACTGAAAGTGGATCAATTCAAAAAGTGGTTGTTCCTCCCGCATGTGCAAATTTATTTAAACACTTATGAGCACATGTGAAGGGGGAGCCCTTCAAAAGTAAACACAAAACTCTCAAAGTGTTAAACAAAATGTTTGATATTCACAAACACTTTGAGAGATTTTCAAAGGTTTCTTGGCTATTGCCGGATAATCATGGAGTTATAAGGTGATTAAGATAGGAAATTCAGTCCTATGATCCGCTAGAGCCGGAGGGATCTACCCAAGGACATCACCAATAGTTAGAATTAGAAGTCCTTAGGTATGATACGAAAAAAGGAGAAAAGAATGAAAAGGGAAAGAAGGAGTTGAAGAATTAAAAAGAAAAGTAAAGAAAAGGGTGAAAAGAAATAGCCCTCCTAATGTTCAACCTTAGGGCAGACACCGGGTTCAATACATATGCTACTGGTTGTTGCTAAGGCAACGCCGGTATTGAAGATAAAGTCTTCATGGACCCAGTGACGCAATGCACTAAACCTTCTTAACCACTCAAGTTCTCTTAAAAGAGCTTGTTTTATTCTCACGGGGAACCGATATAATCTATCGACTAATCTCTTAGAGATGGTTGATATTGAAGAAGGAGACCCCTCCCTAGTCTCCGTATAGGAAACCTAAGTGTGCACTTTTCGAGTCTAGAGCCATGAGATACATCAAAGATCTCTTAGGAACACTTAGTATTTCTACAACTGGTGTTCTACATCAAAGGACACCAGCTGTACACTATCGAGTCCTTCGCAGATCTTAGCAATATGCCGAGAACGTTTATGAGAAAATTTACATAAGTATTTCTCAATGATTGAACGGAAATCCTGCCAGGGTCAACATCAAACAGCCCTGATAGCAGGTCACTTCGGTAACTCCTTGCGGGTTACACTTAGTGTTTGCGGTGGTTTCCTATCGGTCTACAGTCGTGGAGTGATCCCTAGTGACTCACCCAGTCATTGAGCTACTTAGTAGTTCTTGTAAGCTCCCTCGGGAGTATCTGATATAGGAACGGCCTTGATAAGGGTTAGAAGGAGTCTTCACACTATGCTGTTGACGATCTCTAATTCCTTATCTGTAAGTACCGGATGTTTTATTGCTAACTGTTTACATGCAGAGTTACATCATATCCATGGCGACGGATTCCACATGCTCATACATACATCTTGAAGTCATCAAAAGCTCCCTCAAAGATCAAAGCAACACAAAGTTCAAAGAAAGATTCTACTACAAAATGAAGAATCTACAAAGTATTAAGACTAAAGATCTTATGTGAAAGAAAGGGAACTACGTGCATGTATAAGTCAGAATTCGAAGATGTATGAGCATGTTGGAATGGCAGACTACCACCACAAACGCAGAAGTGACAAAAGGCAGACAACTTCATAACATGATCACTATCACAACAACAAAGAACAAAGTAGAAAGAACGATGAATGATTCTTATCTCATGATTATTGAAAGACGTCTAAAGCTATAAAAGTCAAAGATGAAGAAATGACAAAGACGTCAAGCAATCGTGATGACCGACCCTTAGAGGGAGATTGTTGGGATCATAGTTTTTACTATTTTATCAAGTATCGGTCATTTGTAATAATAGGTTGCTTAAGTTACTACTTACTTTCATTTATGTAATGTTATAAGTTTACTAGGCTTAAGATATTAAGTCCATCGGCCTTAAGCCCACACGTTTTACTTGAAGGGAAGGACTAGGAGTGTTGCCCTAGCTCCTCACCTATATATACTAGTCTTAGGCCATTATAAAACTTGGTTGTTTATTTGAAATCATAAAGAAACTCTTGCAATTACATTTCTCTTATTCAAATATTCATCCCATCCTTATATCTATCTCATTCTTGTTTGTGTGAAATCAATATGGTGACCTAATAGGGGAAGAACATCATATTATTACCCCCATATGTGCGTTAATCTTAAAATTACTCCAAGTGTTTTGATTATCATAATTCGAGTCATTAGATTAGTTTATTGTAATGTATGTAAAAATTCAAGTGTAAGGGGAATGTACATTCCCTATGATGTATTATTTTGGATGGTAGGGTAAGAGTGTATGCAAAAAATAAATAAATAAAAAAAAATAAAAAAAAAATAATTCGAAAAATCAAGAAAAAGAAAAAAAATAGAAAAAGAAGAGAGAAAAAACATACGTACTACCATCCCGTTTCATTCTATGTTTATTTTATGTTTTTGTTATTTTTCATTTATTAGCTTAAGTCGAGTCTAGTCTTGGCTTAGCAATGTCATATTGTACATGTAATTAACCAAGATGATTAACTCTCTACCAGTAAAGATTGCCTATATCCAACAAAACCGTGTATTTCATATCCCTATACCTAACGTTACAACCCTTTAAAAGACCTATTTGATAGTTTATCCTAGGTGCTTACGCCATGTGGTGGAGGTTTGATCCTTTCCAAAGCCTATGGTAATCTATTTTGCTATGACAGGTAGTGAGAGATGTTTTCCATTTCCATATTGTGATATTACTTTATTACACCCGAGAGATGTGAGTATCTAAACATTATTTGTGAGGTGCTAGTGTATGACCTCCGTGCTTGTATTTGGTCTTTAGTGGAACAATTATTTGTTGTAATTACTTTTATATTAGTGTTAAATGACCCCTAACTTGTATTTTGATTAAAATAAAAGCGCATTTGCTTGAGGACAAGCAAATCTCAAGTGTAAGGGTATATGATGAGGCAAAAAATGAACCGTTTTTAGAGAGTCATTTAAGCTGGAATTGGAATTTATTTGATCAAATATTTCCCTAAATCGTTCCTTTTGTAATTTTAGGTACTTTGGGAGTGAATTCTGGAAAAGGAAGCATTTTGGACGTTTTTGGAGCATAGAAGTGAAGAAAACGGCAAAGAGTTAATTTTCCATACTGGGAACAGTACCTGACGGCGTCAAGAAGGAAAACCTGACGGCGTCATGAGCAAAATCCATGACGACCCAGAGAAAACCTGAAGGCGTCACCTAAAGGGCGTCAAGAGTTATTTTGGTAACAGCCTGAAGATGGATTACACGTGACGGCGTCAAACCCAGATCTAGGCAGTCCGAGAACTTTATTGGCGGCGAGATGATGGCGTCAGACATTTACTCTTGACGCCGTCACCTCACAAAATCTATATATACTTTTCTATTTTTCATTCATTAAAAGAGGAACTTATGTGGAGAATACTAGGGTCAAACCTAATAAACCCTAGTTCGTTTGTAACAGTATTTTCAAGGGTTTTCACCCCTTGAAACCTTTCATGTTCAATTAAGATAAGTCCTCTTTCAATTCAATCAATATGTCTATGTGTTGTTTGAATATATCTTATACTTGTCTTGATTATAACATGCTAGGCTAGATCTTTTGTGTGTTTGCTTAGATGTAATGAAACCTAGATGTTGATTATAGGTTGATTTCTTGTTTATAGTTGTAATAGATGAATGATTTCAATGTTAGGCTTAAGAAAACTGGCAGATCTCCATTGTGTAACTTGCTTGAACGTCTTAAGAAACATGAACAGATGTGTACTAGGTTTTTATGGTTGTATTTAATGCATGAGCGAATTCTAGTGATCCCATGTTAGGAGCTTCTTAGCCGGCTCGACATAGGAGTGAAGTAGGAGCTTATAGGATTGGGGAAGTAAGTATGCCACTCCATGAATGGTATTAAGGAATACAATCCGTCATCCACACAACTGTAACAAGTAATTAACCTGTAAAAGATACCTAGGGAGTAGTGAAATCTAAGTAAACACCATTTTCCCACATATTGCTCACACCTTTAGTTTAACTTAGTTTATTTTCATTTTTATTATTTTATTTTGATTGCATCTTTAGTTATTGGGTTAGTTGACTAGCAACTAATTCCGCCCACTCTTCCAAAAACAGAGATTTTACTTGCTTTTATAAAAACATAAAAATACAAAAAGAATCACCCCTCACCTCTAGACCTAGTTTTTAGGCTTTCTAATCCTAGCGACACTATTCCTGAGTTGAACGATCAATCCCCCGGTACTTTTCACTATACTATGCCTAGTGGGGGTTGTAAGCTTCTCGAGATCCCTCGAGAGGTAAAGCCTGGTGCAATTCCCATGCATCAGTAACACAAAACCTGAAAATTCGAAATCTCATATATTAATCAAAGTTATAAAAACTAAAATATATCCAAAATCACAGAAACCCAACCTCCAAAATTAATAAACATACACATAGCAGAACACAAAAATTGAAAAGGCCAAGATATCATACATCAATCAAAAGTATCAATACTAACACATATCCAAAATCACATAAATCATTCAAAAATTAATTGATACAAACTTGCAAACTTCCTGCATGCCATTGAAGCTTTGAATTTGTAATCTTCTCATTCTTTGGTTTCCAAATTAAGTGATAATATCAAGAAAATACCAGCAAACACAAAATCTCTCAGACACAGCCTCAGAACTATTCTCCCTCTCACTCTCACACATGGTCTCATTTAATGTGCTGATCCGACATACATGTGTTCTCTAGCAGTTGAGACACATTTCCATGAATTTAACACACTTATATTGGGAGCCATAATGTAAAACGACATCATTTTTGTCCACAGTTAAAACAAAACATGAAACGGCATCCAAGGCAGAAAAAGAAAGAAAAAGAAAAAAATTGTTTTAGAAACCTTTAAACGGCGTCGTTTCAACGGTAAATGTATAATAGAGTAATATTAAATGTTTTGTATCTAATAGTTATTGATGAGGCGAAAAATGAACCACTTTAAGGGGGTCATTTAAGTCCGGAATTGAATTTATTTGATCAAATATTGCCCTAAATCGTTCCTTTTGTGATTTTAGGTACTTTGGGAGAGAAATCTAGAAAAGGAAGCAATTCGGACGTTTTTGGAGCATAAAAGTGAATAAAACGCCAAAGACTTAATTTTCCTTTCTGGGAACAGTAGGTGACGGCGTCAAGAAGGAAATTCTGACGGCGTCAAGAGTAATTTCCATGACGACCCAGTACAGAATTGAAGGCATCACGAGGTAGAGCGTCAAGAGTAAAATACGTGACGGCCTGGAAAATGCTATAACGTGACGGCGTCAAAAGTAGATCAAGGCAGTCCGAGAAGTATTTTGGCGGTGAGATGACGGCGTCACCAATTTGGTCTTGACGCCGTCAGCCTCAATTTCCTATATATAGTTTTCTAATTTTCATTCATAAAATGAGAGAAGTTTTGGAGAAACCCTAAGGCCGAACTTAGTACGAATTTTACAGGTTTTTCAAGGGTTTTCAGCCCTTGAACCCTTTCATGTGTAATTGAGATAAATATTCTTTTAATTCAATCAATATTTCTATGTGTTGGTTGTCTATATCTTGTTCTTGTCTTAATTCCATCATGCTAGGCTAGATCTATTTTGTGTTTGCTTGGATCTAATGAAACCTAGATGTTAATTATGTGTTGATTACTTGTTTATGGTTGTATTGGATGAATGATTTCGATGTTAGGCTTAAGAAAACTGGCAGATCTCCAAACGGTAACATGCTTGAACGTCTTAGGAAACATGAACTGACGTGCACTAGGTTTTATTGGTTGTATTTAATGCATGAGTAAATTCTAATGATCCCATGTTAGGAGCTTCTTAGCCGGCTCGACATAGGAGTGAAGTAGGCACTCATAGGATTGGGGAATTAAGTGCGCCACCCCATGAATGGTATTAAGGAATACAATCCGTCATCCACGTAACTATAACAAGTAATTAACGTGTAAAAGATACCTAGGGAGTAGTGAAATCTAAGTAAACACAACTTCTCCATTTATTGCTCACAACCTTAGTTTAATTTAGTTTATTTTTATTTTTAGTATTTTATTTTGATTGCATCTTTAGTATTGGGTTAGTTGACTAGCAACTAATTCCGCCCAAATCCTTCAAACCCGAGATTTTTACTTGCTTTCCAAAAAATATAAAAATACAAAAATAATCATCCCTCATCTTTAGAATTAGTATTTAGGTTTTCTAATCCTAGCGACACTATTCCTAGCTGAACGATCAATCCCGCTGTACTTGTCACTATACTATACTACAACGATCAGGTACACTGCCTGGTGGGGATTGTAAGCTTCTCAAGATCCCTTGAGAGGTAAAGCCTGGTGCGATTCCCACGTATCAAGTTTTTGGCGCCTCAGCCCGGGGAATAGTTATTTTCTAGGTTAGAATCTCTTTTTATTAGGTCTACTTGCTAGATTCCTTTCTAGTAAGATTTTATTTTTATTTCTTTTTCTTTAGTCTATCTTATTTCTTTGTGTTTTTGTTCGTAACTCTTCACCACCCGACATCATGGACGATGGGAACATCTTTGAACCCGTCATCCCACCACAACAAAACCCACCACTAGAACCTCTTAGGCCCCGAACCTTAGGAGAGTATTCCCGACCTAGCCACCAAGGCTACCGAAACACCATTGAGCTCACCGGAGCCAATGTGACCCCCTTGCGATCCGACACCATCCGGTTGGTGCAAAGCGGATGTGCATTCCATGGACTTCATTCCGAAGATCCAAACCAACATCTTAAGGACTTCCTTAAAATCATAGATTCCATAGACTTAAATGTTGAAACTAGAGAGACAACCCGATTACGCCTATTCCAATTCTCTCTACGGGATCAAGCTAGTCAATGGCTTGAGCGTTTACCCGCGGGATCCATCACCACATGGGATAATCTCACCAATCGCTTCCTTACTCAATTCTTCCCACCGAAGAAGACTGCAATGCTTAGAAATGACATTTTGATGTTTGAACAACATCAGGGTGAAACTTTCTATGAAGTATGGGCCCGTTTTAAGGATCTCCTCCATAAGGTCCCTCATCATGGTATAAAACTTTGGTTATTAGTCCAGATTTTCTACGACCATGTTGACTATTACACTAAGCGCACAATTGATAGGGCCGCGGGAGGTAAACTGCGTGATAAGAACGCCGAGGAGTCTTGGGCAATTATCGAGGAACTCGCCGCTGATAATCATGAGATGTGGGAGTTTAATCATACAATAAAAGTGGCTATCAATGCAGTCTCAACATCTGGAGGAACCACCGAAATCCCCGATGAACTCCTATGCAAACTCGAGGCAAAAGTTGACTATTTTGAGGAAAGGCAAAGGAGACCTTTAAGTCCTAGACGGGCTACTGTCAATTCTGTCTCGAAACCAACTTCAGCACCATTATTTGAGTCACCCTCTAGAGAAAATGTCGAGACTTTTCAAAACTATGCCCCACCTTGTTCCCCTCCTGAGGAGCTTAGCTCGGAGTTTGAAGCGAGGATGAGAGAATATATGGCAAATCACTCAGATCGGCTTGCTAGATTCGAGGAAGCAGTTTATAAGCAAAAAGAGGAGATGCAGGAGAAAATGAATGAGATGATGAGTCTACTAGAGGAGTATGCCAACCAGAGAACCCCCGAAAGAATGCTACAAAGGAAAGAAAGCGCCACTCCCACTACCCAATTTGTTAATTCCATCACAATTGTCCACAAGGATAACGAGAAGGTTGAAGCCCCTACCAAACAGACCTTAGAGAAACCACCAAAATCCCAACCCTTGAGTCACTACCTGAAACATGATATAAACGAAAACACCATAACAAATTGGATTAAGGGTGACGGGCGTAACCAACCTTCCAAATAGGGTTCTGAGAAAGAGGAAAAGGTAAAAGATGAGTATGATACGTTACCTGGGGGATCAGTATTCGAGAGGCTATTGGTACAAAAAGTGGCTATTAAGCAGATAGCGTGTGGGAACTTTGAGATACCAACTAGCATCGGGGATTTGAAATATCTTAGTGCTTTCGCCGACCAAGGATCGGAAGTAAATCTTATGCCCCTAACTATTTACATCCAACTAACATCAAAAATGCCAGCCCCTACTCGTGTTAGGTTGTCCCTCGCTGGACACTCGTACGTATACCCCCTAGGAATCGCAGAAGATGTATTAGTTAATGTCACAGGGTTCATGTACCCCGTTGATTTTATGATCATCGATGATAAAGGAGATGGATGCATGCCAATAATCCTTGGGGCACCATTCCTCGCCACCGCTAGGGCTGTCATTAAGTATGAAGGTAGGAAAATTGAGCTTAAATCTGGAAAAAGTAAGATTAGCTTCCCCATGGCTCCGCGAAGTGGGCATGAGAATTTGAGTTGGAGAAAGATCAAAAACAACATTGACACGACACCCATTCGTGTTCAGAATAAAATTCTTGCATGGGAGGCAAGAATCAAAAGCTATAAGGAGGCTAAATATGAAAGAAGCAAAAGCAATAAGGTTCAGGTCGAATTCGAACATACTCAACCCGCAGAAAATTATGTACCATTTGAGGAAGGGAACTTGGTACTCTTGAGACACTTGGAAACAACAATACCACCCAATAAACCAAGTCCTTGGTGGTATGGGCCTTTCACACTTGAGAGCATGAACCAAGATGGGATGGTTAACCTAAGAAGTGAAGTAGGTGGAATGGTGATTGCAAGTATCGATAGGTTAAGGCACTACCACCATAACAGTAATGATCACAACTACATGGGGTATATCATTTCAAGGGATGAGATCACGTAGTAACCCATGACCTTGAATCTAGCTACAAGACTCGTAAATAAAGAAAAGCGCTTCTTGGGAGGCAACCCATGTTTTGTGTGATTCTATTTTGTTTGTTTGTTATTTGCTTCCGTATGAATGCTTTATTTTTATTGTTGGTAGATCATGTTTCTCAATTAAATAGTGGAAATACTTTACTTTGTTGTTTTGGCCTAGTCTTAACTCCACCTAAAAGTATTTTTGCAAAAGATAAGTGTAAGGGGAAACCCCAAATATGTTTTCAAGAAACAAACCGATCATGATTCTCCACAATATTAAATGAACATGTATATTCGTATTTGTTAGAGTCAAATGCTTGTATCGAGTCATAATGAAGTTTTGCAGGATTTTCCAGGAAGTGAGACCAAGTTTTTCCAGAAATTTTCCGGAAACTTAACACAAGAATTTCTGCAGGTCACTTCTGACGGCGTCATGAGTTAACTCTTGACGGCGTCACGTGTAAAAATCTGGAAATTTTACCGGTTTTGTTTTTCTAACGGAGTCTTATGGTTTTTGTGAATTATTAAGTTTTATAATCTCCAGGAAATCTGCAAACTTCATTCCACAAGCATTATATCTTACTTTGTTTTCTAGGATTTAATAACTCATATAGGTTACCGTCGATTTTATGCGAGGTTGTCTTGTCTATTTTCTCAGGATTCACAGCTTATGTATGACAAGAATATGATTTATATTCTGGAAGGGAAGCTTTGATTGTTCATTTTCTTGGAGGAAGATTTAACCTGGCAACCTAATTATCCATACCGAGCGAATCAGGGGAGTATTTGATTTCATTCTTTTTACTTTTTCACTTTTACATTCTTTACTTGAATATTGGGGACAATGTTCATCTTAAGTGTAAGGGGAGGGTAAAATGATGATACCTTACATGTACACTTTCGCTTGAGTTTGTTTTGTTTAATGGTAGATGTGTAATAAAACTATGAGAAATACTTGTTAGTGCAATTTTAGCTCCAAATTTAAATTTTTTTACAACATTTAGGAGTGAAACTTTAGCCATAACAAGTGTCTTATGGATAGGAGATTGTATGACTAGCACAAAACTGTATATTCAGAAAAATTTTCCACCCAAATATGTGAGGTTCGCCTTTAGATTTGATAGGAAAAGCATTTACTATTAGTGCTTATAAGTGTACCGGTAGCATTTAGATTCTAGAACTTGCGTTAGTGATGCATCCCGAGACCGCTAGTGAGACTACATTCGTGTAGTAGGATTTACTACATGATAAGTGGCATTAGGATCACCCTTGTGTTAAACCCGTATTATAATTACTTGACCATTTAAGTCATATTACTTGGCTAGTTAAGTCAATTAATTTTTCCCACACCTTAGCGTTGTACTCATTTTTAGTACACGAAACCCCTAGTACACTCCTCCGAGCCTATCTTTTTCGTTTCTAACTTTAAGCATCTTACTTAAAGGAAGAATTTTTTACACCCCACTTAAATGTACAACCAAATCGCCTTAGTCTTCCGTGTATGCGCTCATCTTTAGTGCATTATTGTTATTTGTTAAACCCTAAGTTAACTATCTAATTGATTACATGGTTGCTAAGTCGAGTCATATCCGTGTACATATTATTTTGGGACGATTGAGACTCATGGGTAAAGTACTTATTTTATGAAGTAATGGGGAAGAACATCATATATTACCCCCCATATGTACGTTAATTTTAAAAGTACTCCAAGTGTTTTGATTTTCTTAATTCGAGTCATTAGATTAGTTTATTGTAAAGTATGTAAAAATTCAAGTGTAAGGGGAAATTTCATTCCCTATGATGTATTATTTTGGATAGTAGGGTAAGAGTGTATGCAAAAAAAAAAAAAAAAAAAAAAAAAAAAAAAAAAAAAAAAAAAAATCGAAAAATCAAGAAAAAGAAAAAAAAATAGAAAAAAGAAAAAAAGAGAAACAAACATACGGACTACCATCCCTTTTCATTCTATGTTCATTTTATGTTTTTGTTATTTTTCATTTATTAGCTTAAGTCGAGTCTAGTCTTGGCTTAGCAACGCCACATTGTACATGTAATTAACCAAGATTGTTAACTCGCCACTAGTAAAAACTTCCTTTATCCAACAAAACCGTGTATTTCATATCCCTACACCTAATGTTACAGCCCGTTAAAAGACCTCTTTGATAGTTTATCCTAGGTGCTTACGCCATGTGGTGGAGGTTTGATCCTTTCCCAAGCCTATGGTAATCTATTTTGCTATGACAGGTAGTGAGAGATATCTTTCGTTTCCACATTGTAATTTATACTTTATTACACCCGAGAGATGTGAGTATCTAAACACTATTTGTGAGGTGCTAGTGTATGACCTCCGTGCTTGTCTTTGGTCTTTAGTGGAACGATTATTTGTTGTAATTACTTTTATATTAGTGTTAAATGACCCCTAACTTGTATTTTGACTAGAATAAAAGCGCATTTGCTTGAGGACAAGCAAATCTCAAGTGTAAGGGTATATGATGAGGCGAAAAATGAACCACTTTTAGGGGGTCATTTAAGCCCGGAATTGAATTTATTTGATCAAATATTGCCCTAAATCGTTCCTTTTGTGATTTTAGGTACTTTGGGAGAGAAATCTGGAAAAGAAAGCAATTCGGACGTTTTTGGAGCATAAAAGTGAAGAAAACGCCAAAGACTTAATTTTCCTTGCTAAGAACAGTAGGTGACGGCGTCAAGAAGGAAATTCTGACGGCGTCAAGAGTAATTTCCATGACGACCTAGTACAGAATTGAAGGCGTCACGAGGTAGAGCGTCAAGAGTAAAATACGTGATGGCCTGGAAAATGCTATAACGTGACAGCGTCAAAAGTAGATCAAGGCAGTCCGAGAAGTATTTTGGCGGCGAGATGACGACGTCACCAATTTGGTCTTGACGCCGAAAGCCTCAATTTCCTATACATAGTTTTCTAATTTTCATTCATAAAAAGAGAGAAGTTTTGGAGAAACCCTAAGGCCGAACTTAGTACGAATTTTACAGGTTTTTCAAGGGTTTTCAGCCCTTGAACCCATTAATGAGTAATTGAGATAAGTATTCTTTTAATTCAATCAATATGTCTATGTGTTGGTTGTCTATATCTTGTTCTTGTCTTAATTCCATCATGCTAGGCTAGATCTATCTTGTGTTTGCTTGGATCTAATGAAACCTAGATGTTAATTATGTGTTGATTACTTGTTTATGGTTGTATTGGATGAATGATTTCGATGTTAGGCTTAAGAAAACTGGCAGATCTCCAAATGGTAACATGCTTGAACGTCTTAGGAAACATGAACTGACGTGCACTAGGTTTTATTGGTTGTATTTAATGCATGAGTAAATTCTAATGATCCCATGTTAGGAGCTTCTTAGCCGGCTCGACATAGGAGTGAAGTAGGCACTCATAGGATTGGGGAATTAAGTGCGCCACCCCATGAATGGTATTAAGGAATACAATCCGTCATCCACGCAACTATAACAAGTAATTAACGTGTAAAAGATATCTAGAGAGTAGTGAAATCTAAGTAAACACAACTTCTCCATTTATTGCTCACAACCTTAGTTTAATTTAGTTTATTTTCATTTCTAGTATTTTATTTTGATTGCATCTTTAGTATTGGGTTAGTTGACTAGCAACTAATTCCGCCCAAATCCTTCAAACCCGAGATTTTTACTTGCTTTCTAAAAAATATAAAAATACAAAAATAATCATCCCTCATCTTTAGAACTAGTATTTTGGTTTTCTAATCCTAGCGACACTATTCCTAGCTGAACGATCAATCCCCCGGTACTTGTCACTATACTATACTACAACGATCAGGTACACTGCCTGGTGGGGGTTGTAAGCTTCTCAAGATCCCTTGAGAGGTAAAGCCTGGTGCGATTCCCACGTATCAGTTATATATTACTTTAATTCTGGATCCATATTTTTTGGGAATTAAGATTAAGATTTGTTGACCATATGATGAGTAAGTTTACTCATATTTCTTGTTTTTTAACTTTGTAGTTTTATACACAATCAAAGTTTAAGAGAGAAGCCTTCCACATTGTCATGTGCTCCATATGTTAAGAAAAAGGGACAAGATCAAAGTTGCTAAAGACATTAACTAGTATTTCAGCTAAATTGCCAGATCAAACAGTTGACCCTGAGTGATACAAAGTAGTTTCGCAAGACTCTTTTTACTCCTGATGAATAAAACAACTTTTGTAAGCAATGTTGGAATTATTTTTGTAAAAGAATAGTCCTAGATCTTAAAAACATCAGTACCAAAAAATTAGGCTTTACTCTTTTATACATTAAAACAATACCATGCTCAGTTTTATGTAGCTTTTATTCACTGCAGGGTATGTAACTACACGAATTGAAGTTGTGTGTAACTAAGGCTTCTAAGATTTGTAGTTGTCCACAAGTATTACATAATGAATGCACCATGAAACTTAAAATCATGACAGTTCGTATTGTAACAAAAAATTTCAGGCTTTATAGAAACTTTCTCTGCTTCACAATTTCGCTAAACTCAAAAGTATAAAACCAAACCGCACCACTCGGTACCCGCTGCAACGCGCGGACGCGTAATCCCTTGTGTGTAAACATTAAGGGTTGAATTTAACATAACGTTAGATATTTTAATCGCCTAATATAATTAATTCAAATTTAAGACTAAAATTATACAAAAGAATTTAATCTTAGCATCAAGAAATTAAATTAATTGTACTAACCAAAATCCTTATATGCATTTAAATTACATATAGAAACGACTCATATAACTTCTATTTATAATTTGTGTAAGAATATTCAAAAAAGTTAAGTTTTTAGTTCTTAGCAGCAGTAATTTCTAAGCTTATATCTATAATCTTTCTCCCTTAAATCCAAGAGTTGAGATTTTCTCCCTTAAATCCAAGAGTTGAGATTTTTTAAGCTTAAAAGTTAAAAACAATAAATTTATACCAAAAGAATGCACAAAGCCATAGTTTATATTAAAAGATAGGTGATTTGAAAACTCTTTTTTTTATTTGCACATTTCATTCTATGCTATAAGGAATTTTACATTTGTTATATGTTGCTGTTAATATAAATATCGCCTAAAAACGTTATTTATATTTTACGATCTTTACTAAGTTTTGTTAATGACAAAGTATGAACGTTTGTTTATAAGTAAAAACATCACTTTAGTTTTAAGTCTTGTATAAACTAGATTTTACATTTCTCTTTTAACATAACATTGTTTTTATTTCGTAAATAAGTAAGTGTCACATCACATCAACATGCATTTATGGTAAGTTTGTGTGTTTGACTTACCATAAGCTCTTACACATTTTTGGAAGCATTCCACTTTTGATTCAATGTGTTTGACTTGAATTTAGTTGATGTGACTTTGGTTGGTTTGGAAAGATTTATTGCAAAACCTACTGTGTGCCTGGCGGAACCCTGAAGGTACACGGGCGGAACCCATCTGAGGGTTCCGCCAGACCTGCTGAAGGATTTGCTATAAATACCAAGCCACTTGCTAGTTTTTACCTATCACTCAAGGACATAGATTTCACATATTCTCTCATCTAACTCAGTAACATTTGACTTGTGTGATTCTCTTATGTAGCAAAGGAGTTCAGAAGTTCTTCCAAGAAGTTACAAGTTTCAACTCAAAAGTTGCAAGACTTGTTAGCTTTGTTATGTATGAACTTTGGTAGTTTATACTTCATTTGTATCTTGTGTAGAAGTGATCGGTTAGTATTTTAGGCCTCAAAATACATAGTGTGTCGGGAGTTGTTGTACCCTTGTAAAAGAAGTATCGGGAGTGGTTGTACCCTTGTAAAAGAACTCAACATCTAGCTTAGTGTCGGAAATAGTGAATAGGCGACGTTAGGTTGGTTCTACCTTGAACTAGGACCCGGTATCTAGCTTTGTACCGGATAAAGTGTAAGCGACGATTGTAAAGGTTTCACCACCCGTGAAAGGAGTTTGTTGACTAGTGCTTGAAACTCTCGAGTTGGAAACTCGGGGCGTGGATGTAGGGCAAGGAAAAAGAGTCCTTGTAGCCGAACCACGATAAACAATCGTGTTGTGGTTTGATCGTTTCTTTCTTTATCTTTGCATATTACATATTGTCTTTATTTAGAATCGTTAATTACACGTAAAGCTTTTCAAAGATTAATACAATTAATTTGAGTCTATATCGTTAAACAAACGTAAAGTTTTAATAGATAATTAAGAATAAAAAGCGGTAAACTATTCAACCCCCTTCTAGTTTTCCACAATTGGTATCAGAGCTACGTTACTCAAGATCTTTAAAATATATTGTATTTTAAAACTTGGATCGATCCATGGATTTTGCAAATCTCAAAGAAGGGCAAACTATTCAAAAGCCACCGCTATTTGAAAAAGAAAACTTCCTTGAATGGAAAAGTAAATTTGAAAATTATGTGAAATCAATTGATCAAGATCTTTGGCATATTATTTCTATTGGTGATTTCAAACCAACGAAAATAAGTTTTGAAAATCAAGATGATTATCCTAAACTTGATAAAAACACTAAAGCTAAGATAATGATTTATAAAGCTTTACCAAGGACCGAATATGAAAGAGGGTATTTTTGTTAAACGGCTAATGATATTTGGAAAAACATGTTAAACTTTCATCAAGTAATATGTCAAGTCAAAGATGATCAATTTGATCTCACATATGAATTAGAAGTCTTAAAAAATTAATAGATAGACATCTAGTTGAAATAAATACATGTGCTACTAGTTTAAATATTTTAAATGAAGGTGTAAGTGAAGATGATTACTTATGTCGAGCTCAAAGTGGCCTTGCTTACGATTCATGGAATGACACGGATGAAGATGTAGCCAACTATCCGGTTTGTGATTCTCAACTAGATAATACATCAAGCAAGGTACAATTTGAAACCAAACACTTTTGCTTTGACACATTTATCCTAGAGTTTTCTAAACTAGAAAATGAGTCTAAACTTTTATGCAACATGGAACTAAAAATTATCTTCAACAATGAACATTCAAAATCTCTTGTGAACAATCTTGAAAAAGAGATAATGTTAGAAGATAAAATGTCTAGACTTGAAAGCAATATTGAAATTGATCTAGGATGCAAAATATGTCTAGAATACAAACATGAAATTAAAATACAAAATGAAAAAGGAAAAATGCTTGCTAAATTTGAAGAAACTTCAAAAGCTCTCAAAAGCCTATTGAAAAGTCAAAAGTCATTTAGAGATAAAACCGGATTAGGATTTGACTCAAATGCACCATCAACAAGTAAAACAAAACAAGTTGTGTTTGTGAAACCTAGGAGAGAGTTGTAGGAGTAATTCTGTCTCTATTAGGAGCTCATGATAAAAGGTTAAAGATATCATGTTCAATATCTTTATAGGTTTATCTAACCTTCTTGGATTTATAAGTATTTGAGTTTAGCTCTCTTACGAGTCAAGATAATTTGCTTTAAGATTATCTTCTTGGTGGTTCATATATGGAGCTTAAAAGGAACACGTTTCTTCAACTTATCTTTCATTGCTTCTTGGTGATTGACATTAAGTTTTGTCGTGGGTGTTATTAATAGTTTTTACTCTAAGGTGTTTATGTGATGTAAGTAACAACTAGGATTAGATCCTCCGTGATTAAAAGATTTAGACACTACATCTAGTAGGAGATATAAGGTGCTTTACCTCTTTAAACTTTCGGGAAAAGACACGAGAAACTCTTGAGTGAGTCTCACTTAATACTTGTCTACAAGTGAGCTAACTAAGAATCTCCTAAGTGATTTAACAACCAACACTTTTGTGATGCTTGCAAATCTAACAAAAACACAACATTTCATAGATGTTTGTGGTACAACATCTTTTGACATTATACCTCATATTTTCAATCGTGTCTTTAATTCAATCACTCTTTTGTTAAAGTTTTATATAAGACACACAAAGAAAAATAAATCATTCGAATACATTAGGATGATTGGGATAAAATGATTTATAAACATCTAAGATTTGCACATCTAATTCGACCCATAGTCTTATGATGTTGTATCTCTTGGACATTTACAATTATAATGTTTTAAGTGAATAAACCTAAAGAGTCGAGGAGTCATTGAATTTAGCATTCGATGAAAGACCACCTCCTTCTAAGATATCATCTTTGGTAGATGATGACTTAGTCGAAAGTCCAACATTGATAAAACAAGTAAGTTAAGATTGATAACAAGGAAGATGAACTATTAAAAATGAAAAACAACATCTTTTCGTCTTGTGTCAAACATTGAGTCAAGCAATATTGACATGGTCATAAAAACTTGAGTCATGGGTCATAGTTGTGATTAAAACAAATTTGATAAAAATAGGTTTTTTGGACATTAGAGTAAAGCAACCATTAAAACAAAATAGATCTTTCAAAATAGAAAATAATGTAAATCTATGAAAGACTTTTTAATAACCTAAGCAAGCTCCAAAAGCAAGGAATAATCACTCAAAGAAATTCCTAGTTATTAACAAGTTCACAATGATTAAGTCTTTTATGACTTATCAAGAATGACATTAGTGAATTCGTAGGTAAAACTAAACATAGAGAAATGTTTGGAAGTTTACTTGTTCTCTCAACAAATAGATCCAACATTATGTTTAGTGCTTGTCTATGTGCTCGTTTTAGAGAAGATCCTAAAACAACTCTTTCGGAAGAGCTTGTTTGGATACATCAAAAGGAACTACACATCTAGGATTATGGTATCCGAAAACAACGGGAATAGAAACCATAGTGTATGCCAAATGTAATTATGTCGGTAATAAGTTGATAAGAAAAGCACAAGTGATACTTGCACTTTTATACTTACTTACCCAATGATTCTCCAAAACACTTAAGGCTCTCAAATTAGTATCGAATGGAGAAGCACGTCAACAAGCTCCTCTAGAACAAGCTAACCCGCATCAACAAATGGAATTCCTCTTATCAACAATTTTATCCCTTCAACAAAAGAAGCATCGACTTTAGCGACAATCCAATCCATTATGGTCTTAATTGACATATTATGATCCATCATCATCGCCTTGGTAAAAAAGGTTCATTGAGGAACATCTCAACCAAGAAAGTTTTACTCGATAACCATATTGTCGACATTTTCACGAAACCTCTTGAATATGAATCTTTCATCCTCCCTAGGCTTAATTAAAGACTCATGAGACCTAAAACCTTAGTTTTGAACATTAGGATAGAACCACAAAAATCAAGACAAAACCTTTTTAATTTTTCCTTTGCGGTACCCACGGAACCCTGATACCAAACGGGCGGAACCCTCCCTTTGGTTCCGCCTGGTCCGCCGAATCTGCAGCATGTTTTATTTTAATTTCAAAACCAAACACCTCTTTACTCATAACTTCAACTTACCAACAGCCATACCTCACTCACAAACATCTTACCACATGAAAATTAGGGCTCTCACTTACATCTCTTACAATCCAATCAACTTTGTAAGTATTTTTATCATAATTGCATTTTCAATCAAAGTCTATCATTTTCATCTACATACATTAACTAGGATCTTAGGGTTTATGCATAAACTTGTTGATTCATGAAAAACCTTGGTTGTAAACTAATCATAATTTCCATTAGTTAGGAATTATATCTTTTTTTGTTAGCATCATGATTTACCAAACACACCAAGTTCATTGTCTTCAAAAATCACTAGAACTCCACCTTTCACCACATTGTTAAAACAAATGAAAAACATCATTAAAACATCATTTGCATAATGTCTCTTGAATGCTAAAGGGAATACATAACTAATATGTATTTCGGGTACATTCAAACGAAGCTATATTGAACTTGGAGTGTTTGAGTTATCTTTGTTTTATAACATAACTTGCATTACAAAAATGGTTCAAGCATCAAAATGAGTCAAGATAACCGCACCTCCACATTGTTTTCATATAGGCTTATACTAGAACATACACATTATAAAAGTCATTAATTTAAACTTAAATTTTTTGTTTTCTAGGAATCAACATGCCTCCCGCAACATTCTCCGATCACAAGGAAACTCTTAAGTACTTACCCAAACACCATAGGACCAAAGGCCTTACTAAAGATCAAGTTGAAACCTTTAAGAGTCTAGAAAAATGCTACGTTCATGAAGGAAGAACCATTGATCCATCCTTCCTAAAAGGAACATCTATTCGACAAAACTTAGCCGTAATCAACTTTGATTGCCTCCTAGACATAGATGAGCAAATTTGTCCTAGGTTCATCTTAGAATTCTATGCAACAATAAGCCTTTTCTTCGATGACGATGGTGAGTTCTCACTAACCTTTACAACCAATCAAATATCAAACGTCATACCCTTGAAAGATTTTGCAACAATTCTTGGTGTCCCTAATATTGGTACATGTCCCTACACGGATAAGTGGCCCCTTTCTAGTCTTGATTCCATTGAGCGTTATCATCCATATGACACTCCTCTTGCTAATAAGGAAGAAATTCGTGAGCATCTCTTTGTTAGGACCTCAACAGCTAAGAAGAATCGTTCGGGAAATGTGGTAGATAAGGATCCTTTTGGTATGGAACTCAATGAGCTTAAACCACAATTTAAGAAATGGGAAGAAATTCTTAGAGCCAACGTTATAAGTTCCATAGGAAATAGAGATCATGTCAACACATGTCTTAGCTACATGCTCTATAGCATTTCAACTGGTCAACCTTTTAACTTAGCCTATTACCTAGCCAAAAGAATGGCTGACATATCCTTGGTAGGAACAATCGCTCTTCCTTATGGAATGCTTCTCACCCGCCTCTTTAGAGCAATCTCACCCATTCCTCCTAATGATAAGGGAATGTGCCTTGACTATTCTCTCGTTCCTCATATTTTCGTCCCTCTAAGTGATAAAAGAGTCTTCAAAGTTAAGGGCAAGCATACTCGCTCTCCTTCACCATCATCTTTATCATCCGATATGAGCGATGACGATAAACTTCCTAACTCTAAGCTACCCCTTTAGACTACCTTCAAGAACTTCCCGTCATTAGCAATGCATCCGAAGAGTTCAAGCAAACCAAAGGAATTTTCAAGTGCTTTGGAAGGTACCTAAGAAAGCTCAATAAGAAGATACACCGGTTATGAGATGTGTGATTAAGGAGCGTTTGGCTTATGTAGGTTTTAGAACTTTGTATGTGTTAAACTATGTGATTTGTATTGCTTTTTACTTCCATGCTTTATTATTTTCTTCGGATTATGTTTTGTATGAGCTTTTATGCATATTGACAATATTTGAAGTGTTTGTCAATTTTTTTTGCTTATGGAAAATTTCACAAAGTATAGTGAAAATCGCTAGCCCCCGGTCAAAGTCCTATGTTATGAATGTCTACATGTCTATTTTTTGCATTTCCTAATCAGACATATAATAAATTTTCATTTTTAAGAGTTTTTGAAAAATTTGAAAATCGTCTCGCGAGTCAAAAACGTGGACTGCCTTGTTTTTCATGCCTGGTGGATCTGGCGGCACCTTAAAATGGGTTCCGCCAGTCACCTGCAGAAATTTTTTGTCATTTTTCTAAATTTCAAAATTTGTAAAATGTCAAATCATTATCTTTAGTGAGAAACATCTTCCCTTACTTCCAATAAACATATTAGGATCACTCTCACTCACTAGAACAATTAGGAAGTCATTTCCCGCCAAACAATAGCCATTCCCGTTAGTGGAGTACACCAGGGTCAAACATTTTGTTACTGTCACGAAGTGAGGTATGGTTACGAATAGGGCTGGTCACGGTCCTACTTAGGTCGTAATCTTCATATTGGTGATCAGTGGGTAGGGGAAGGAGTTGTATCATAGAGGTTTCTGAAGCTGAAGTGTGTTTGAGGTGCACCCTTTTCACAACAGGTTTAAAACCAAAGGAACATTTCTTATGGAAATTAGGGAGCGTGACTTGCAAACTTCCAACAAAGATGTTGTGAAATTGCAAGTTCTTTTCTTCTTGAGGAAGCTCATAGAAGTAAGGGGTAATTAAAGGTGAAGCACTTGGAGAAGTATTTTCATTATCCTCTCCGTCACACACCAAAGGGGTTGGGAGTTCAAAGATTTTTTCGATTTTCCTCGGTGTGGATTTTTCCCTAATCTTCTCCTTAATTCTTGATATAAATTCATCAGCCAAGTCCATAAAAGCATTCCTAGTGCTTTCCATGCGAGTTTCTAAGCGCTGAATCTGTTTCTCCTGATTATTCATGAAGGTTATAATTAACCCTTCGAACTCCTCTTGTCATGAACGTTTAGGAAAAGTGTATCTGCCAATTGCACTCACATGTCTATCAGGACTCACTGCGGTTTCAGCTGCAAGCATTTCAGCCCTCATTAATTCCATAACATGTTTCTCGATATTCTTCAATAATTGTTCTTGGGTTGCGTTTATGTAATCTAGATTCCCTTCTATTAAGAACATCGAATCCTCCTATCCTTCTTCTTCGTATTGTGCTAAACCCTCGTGAACTTCCCAGCACTTATCAACGCTAAGTCTGTTTAGTCTACCATTGGCAGCGTAATCTATGGCTCTTCTCGTTTGGTAATTAACTTTATCGTAAAAGATTTGAATTTGGAGCCAAGGTTC
This sequence comes from Artemisia argyi, assembly GCA_030686995.1. NCBI lineage: Eukaryota > Viridiplantae > Streptophyta > Magnoliopsida > Asterales > Asteraceae > Artemisia > Artemisia argyi. The sequence goes on along the minus strand of CM060691.1, from coordinate 111,505,221 downwards.
TATGCCATGATGAGGGACTTTCTGGAGTAAGTCCTTGAAACGAGTCCATGCTTCATAGAAAATTTCATCTTGACGTTGTTGGAACATCAAGATTTCATTTCTAAGCTTAGTAGTTCTCCCCGGTGGGAAAAATTGAGCAAGAAAACGAGAAGTGAGATCATCCCAAGAGGTGATGGATCCCGCGGGAAAACGCTCAAGCCATTGACTAGCTTGGTCACGTAGAGAGAATTGGAATAGACGTAATCGGGTTGACTCTCTAGTTGCAACATCAAGGTCTATGGAATCTACGATTTTTAGGAAATCCTTGAGATGTTGATTAGGATCTTCGGAACGAAGTCCATGGAATGCACATCCGCTTTGCACCAACCGGATGGTGTCAGATCGCAAGGGGGACACATTGGCTCCTTGAGTGAGCTCAATGGTGTTTTGATAGCCTTGGTGGCTAGGACGGGAATACTCTCCTAAAGTTCGGGGTCTAGGAGGTTGATTTGCTAGTGGTGGGTTTTGTGGGTGGTTTTGTTGTGGTGGATTGATGGGATCAAAGATATTACCACCTTCCATGATGTCGGATGGTAATGGTTACAAACAAAGGAACAAAGAAATAAGATAGACTAAAGAAAACCTAAAAATAAAAATAAAAACCTTACTAGAAAGGAATCTAGCAGGTAGACCTAATAAAAAGAAATCCTAACCTAGACAATAACTATTCCCTGGGCTGCGGCGCCAAAACTTGATACGTGGGATTGCGCCCTCGCAACAGGTTTTATCTCTCAAGGGATCTTGAGAAGCTTGCAACCCCCACCAGGCAGTGTACCTGATCGTTGTAGTATAGTATATTGACAAGTACCGGGGGATTGATCGTTCAACTCAGGAATAGTGTCGCTAGGATTAAAAAGCCTACTAAACTAGGTTTAGAGGTGAGGGATGATTCTTTTTGTATTTTTATATTTTATGGAAAGCAAGTAAAATCTCAGGTTTTGAAGGAGTGGGCGGAATTAGTTGCTACTCAACTAACCCAATTAACTACAAATGCAATCAAAATAAAATAAAAGAAATGAAAATTAAACTAATATGCTAATGTGGTGGAAACAATAATGAGAAAAGTTGTGTATACTTAGATTTCATTACTCCCTAGATATCTTTTACCGGTTGATTCGCTTGTTACAATTGCATGGATGACGGGTTATATTCCTTAATACTAGTCGTAGGGCCGTGTACAATATTCCCTAACTCTATAAGATCCTACTTCACTCCTATGTCGAGACGACTAAAAGCTCCTAACATGGGATCATTAGAATTCACTTATGCATTAAATACAACCAAAAATCATAGTACACCTCTGATCATGTTTCTTAAGACGTTCAAGCAAGTTACCAACGGAAGTCTGCCAGTTTTCTTAAGCCTAACATCGAATACAATCATCTGTAACAATTATAAACAAACAATCAACCAATAATCAACATCTAGGTTTCACTACATCTAAGGAAACACAATAAAAACCTAGCCTAACATGTTAAAAGAAAGAAAAGCATAAGATAGAATCAAACAATACATAGACATATTGAATGATTATTGGAGAACTTATCTTTGTTAGAACATGGAAGAAATAAGGGTTTGAAACCCCTTCAATATGTAGGAAATTCGACCTAGGGGTTGTGTTTAGGTATTCCACAATTTGTTCCACACTTTACAATGAAAAATTGGAAAAATATATATAGACATAGCATCCTGATGGCGTCATGTATTAGCCTCTGACGCCGTCAACTCGCCACCAAGTTGAAATTTGTATTGCCTAGATCCAGTCTTGACGCCTTCATGTGCAAATCTACTCTGGGCCATCACTTGTATTTGGACCCTGACGGCCTTGGTGACGCCGTCAGGCCATTAACAAAGAAAATGTTCTGGGCCATCACGTTATAAGTTCCACATCCACCACTTTTGTCACTCTTGACGCCGTCATGTATTATTGCTTGACGTCGTCAGGTACTGTTCCCAGCAAGGAATTTGAGACTTTACCGTTTTCTTCACTTTTATGCTCCAAAAACGTCCAAAACGCTTCCTTTTCCAGATTTCTCCTCAAAAGTACCTAAAATGACAAAAGGAACGATTTAGAGCAATAATTGATCAAATAATCACGAATTCGGGCTTAAATGTCCCCTTAAAAGCGGTACACTTTTCGCCTCATCATTAACGCATACATGAACCTTTAAACTATATATATATATATATATATATATATATATATATATATATATATATATATATATATTAATCAAATATAAAAAAATATGTGTGCGTGTGATGTTTAAAAAGAGGATTAAAAACATGAAATCACAAACTTATAAAACTAGTCGAGCTACATGTTACTATAAGATTGTGTTTGGTTTTCTTGCTTGTCGATTTAAAAAGAAAACTAGGTTTTACTAGGTTTAGGGTTTGAATTAAATTAGACATCAATAATTAGGCAATTATTAGCCATTAATGAAGTTTAATTAAATTTAGGGTTAGGGTTTTTGTTAATAAAGAAGGGTTCGAATGGTTTTGTGAAGGTTAAGGGTAATTAATGTGAACTTGTTTCTGGACAGATTTGATACATGAATAGGTGAATGTGATAGGTCGTGATATACAATGATTTTATTCAGTTTCTTTTCATGAAAACTTAGTTTTATGTCTTAGTTAAGTTTTCCAATTGGTGGGGAGTGATTTCAAGTTGTTTTGGTCGTGTTTTTTATTTTTGTGTGATTAAGGGTTGAATCTGAAATTTGGGAATCTAAAATCAGTCAATTTTGCCAATTTTTCATTTAAAAACTATAAAGAGTTGGGCCATGAAACTCTCTAGTATTCAACTTCTATATGTTTAGTATCACCATAATTTTTGTAAATTTTTCATGAATGTTATGATGGGTCTCTCAAGTGAATACTTTCTGGGTACATCAGCAGGTTGGTTTTCTGAGTACTCTGAGTTTGAGTATTTTTCGTGTGGGGTTAAATTAACTAATAAATTCTATAAAAATTCGTGTAGGTTCTAAAGACATTGAAGTATCTCTGTCAATTTTTGTGAATTTTATTTTTGAGTTCTAATATGGATAAAAAATTCGTAAAGTTGTGACCTGATTAGGTTTAAATTCTGAATTAGAGATAACAAGTTAAAAAGGGGTGTAACCTAATTATAATTAAAGTGTAATAATCCTAAACTATATCTATTCATTATTATGGTATTAAAAGGTGTAATTAAAAGACCTGAGTACCTCTTATCACCTAAAGTTAATATGAGACATGGTTAGTGCTTTTAGGAGGGTGTAATTTATAAACTTATTAAGTATGGAACATAATCCGTTAATAATGCAAGCTTAAGGATTGAATTAGATAAAATGTGAAACATGTGATATTTACATTTAAAACTCTATACTTTAATATAATTACACTTTAAACCCTAAAATATTATTAAGTGTTATAATTAAACCCTAAACTATTTATAATATGCAAACTAAGCACTTAACCTAATCATATGTTTAAGGTTACTAATAAGGCAAGTTAAAAAAATGGAAAGAAGGCCTAACATGAAATATGAATAAGTAAATAAAGGAGCAAGTTATTAATAACAAATACTATATATGTAGATTTCTGGAGAAGGGTGTTATTCGTTCTTTTGATTCTTTCAACTTTTGTCAGCTTTATTATTGTTCAAGTTACGAATATTCTGACCGTACTTTTTAGGTTTCCTTTGTGATACAACCTTCTGATTTGGACCTTTGCTATGATAAACCTTTCTATTAAACCTTCTGATATGACAACTATGTTTTGAACCTTTGTTTATGAACCTTAAGTTACCTGAGCTTCACTAGGCATGAGGGTTCCATGTCTGTGTCAGTGATGCACCTCTGACATTACTCTAGGGCAGTGGAGTGATGTTCTGCCACGTCCCTTCTGTTATATATATGATTGTGTACTATGGTGTTGGGTTATTTTCAGGGGCGTATGGATGCATCCTAGATTTGTTTTGTTATATGTTATGATATGATATTTGTTTGGTGAATGTGGTTGTGTATGCAATACACGTCCTTCACAACTCAGGGAGGTCCTCCAATTATGTTGCCTTATGTGATGATATGATATGATATGTTTGTCTGAGCTCATGGTATTCTGACTCTGTTTATACAGGTAACTGTATAAATTCCTTACCTAACCTACACACTACATTTACCAAATATTCATTATGCCTAATTATGTTTCCCCATACTATATGATTTGTACTTCAGCATGTATATTCAATTCATTATTGTTGTATCCATTCCACGGGCTTTTTAAGCTCAACCGTATTTCTTTCCTTCCGCGGCAGGTATTCATGATGGCTTTTGGGATAGCTTTTCTAGGGATTAAGAGTAGAGCTAAGTGCAGACTTGAACATATTATCTTAGATTGATTTTGTTTATGTATTATAGAGATTCAGAATTTAGTTTTATTCATGGTTTTCTTTTGGATATTTTGTAAGACTTCCGCTTTTGTTTAGTTATGTATGTTCTGATGTGAATCCATATTGTGACATCTTTACCCTTGTTGGGTTGGGGTATTACAATTTATGGTATCAGAGACAAGTTTGACCAGCGGATTCATAACTCGTAGAGCTTAGGCTATGACCTGTGAGTATTAGGCCTTTAGGTTTTGCACCATAGGAATCATGAAACAACCTTTGAGAACTTGCTTTAGGACTCCTCTATATGAAACATGAGTTATGACCGATGAGGATTGGGTAGACTAGGACATTGGTTTAAGTAGCATTTCCTCCGCTTCACTCTGATTCGTGTCTGTAGGATACTAATTAAGTCACAAACATGATAATAATGGTGGTGTTGGTGGCGTTAAGTGAGAAAGAGGAGGAGGAAAGAAAGAAAGTTGGAACCTTGAGAGAGAAAAATAGAATATTAGACTAAGAGAATGAGAAGTTCCAACCCTCTCCCTTGGTGGGAGAGGGGTATTTATACAACAAATAAAAATGCCCACACCCGGGCTGTGGATCAGGCATACAGTGGGTAAAGACCCGTCCTTCTTCCATGGTGTTACTTAAACTAAACTAATATCTAATTAACTAACTACGAGCTATCTTAAATGCTATTACATCAATTAGGTGACCGAGTCTTCTATAGGAATAATTATATTTCTAACAATCTCCCCCTAAGCGAGGTCACCTTGGAAATTAAGCTCTTTGATCTTCAAGCATTCTTTAGTCTTTGTAGCTCGTAGGTTCTGATTCTTCACTTTTCAGCACACTTTGTACATCAAGCAATGAACTTGTGATTTGAGTTCCTTAGAGATGTGTGATCTTGGAGCTACTTTGAGATCATCAGCCACAGTAAATCTCCAAGATCATCCATAGTCGTATTGCCTTCATGTGATGTAGTGACTTTAGGACCATCATGCTCACACCTTTCTGTAGTAGGAGACTTTTCATCAGAGTTGCGGAAACGTTGTTCGTAGTCTCTCAACATTCAGTGTAGGGAGTCTCTCATCACTCATGATCATCATTGATAGTGAGGATGATGTGTGAGCATGAGGTATGGATTGACACAATTCAGCTGGAATTGGGTAACACCATTGCCATCTTTATATGTTCCTGAAATAAAACAGTTAGCAATAAAGATAGAGAACGAATATGGCTTTGTCATTCATTCTGCGAGAATAGACTACCCTCCGGTATTATGAAAACGGACCTGTGATCAGGTAGAGTCTCTGTTGGGAATTATACTAACAGTTACCACGGTTAGTGAAGATATTACAACTCCTGAAGAATGCACTTGCAGTGGAAACTCATTACCACTGCTAGTAATATTATTACCACTGCTGTTAGGATAATTGTTAGGAAACGTGTAAACATAATTATAGAATATATCTTGTGTATATCTTATTCTATTAGAGTTATTCTTATCTTGTAGAAGAGGACTCCTTGTGCTATAAAAGGAGGTCCTAGGTTAAGGTTAGATATACGTTTTTCTAGAGCTTCAAGGTGTAACCCTAGTGATACTAAGATCACTCGTATTATTATTATTATTATTAATATTGGAGCTAACCGTTTGATATATACATTGTTCTCATTCATAAACAATTGTTTCATTCACAATCAAACTTTTAAGTATTACTAAGTAGATTCCGCATACTTAGTGATATAACTCAAAGTATCAATCTAACACAGTTCAAGGTGTTTAGATCCATCAAGTGGTATCAGAGCCAGGCTTTGATACTTTGATTTAGAAGACCCCAAGTTTACTCAGAAGAATCAATGGAGACAGAAACTAGTCAATCAAACATTGCTTCTAAGCTTCCTAAGCTTAAGTTTAATGACTATGAGATGTGGAGGCTAATGATCGAACAATTCTTTATGGTGCAAGACTATACACTCTGGGAGATCATATTGTTTGGTAATTCCTTCAAACCTGGTACTACCTCAGAGATGGTTGGTGGCAAGGAAGTAGTAAAGGTTAACACTGGACCTGTCATAAATGATGAAAGACATCAGATGAAGAACGATCTGAAGGCCAGAGGTTTGCTGTTGATGACCCTTCCCAGAGATCAAGTTCTAGCATTCAGCAAGTACAAGATTGCACAGACTCTTTTCGAGGCGATCTGTAATGTTTTTGGTGGTAATGATTCCACCAAGAAGACTCAAAAGACCCTGCTGAAACAGACTTAAGAAAACTTTGGTTCAACAAGTAATGAATCTATTGATAGCATCTTCACAAGGCTACAAAAGATTGTTACTCAGCTCACTGTTTTTGGAATTGAGGTGGAAAGGGAAGACCTCAATCTTAAGTTCTTAAGAAGTTTACCCTCTGAGTTTGGAACCAATGTTGCAGTGTGGGAAGACAAGCTAGATTTGGAGACTACGAAGCTTAATGATTTGTATAATAACTTCAAGGTTATTGAACAAAGATTGAAGAAAGCTGGCAAACTAAGCACAGGTTCAGGAAGTGTAGCACTCATATCATCATCTCTTGATGATAGTTCAGATGGAGAAAGTGATAGTATGATGATGATGCTAACATTATTGTTTCCACTGGTAGTGGAGGTGTTTCCACTGCTAGTTCAAAAAGACAGATTGTTGGTCTTAGTGATTCTACCTTTTATGCCTTTCTATCAAGTTAGATGGGTGGTTCAATTCTCAATCATGAGGATTTGGATCAAATTGATGAGGATGATATGGAGGAGATGGACATTAAATGGCAGGTTGCATTACTAAGCTTAAAGGCAAAGAAGTTTTGGAAGAAGACTGGAAGAAAGATTACTATTAATGGCAATGAGACAGTAGGTTTTGACAAAAAGAAGGTGGAGTGCTATAATTGTCATAAGAAGGGGCACTTTGCTAGGGAATGCAGGAAACCAAGGAAACCTGACAACAGGTCAACTTGGTATAAGTAGGACAAGAAGAAAGAACCTACAACTGAAGAGCCAAAGGTGCTATTGGCTATTGATGGAGTGAGCTATGATTGGAGCTTTATGGCTGAGGATGAAGAAGATGATTTAGAGTCTACAATGCTTGCTACAGAGCTTGCACTAATGGCTTTTTCTAACTCTGAGGTACAAATTAATAATGCTTGTTCTAAAACTTGTAAAGCCTTAAAAGAGTATAAGAAAATTAAAGCACAATATGATGAACAATTGCTAGAGTTAATCATACAAATTATAACTTAGCAAATCATAAAAGAGGTCTTGGTGTTTTAGAAACTCAATTAGAACGTTATAGGGCAAATGAATCTAAGTTCAATGATGATATTGCTGTTTTAAAAAAGAGACTTAGATTATCAAGTTGCTGTGAACAAGGTTCTTAGAGAAGAGCTAGAAAAGGTTAAGAGGGCTAACGAGAATATACAGATAACTTGTATTACACTAGATCACCAATCCAAGTGTATTGACAAAATTTGGGAAGCTCAAGTTGTGAACAAAGCCAAATCAAGAGTTGGATACAAATCTGTTCCACCACCTCTAAGAGGTGTTCCATCACCTCCTGGCATTGACTTAGCTCACACAGGATTAGAAGAATTCCAGGAACCAACTGTAATACCTCAAATTCTAAAAGATGTCAAATGACCAAAATGCCCTTGAGTTTAAAATTTTGTAATAATAATAATAATTAATATCAAATAAAACCCTAAAAATGGGAATTTGGCCAAATGTGATCAAAATAAATGATGTAAGGTAAAATATGACATTTTTGTAAACATGAGAAAAATAAAAAAGTTCTGTATAAATTAAATAAAAATCGAATTTTAATTAATTATATATATAAATATTATTTAAAAAGGAAAACAAATCCTAAAACAATTAGGAAACTTATGTAATCTTTTATTTAGAGTTTATCAAAATATTGTTCAGTAAATACAAGTCCTATATCTATAAATATACATAGAAAAGACGTTTATATATTTTATAAACCCTTAATCGATTTTCAAAAACCCATAAACCGACTTTAAAACCCACATAATCGATTCGGATTTTTCTGGAGCACACCTATATTTTTCCTAAACGCTTTATAAACTTAAGAACACAAGGAAAATAAGTGACAAGGCTGAGGTTGATCGAATTGAGCTTTGGAGGTTTGTTTGTTGATTTTCAATTGACTGAGAGTCCTAAATTCGTAGTACTTCATTCACAACTTCTAAAATTATTCTGGTATTTTTCTAACACTTTATTTATCATATGTTATCAGTATAAAATAGTAGAATCAAGCCATGCATGATTATTTGATAGTATGAATTTTTCTGATTTATAAATCCTAAATCGAACATAAATTATGAATTTGGTTAAAAAGAATTTTATGAACCAAGTTTGTATTTTTCTCAAGACCTATAAGTATCATGTAATACTCGAAAAATATGTTTGATAATTGTTGAAACCTATATTAATAATTGTGGAATTTTGTTGTAATCGGTTAAATAGTAACAAGAAAATAAAAAGGAAAATAGAGAATTAGGGTTAGGTTAGGGTTTTTGTTATGGAATCTGGTTATTAATGGTGATTTAAGGTTGTAATAAATGTTGTTAATGATTCGGTAATTTAGGATTAGGGTTTGGTGGTTTATTATATAAACCGATTTTGTTTTAAAAAAAATAAAGGGTATGTTTTGTAAATTACGAAACTTGAGGATTTATTTTGTATACATTAATAATTAAGGGTAAATCGTATAATAATTAGTAGAAGGGTATAATGTGCTATTTTTTATATTTAAAAGGTTTATTTGGTAAATTATATAATTAAAGAGTTTAAATTGTAATTTCGTAACTTAAAGGGTGAAAAGTGTAAATTAATAAAACATAAGGATTAATTTGTAAAATATTAAAGTTAAGGGACTAACTTGGATAATATATAAAACTTATAATATTTATATTTAAAACCCTATACTTTAACATAAGTACACTTTAAAACCTAAAACCATAGTAACAAGTTATTAAATATTTAACCTAAATATTTTTGTAAACCCTAAAACTAATATGGAATATGAAAAAGTAAATGATCGAATAAGATATTAATGAATAATAAATCCTGTGTAGATTTCTGAAGAAGAGTACTATTCCGTTATTTGGTCTCTGTCAGCTTTGCTTTTGTTCGAGGTACGGATATTCTGACCTTACTCTTATGGTTTCCTTTGTGATTACAACCTCTGATATGAACCTTCTGTTTGAACCTTTACTATGATAAACCTTTGCTATGAACTTTCTGTTATGAACCTTTGACATGAACCTTTGCTTTCTGAACCTTCTGATATGACAATTATGACTTGAACCTTTGTTATGAACCTTTTATTACATGAGCTTCACTAGGCATGGGGGTTCCATGTCCGTGTCATAGATGCACCTATGGCATGACTCTAGGGCAGTAGAGTGATGTTCTGCCACGTCCCTTCCGTTATATATGAATGTGCACTAATTTTCAGGGGCGTATGGATGCATCCAAGATCTGTTTTCTGTTATGATATGATATGATTATGCTTAGTGACTGGTTGTATGTGCAATGTACTCCTTTCACTTCTGGTACAATGAAGCTAGCTACTTCTTATACAACTTATGTGATTATGATATGATTATGATATGTTTCTGAGCTCATGGTATATTTTGATTCTGTTTATATAGGTGACTGTATAGATTCCCTATTAAAACCTGCACATTATTTTTCGTATTATCTGTTAAACCTAAATATGTTTTCCCCAAAAATTATATCATTTGTACTTCAGCATTTATTTTCCGTTTCATTTTGTTATATATTTGTTCACTGGGCTTTTTAAGCTCAGCCGCGTTTCTTTTCACCGCGGCAGGTATTCAAGTTAGCTTTGGGATAGCTTTCTGGGATTGAGAGTAGAGTTGAATTGAAGAAATTGACCATAGTTAATTGAAGTAAGTTTTCTGCTTTTGATCTGTCTGTTTGTTCTGATGTAACACCATAATTTGTGACATTTTTTACCCTTGTCGGGTTGGGGTGTTACAATTATGGTATCAGAGACAGGTTGGATCGGCGGATTAATAATCCGTAGAGCTTAGGCTATGACCTGTGTGTATTAGGCCCTTAGGTTTTGCACAATAGAATTTATGAAACAATTTTTGAGGATTTGTTTTAGGATTTCCTTATATGAAACTTAAGTTATGATTGGTGAGGATTGGGTATACTAGGATATCCGCTTAAGTAGAATTGCTTCTGCATCTCTCTGATTCGTGCTTCTATCTTTATTCAAGCCGATAAGATCATTCTTTCCGAGGTTAGAAAGTTATGCACGACCTAAAGTTCAGTAACCTAGTAAGTTTAGAATGACTTGAGAATTACATGATTAAGCCTCATATCATTTAAGTTTCATTTTCTAATTCTAATTCCTATCTTTTATAATTAGTTTGACCATTTGGAAGATTATTACAACCCTAAGTGTTTGACATATTTCGTGAATTCTTCTGCTTATGTTGGGTATATTAAGTTTTGACACTATTCGATGTTCCATAAAACTTTTATATTTCTATAAAAGATCTGGAGGTTATTAGTCATGAATATAGAAAATTGTTCATTTTATTTTGATAATGAAACTATGTTTCTAAGGTTTTCTTTGAAGGTTATAATTCTGATAATAGTCTGGGTATGGATTGATTTTCCTAAGTTATTTCCATTAATAATGATTAGGATATCACATGATAATGAGGAAGATTGATAATAGTGTGAATAAATCTTTAGAATATTAAGTTTTCTTTGGAAGTTTAGTATTATGACAATTTTGTGTATGTTCGCTAAGTTTATGGTTATGAACATTTTGGTGAATTTGAAAGTAATGGTACCCTATTAAGATGGATCTGTTAGATTTAGGTTATTTCTGATACGTTTCATTTTCCGTTTGACTTCATTGATGATATTTGATTCTGCTAAATCCTGGGAAGAAGAGAAGAATTGTTAAGTTGCCATTAGGTTGTTTTATTCATGACTTGAGATAAAGTATGGTCGCCATGAAGGTATATTTATATAATGCAAATATTATGACGCCTGGCTAACGTGATAATATTTCCATCATATAATGTATTCTCATTGTGAGCATATAATATTGTGGGAAGTGTTTGAGAAGCAATAGATTTCTGTCAGTTGGATTATCCGCGATTAGTGAGACTTTTAGGATTCATTCTACCATGTGTAAATTCTGCCTTCATCATTCGATATCTGAATACATTTGAATTATCCTCGAATGTTTGTTGATCGTTGATCATTCGTTAAGAATTTCAGAACTCATTATAGAGTCTTCTATCGTTTGAAGTTCCGTATCAATCCGTTTTCTGCTAGTACTTGTGAGAAGTACTTTAGTTATCTACTACAAGGATGTAATCATTGAATCGATTTTTGAAATGTTCTGAATAAGATAAGAAGTAATGAAAGTTCGATAAAAAAATATGTCTGTTTGGTTGACATCTGTTGGAAAGATTTCCTGAATTGAGATTATTTCGGTAACCGGAAAAGTTCTGTGTCTGTTTCATCCTTATGGATTCTGTAATTTGAATCGTTTTTCGTCTGCTCTGCCTATTCAATTTCCAAGGATGGAAATTTCTTTTTATAGGGGAAGAAGTTGTAATACCTCAAATTCTAAAAGATGTCAAATGACCAAAATGCCCTTGAATTTAAAATTTTGTAATAATAATAATAATTAATATCAAATAAAACCCTAAAAATGGGAATTTGGCCACATGTGATCAAAATAAAATATGTAAGGTAAAATATGACATTTTTGTAAACATGAGAAAAATAAAAAAATTCTGTATAAATTAAATAAAAATCAAATTTTAATTAATTATATATATAAATATTATTTAAAAAGGAAAACAAATCCTAAAACAATTAGGAAACTTATGTAATCTTTTATTTAGAGTTTATCACAATATTTTTCAGTAAATACAAGTCGTATATCTATAAATATACATAGAAAAAACGTTTATATATTTTATAAACCCTTAATCGATTTTCAAAAACCCATAAACCGACTTTAAATCCCACATAATCGATTCTGATTTTTCTGGAGCACACCTATATTTTTCCTAAACGCTTTATAAACGTAAGAACACAAGAAAAATAAGTGACAAGGCTGAGGTTGATCGAATTGAGCTTTGGAGGTTTGTTTGTCGATTTTCAATTAGCCGAGAGTCCTAAATTCGTACTGCTTCATTCACAAGTTCTAAAATTATTCTGGTATTTTTCTAACACTTTATATATCATATGTTATCAGTATAAAATAGTAGAATCAAACCATGCATGATTATTTGATAGTATGAATTTTTATGAGTTATAAACCCTAAATCGAACATAAATTATGAATTCGGTTAAAAAGAATTTTATGAGCCAAGTTTGTTTTTTCTCAAGACCTATAAGTATCATGTAATACTCGAAAAATATGTTTGATAATTGTTGAAACCTATATTAATTATTGTGGAATTTTGTTATAATCGGTTAAATAGTAACAAGAAAATAAAAAGGAAAATAGAGAATTAGGGTTAGGGTTAGGGTTTTTGTTATGGAATCTGGTTATTAATGGTGATTTAAGGTTGTAATAAAAGTTGGTAATGATTGGGTAATTTAGGATTAGGGTTTGGTGGTTTATTATATAAACCGATTTTGTTTTTAAAAAAATAAAGGCTATGTTTTGTAAATTACGAAACTTGAGGATTTATTTTGTATACTTTAATAATTAAGGGTAAATCGTATAATAATTAGTAGAAGGGTATAATGTGCTATTTTTGATATTTAAAAGGTTTATTAGGTAAATTATATAATTAAAGAGTTTAAATTATAATTTCGTAACTTAAAGGGTGTAAACTGTAAATTAAGAAAACATAAGGATTAATTTGTAAAATATTAAAGTTAAGGGACTAACTTGGATAATATATAAAACTTATAATATTTATATTTAAAACCCTATACTTTAACATAAGTAGACATTAAAACCTAAAACCATAGTAACAAGTTATTAAATATTTAACATAAATATTTATGTAAACCCTAAAACTAATATGGAATATAAAAAAGTAAATGATCGAATAAGATATTAATGAGTAGTAAATCCTGTGTAGATTTCTGAAGAAGAGTACTATTCCATTATTTGGTCTCTGTCAGCTTTGCTTTTGTTCGAGGTACGGATATTCTGACCTTACTCTTAAGGTTTCCTTTTTGATTACAACCTCTGATATGAACCTTCTATTTGAACCTTTACTATGATAAACCTTTGCTATGAACTTTCTGTTATGAACCTTTGACATGAACCTTTGCTTTCTGAACCTTCTGATATGACAATTATGATTTGAACCTTTGTTATGAACCTTTTATTACATGAGCTTCACTAGGCATGGGGTTTCCATGTCCGTGTCATAGATGCACCTATGGCATGACTCTAGGGCAGTAGAGTGATGTTCTGCCATGTCCCTTCCGTTATATATGAATGTGCACTAATTTTTAGGGGCGTATGGATACATCCTAGATCTGTTTTCTGTTATGATATGATATGATTATGCTTAGTGACTGGTTGTATGTGCAATGTACTCCTTTCACTTCCGGTACAATGAAGCTAGCTACTTCTTGTACAACTTATGTGATTATGATATGATTATGATATGATTATGATATGTTTCTGAGCTCATGGTATATTTTGATTCTGTTTATACAGGTGACTGTATAGATTCCCTATTAAAACCTACACATTATCTTTCCGTATTATCTGTTAAACCTAAATATGTTTTCCCCAAAAATTATATCATTTGTACTTCAGCATTTATTTTCCGTTTCATTTTGTTATATATATGTTCACTGGGCTTTTTAAGCTCCGCCACATTTCTTTTGACCGCGGCAGGTATTCAAGTTAGCTTTTGGATAGCTTTCTAGGATTGAGAGTAGAGTTGAATTGAAGAAATTGACCATAGTTAATTGAAGTAAGGTTTCTGCTTTTGATCTGTCTATTTGTTCTGATGTAACACCATAATTTGTGACATTTTTTACCCTTGTTGGGTTGGGGTGTTACACCAACCATGACCTATGGACCAAAATTTGTTAAAGAATCTGTTATTGAAAAGGTTCAGGTTGAGGTTGATACATTTGATAGTGCTAGTGACTCATCTCTTAAAGATGAAAGTTTGAATGTTGAGTCTAAACCTAGTGTTCCTGAGAATATCACATGGGTAGAAGGGAAGTGTTTGAGTCACAACCTAATTTCACTAGGTCCACTACTAGATATGCAGAGATGTACAGAAGTAGGTCAACAACTCCTAGGGGGAATATGAGGAATTGGAATCATGTTAAATCTAGGCAATTTGGTAGTGACATTGTAATTAACAACAAACCTTGTCATATATGTGGTAGTTTTGATCACCTTTCTTATAATTGTACATATCACATGGGTAGAAGGGAAGTGTTTGGGAATACCAGGGTGAATGGATATAATGCTAATAACTTAACTCACCCAAATCCACTAAGCAAGATGATTCCCATGTCTGTTTTGCTTAACTCTGGCATCAAAACTATTTCCACTGCTAAACCAGCAGTTGCCACTGCCATAAATAAAAACAGAGTTTACCCTAAGTCCCCTGTTAAGAGTGCCAAACCAAATTCTACTTTTGTGAAATCTGCACAAACAGGGAAAAAGACCAATTTTGAAAAGAAAGTTTACAATAATCACAAGTGGGTACCCAAAATTTCAAAACCAGCAGTTTCCACTGCTAAGCCAACAGTTACCACTGCAAGGCCAAAGGTTTCCACTGGTGACTCTGTGAACAATAAGAGGGTAAATATGGGAAATGTTGTTAAGGCCTCAGCACGTTGGGAATGGAAACCAAAAGGAACCATCACCTCAAACAATCCTAATGGTGTATCAATGACCTTTGATAGATACAATTATATTGATACACGAGGCAGATCCAAGTCATTTGTGGCTTGGGTCCCCAAAAGGAACTAATTCCTTTATTTTGTGTGCAGGAACATTCAAAGCCAAAAGATGATCAAGGATACTCAGACAGTGGATGTTCCAGGCACATGATTGGCAATAAGTCCTATCTTTCAGAATTCAAACCTTATGATGGACAATTTATCAGCTTTGGAGGAGGTATTGGTGGCAAAGTTTCTGGAAAAGGGGCAATCTGTAACACCCCCAAATTTGGGATACGCAGCGGAATTAAAGCTGGGTGTTACTCGATGGCACAACAGTTATAATAATAGAAAACAATGTCTAATTGAGTTGTTTTAATGATTTTATTATTCAAATATCATAGTTTACAAAATGAGGTCCCAGTAGTTTTACAACTTGTTAAATACTTTATCAAAGAATAATAAAATTTTAGCCTTCCTTCCGTATCCAAGCTCTTCCATGCCATCCTTATTTGTTATGGACCTGAGATAAACATGCTAAAAAGTCAACACAACGGTTGAGTGAATCCACAGTGTTTATGAATGAGTAATAGTTTGAACACAAGTCAAATAGTTATAAAACAACGTATTGCCGCGTAGCATATTGCACTAAGTCTCATGACACGCAAACCTTAACAACGTGTGGACATTATAGTAATGAGCTATAATATAAAATTACCGACATTATAATAATAATGTAGGTAATAATGCCCTCGAGCAGGAGCTTGCCAACTTCCCGGTTTTACTTCAAATATAGTACATTTGGTTACCTATCCGGCTAACACAAATGGGGACGTCAATTCCAATAGATCTATTCACTATATTCGCGTTCACTCGCAAGTGATTAATGGCTCATGATATGAGGGTCTTTTAGTGGCAACACAGCTAACTTAGGCAATACCAGATCAGGATAGCATACAGAAAAATACTTGTGTTCGGTTTGTAGCATGTATCTCCCCACAAGTTTGAAAAACAGTATAAAAATAGTGGGACTATGAACTCACCTGGGTAATAAAGCAGTCTGAATGGAAAACAACTTAAATAAAGTTGATAAACGTCTCCGATACGAAACCTGAGTTGATTATGTCAAGTTCTCAGTAATCGTTTATGATTATATAAGTTTTTCAATG
Organism: Artemisia argyi; assembly: GCA_030686995.1. NCBI lineage: Eukaryota > Viridiplantae > Streptophyta > Magnoliopsida > Asterales > Asteraceae > Artemisia > Artemisia argyi. Next base: position 111,488,704 of record CM060691.1, on the reverse strand, counting down.
TTCGTTTCGTTTTGGTTTGATGGTTAGATACTTTATTGAGCCAATATGTAGTTTCAAAAATAATATTTTATTATATTTTCTTATCTGTAAGATTCGGTTCCGTCTGTTCGTTAAATGGACACTTCGTTTGTTAGTTATGGTACAAAACGTATATTAATTTTAAATAAAACTTAATAATAATAATAATAATAATAATAATAATAATAATAATAATAATAATAATTAATAATTAGGGTTTATATTATATTTTCATTTTAAACCCTCAAGTTTCTATAGTTGACAACTTTTACCCTTAAAGTATATGAAAACGACAACTTTTACCCTTGAACTTTAGTTAATTGACACTTTGTACCCTCAGGTTTCAAAATAGACAGTTTTTCCCCCTTAGGGATTTCCCGATCACAAAACAAGTCCAAAACACACAACTTAATAGAGCTTTGGCAGAAATAGTCCTTGTGTTCTTTAAACATTTCCACTCGACATCCTTTAGATCAAAAACATTTTATTTCCAACTATTCAAGCCGAGACCTTTTACGACTCCTTTTCTAAGATATTTATAAGAGTTATAAAAGTATTTTTACTAAATATTAGGGCCTGGTTCGATCCCACGACTTCAGAAACATTTTCAGAAACTCGCGACACAAGTGTTACTCGACACAGAAAATACCACACTTTACATGCTCCGTTCTTCCTCGTTTCTCAATGAAAATTTACGATTATTTTTCCTATGTTTAGACCTTCTAGTGTACTTTAACTATGTCAAAATCCAGATTTTTAGAAACACGTTTACTATACGAATATCGAGACCAAAGCAGCAGACCTGCTGCTGTCTTTTTTTTTAAATCTGTTCTGAAATTAATTAAAAGCACCATTTGTTATGCGTTTTCATGACTCGAGGTCTAAAGAAGTTTTGAAGGAAACGTCGTTCCGGAAAACTTTCATGTTTTAAGTTTTCGACGAAACGGACCAGAAAGGCCTCGATTTGCGTGATTTTGTCTGCTGTAACAGTAGGTATATTTCAGTTTTTATATAACTTCAAATCGACATAACTTTTGACTCGTTTATCCATTTTAGGTGATTCAAATTGCTACGCTTTTCTAAAAAAAATATCTTTAACATTATATAAGTGTCATATAGTCTAGTGTTCTTAAAATATAGAAAAAAAATAAATTTATGCTGTGTTTGTTTGGCTCGACCTACAGGAAAAAGAAAAAGTACAAAGTGGTTTTTATCCTAAGCTATTTACTAAGCTACTGTAACAGTATTTTTGTACTAATAAATGTATACAAGAGAGCTAGATGGATGATGAAGATACTTACTTAGTTATGGTGCTAGTAGAGATGAGCTTTTGGACAATGAAACTTGAAATGAAAGCTGCTCAACCTCCTCTTATTACTTCTACTAATACTCCTTTTTAAACTTCTATTTAGTGAGTAGGATTAGTAAGTTGAGTGTACATGATTAATAAGTTATTACTTTCGAGTATAGTGAGGTGAAAAGGATAGGTTATGATCTAGAATTTATAAAAGCAGGATGTGAAGACTTCTAAATTGATACACCTCATCATGTTGGGTTCAATATGAACATGTTGATGCATCCTACACCCTAACCCGACATTTGTAAGGTTATGAATACTTTTTACTTTGTGGATTAACCCTAACCATAGATTTTAACTACCACTTTGACTAGTAAAACTAAGATTTCTAGAACTAAATGAGGTGGAGGTTTAAGTGACCATTGAAATGTATTATGGTTTGTAAAGTGAGAATCGTGTAATACTTGATAGCAACAAAATGATGTGGTAAAATTATATCCAAGTTTTCTACCTACAATATTTGACTAAAGATAATTAATAGAACATGCCTATGTGTCATTAAGAGAAACTAGAAGTAAGTTCTATGGCTAATGAAATTTACATGTGGTTATCTTATAATTTCCTAGTTTGCTTCTAGTCTCATTCGATCCTGATATGTAGCTAAGAGTATATCATGCTTAAGTAATTGTATCTAGAGCTTAAGGAATTGTACTTAAGGTTTAGTTAATGTAGATAACTTAGTTTAAGTTTTGTTTAATGAAAAATGTAGCTTAAGGTTTGTTGATTATATTTTAAGTGAACAAATTTAAGAAAAGGAAATAGAGTTTAAAGACTAGTACTTTTATACTAGGATTTGTATTTGTATATGTTTAGTTAAATTAATTTAAAGTTAGGTTAAGTTTTTAAATAAATTTAGTTTAGTAAAAAATGCACTTGTACACTAATTTAAATGCTTATACTTTATGTTTGAGAGTATTTTACTTTAGGGTTTTAGATACTAAATATTAATATTATAATAGTTTTATATTTTGGAGAAAATCCTAATAGTCGGAAAACGTACGTTAACGTAAAATGGCAATTGTGATATCTTGATGTTGTATACTTGACATAAATAAAAATATTTATTCAAGACAAAACTAAGTGAACTCGTTTACTTAAAATATTAGTTACGTCATATCTTAGTTGATTGTTGTGATTAAAAAAAAATTAGATGTGAAAAATGGTTAAGTATTAGTTTAATTTAAGTGGAAATTTACCGGTGGTTACACAATCAAGGCTGGAAACTTGGACTTTGAGAATGTGTACTATGTGAAAGAACTCAAGTGCAACCTTTTCAGTGTGTCACAGATGTGTGACAAGAAGCATAGAGTTCTATTTACAGAAGATGAATGCTATATTTTATCTATGGATTATAAGCTCCCTGATGAAAGTGATATTTTGCTTAAAATCCCTAGAAAAGGCAACCTATATAGCATTGACATGAAGAACATAGTGGCAAACAATGATGTTACTTGCTTGCTTGCAAAAGCCACTTTGGATGAATCCATGCTTTGGCACAGAAGACTTGGTCATGTAAATTTCAAGACCATTTACAAGATTGTGAAAGATGGTCTAGTCAGAGGTTTACCAGAGAAGAGATTTGAAAATGACCAAACATGTGTTTCCTGTCTCAAAGGAAAGCAACACAGAGCTTCATGCAAGACCAAGGCATTCAATTCTATTGATCATCCACTTTACATGTTGCATATGGACTTGTTTGGTCCTACATCTGTGAGCAGCATCAATTTGAAGAAATATTGTCTTGTTGTGACTGATGACTTTAGTAGATTCACATGGGTTTTCCTTTTAAGAACCAAGGATGAGACCACATGCATCCTAAAGACATTCATCACTGCAGTTGAAAATCAAGTTGAAAAGAAGATCAAGATCATCATGTGTGACAATGGGACAGAATTCAAGAACAAAGTTATGGATGATTTCTGCAGAGACAAAGGTATTAAGAGAGAATTTAGTGTTGCAAGAACTCCTCAACAAAATGGAGTTGCTGAAAGAAGAAACAGAACACTAATTGAGGCTGCTAGAACCATGTTAGCTGATTCAAAGCTACCAGTGACTTTTTGGGCTGAAGCAGTTAACACTGCTTGTTACATACAGAACAGGGTTTTAGTAGTTAAAACAAAGAACAAGACACCTTATGAGCTATTCAGAGGAAGACCCCCAACTTTAGAATTTATGAGTCCATTTGGATGTCATGTTACTATTCTCAATACCATTGATCATCTAGGTAAATTTGAAGAGAAGTCTGATGAAGGCTTCTTTGTTGGATACTCTATGGTTAGCAAGGCTTTCAGAGTCTATAACTTAAGAACAAAGAAGATTGAAGAGAATTTGCATGTGGAGTTTCTTGAAAATAAAACTAACATGGCAGGTTCAGGACCAGAATGGCTATTTGATCTTGAAACATTATCCAATACAATGAATTATGTACCTCTTACTTCAAGTACAAGAGACAAAGATTTTGAAGATTCAGAAGAATTCGTTGATGAAGATGAATCTTGCAAAGATGATGAAGATGATAAAGATCAAATTGTTATGCCACTTTGGGACTTCATTGATAATTCTGAAAAGAAAAGTGATGCAGATGGTGTGAATTTTGATGTTCTGAATAAAGAAATTCCTGCTAGCAGTGGTAACTCATTTCCCACTGCTACAACAGAAGTTTCCACCGATGCTCCAAATATGGAAGGTTCATCTCAGGAATCACCCAGTGATGATGTTGAGATCTCAAACATGCCTACAACATTTGATATTCCTAGCATATCACAGACTTCAATTCACAAAGTGCATGCACTTGATAATGTTATTGGTGAGCTACAATCAGGTGTGAAAACTAGAATACAGACAAAGAAAAATGATATTAATGGGTTCATTAGTGAAGTTTATGAGTCCAAAAAACATAGGAAAAAGAATGAATGTTTGTTTTTCTGTTTTCTCTCACAAGTGGAGCCTAAAAATGTTTATATGGCTTTAGAGGAATCTAGCTGGGTTGAAGCAATGCAAGAGGAGTTGTTGCAGTTCAAACTTCAAAAGGTTTGGGTTCTTTGTGATTTGCCTGATGGTATGAAGGTCATTGGTACTAAATGGGTTTTCAGAAACAAGAAAGATGAAAGAGGTATTGTAATCAGGAACAAAGCTAGATTGGTTGCTCAAGGATACACTCAAGAGGAGGGTATTGACTATGAGGAAGTTTTTGCTCTTGTTGCAAGGATTGAGGCTATTAGATTGTTTCTAGCCTATGCATCCTTTATGGGCTTTACAGTCTATCAAATGGATGTTAGGAGTGCCTTCTTGTATGGAATAATTGATGAGCAGGTCTATGTCTCTCAACCTCCAGGCTTTGAGGATCCTGAACGCCCAAATAAAGTTTATAAAGTTGTTAAGGCTCTTTATGGCTTACATCAGGCTCCAAGGAAGTGGTATGAAACCTTAGCTACTTATTTGTTGAATAATGGGTTTCATAGAGGAAAGATTGATCAGACTTTGTTCATCAAGAAAGACAAGGGTGATATTTTACTTGTTCAAGTATATGTTGATGATATCATCTTTGGATCTACTAGACAAGAGATGTGCAAAGAGTTTGAAAAGCTGATGAACGATGAATTTCAAATGAGTTCTATGGGAGAACTTACATTCTTTTTGGGGCTGCAAGTACAACAGAGTAAAGAAGGCATCTTTATCAGTCAAGACAAATATGTGACTGAGATTGTAAGGAAGTTCAAATTCACTGATGCAAAACCTTCAAATACCCATGCTGATAAGACTACTCATCTATTGTTGAAGAATGCTAGTGGTGCTGATGTTGATGTACACACCTACAGATCTATGATTGGTTCTTTGATGTATCTCACTTCATCAAGACCAGACAATATGTTTGCTGTATGTGCTTGTGCAAGATTTCAAGTGACTCCAAAGATATCACATATGACAACAGTAGAGAAGATTTTTAGGTATTTGAAGAAATATCCTAATCTAGGATTATGGTATCCAAGAGAATCCCCTATGGAATTGATCACGTACTCAGATAGTGACTATGCTGGTACAAGTTTGGATAGAAGGTCAACTACAGGAGGATGTCAATTTCTTGGATGTAGATTGGTGTCATGGCAGTGCAAGAAGCAAACTATGGTTGCTACTTCAACCACTGAAGCAGAATATGTAGCTGCTGCTAGCTGTTGTGCTCAGATCCTATGGCTTCAGAATCAATTATTGGATTATGGGGTACAATTTCATGAACACCATTATATATATAGACAATAGTAGTACCATATGCATTATTAAAAATCTTGTGCAACACACTAAAACTAAACATATTGAAATTAGACATCACTTTATCAGAGATTGTTTTGAGAAACAGCTTATGAATCTTGTCAAAATTCACACTGATGACAACTATGCTGATTTATTAACAAAAGGGCTTGATGCGGGTAGGTTTCAGTACTTGGTAACTGGTATTGGAATGATAAATCCATAAATCTTTGATGTCTAATGCTTTTTTAGTGTTATAGGATAGTTTTTAGGTACTAATATTGTTTGTATATGTGTGTATGGTTTTCTACTAACTTGTATGCAGAAAAATTTAAAGCACAATGGAAATAATCATACAATAGTGGAAAGATTGTCTCTCTCAGTGATTAAAGAAGAAAAAGGAAAAAGTACTTTTGTTGATTCCAAAGTAAGTACATTATAACCATTCAGAGAAGATAGTCACTAGAAAACATCACAAAACAAAGATCCACAACCTAACACCTAAACATTCAGCACAACTACTCCATGGGTTTCTTCCCTTTACCCTCATAATCATGCTTGCCTTTGGAAGCTCTCTTTCTCTTGTCATCAAAAGAAAGTTGCTTTCTTGGACAAGCAAGGCCCAGAACTTGCTTGGGAGGCTTTGGTGCTTGTGCAGGCTTCTCAACAGCAGTCCACTTCATGTTGGATATTGCTGACTCCAATGCTGTAGTGAGGGCTCTTGGAAGTTCCTTGGAAAGATTGAAGGTTGGATCATCATCATCAGAGGAAGAACTGGAATAGAACTCTAGGGATGGAGCAGGAGAAGCTGCAATCTTCTTGGATTTCATGTTGGAAGATGTAGATGTGGCATCACTTAGAGGAAAGTAATCACTCCACCCAGTAGAAAGTTCCTCTGAATTTTAGCAATAACTAATCTCCTCATCAGAAGAATCATCTGATGATATGTAGACAATTGGAAACCAGCTCATTATGTTGATGTAGGGTTTGTGACGTTGAAGATAAGTGTTGATGATAACTAAAGGTTTATAAGCCCCCTTTTATAATCAAAGTCAAGGTCGAATGCTAATTAATGAAGGATATTTACTCTTACATGTTTTGGTAGGTTGGAGAAGTAAATTTGGGTATTATCGGGTTGACTTTGGAGAGATATTTTGTGAATAGTAACTTGGTCAAAAAGTTACTTTGGGTTAATTTTTGGTGTTGCTTACTTATGCAGAAAACAAACCCATATTGTTTGAGCCATTGGAGTTATAAGGTGTGTATCTTAGACACACAACAAATAGTTATTGATTCACCATGTTTAATCAACATAAGAATCAACTAGTCCAGAGCAAACGGCTATTGGTAAAGACTTAACAAATCCGTTTATGGTTGATAGTTTACCAAAAACTATATGGTTATCAACTCACAATACTCCATGTGATGAAGAGTTGGCTAGTCCATAGCAAACGGCTCATGGTAAAGACATATCAAATCCATTGATAGCTGATAGTTTGCTAAAAACTATGATAAGAGCAGCAAATTTTCATGTTTTACTTACCACTGCTCTTTGATATTTTGTGAAATTTTACCACTACTAGTTCACTTGTTACCACTGCCAGAGTAATTTTTCCACTGGTGAACTAGCCGTTACAACTGTTGTGTCAGTAATCTATTTTTTACTAGCCATTGTAAATATAACCGTGTTTCCTTATTAATAGGGTAAATATTAGTGAATTATCCACTTACCAACTTTAATTTACTCTTTTCCAAAGATAAATCTTTCTAAAGATAATTCACAATACGCGAACTCCTCAAACCCTATTAGTATAAATTGATTATCATACGGCTTGATTTTTATTCTTGATTACTAACACTTTTATCTTTCTTTCACAAAATTTCATGGCGATTCTAAACTTTGTTGAGGAGCACAACCAAGTGGCCTACTTACAAAAGTCAAACGAAAAGAGTGGCCTTGTTTTCCATCAGATTATGGATTTTCTTAATACAACCCATATAAGGTATGCTTTAACTGTTAATCCCACAATCTTTGTTTCTCATATCAAACAGTTCTGGAACACTGTGGAGTCCATAACTCTTGAACAGGGAGACACACACGAAACTGTGGAAGCTCTTAGAGCCACAGTGGATGGGGTAACTATTGATGTTACTGAGTCATCTTTCAGTCCCCAATTGGATGATCTCAATGGTATCATCACATTACCCAATTCAGATATTTTCAAAAATATTGCTTCCATGGGGTATGATACATCTGATCAAAAAGTAACTTTTAGAAAAGGATGTTTTTGTCCCCATTGGAGATTTTTCATTCATACTCTTCTACATTGCCTAAGTCCTAAGAAAACATCTTATGAACAATTTGCATCAACCATGGCTTATCCTTTGGTTTGTTTGGCTACTGGTAGGACTTTCAATTTTTCTAATTTTATTTTCAATAATATGAAAGGCAATGTAAAGAGTTCATATAAATTTTTGATGTATCCAAGGTTTGTGCAAGCATTGTTAAATGAATTTCAACTGCAACCTCACAAAAGAATTTATGAAACTCCCTGTCTTAAGCCAAAAGTTTTTCAAAACATGTGTAAGGCTTCAGAACTTTGGAATGGGGAGGTTCATCCACTTTTTCCTCAAATGCTTGCAAAGATTTCACAGGTACAGGGTGAAGATGCAACTATCCCAGTTGTATCCCAACACACACCCACTATTGTTGTTCCACCAATTCAACATACCCCTGCAGTCACTCACACATATGAGATGAGGTCTAAACAGCCAACTTCTCTCATCTCAACATTGCATGTTGCTGAACCTTTTGGTTTAGGAACAAGCAGTGGTGGTTCAAGGCTTCCTCCTAGTCCAACTAGAGAAGAGCCTGAATCAATGCCCTATGATTCACCTCTCCCAGCAGGTAACACAGTTAGAAGTGTTGAGGGCAGTGTGCAACTAACTGAATTGATGGCATTATGTAGAAAATTAGTCAAGCAGGTTCAAGCTCTGGAGAAAGATCTGGCACAGACCAAGCAAACTCATGCCACAGAGCTGAATCAGATGAAGGCAGAGATTCAAAGGTTACGGACTGAAGTTGAGAGTCTCAAGAAGAAAAGATCTGCCAAAGTTGTGTTTTCTTCTTCATCTTCACCTCAAGATGAGTTCTCTGCAGGTTTTAGTAAAGATTTGGGAGATTCTTCCAAACAGGGGAGGAAAACAGATGCTGAGACTAAGGGGAGGAAGATAGATTTTGGAGAAGATTATGTTTTGGATGCTGATGCTGATTTGGATTTTGATGATACAGTTGGAACTACTCAACCAATTTCCACTGCTGCAGAACAAGTTCCCACTGCAAGTCAAGATATTCCAACTGCAAGACAAAATGTTTCCACTGCTAGTCAAGATGTTGCCACTGCAGAGGAAGAAGCTGCCAGAATAAGAAAAGTAAAAGGTAAAGCAGTTGTGATTGGTGCAGAACAAGAAAAATCAAGAAAGATTTCAAAGAAAGATCAAGCTCAGATAAATTTTGATGCAAGATTGGCAGAGAAATTAGCAGCAGTTGAGATTGAAAAGAAGAAAAAGCAAGAGGAAGATGAAATTGCTAGTTTTATGGAGGCTAAGAGGTTGGATAAGTTGGAAGATGTCCTTGAAGAACCTATATCAGTTGTTCCACCTACAGTTTTGAAGGAGAAACCTCCAATGTTCACTTATGAGCCAACTGAAGAAAAGATTGAATATATGATTAATAATGATCCAGTAGTCAAGAAGAAAACAATTGAGCTTGTTGCTAACAAGACTTTGACAGGAGAACAGAGAATAGCTCAATTAGCTGATTTTATTCAAATGAAGAATAAACAGGCACTGGATGAGGTAATTGGTAATGTTAGAAAAAGTCAAAAGAAGCAGAGACAACCAACCAAGGCACAAATTAATGCTGAGATGAAAACATTTTGTTGCCATGTTGGGACTTGGAAGATGGCTGACTTCAAAGGCATGTCTCATGACAGAATTGAAGGAATTTATTACAGGCTTAAGAGGCAAGACAGTGACTTTAGACCTATTGACTTTGAAGAAGTAGAAAGAAGTAAAAGGAAAGCTGCAGCATTTGAAGATAAGGTTACTAAAAAGGCCAAGCTTGCTCAAGAGAAAGAGTCTCAATCTGAGAAACTTTCAGGAGATGAGATAAGTGCTATAATTGTTATTGAAGAAGAAGATTTCTACCCAGATCCTCTACAAGTAAGGCATCCTATTGTTGATTGGGAAGTTTACTCAGCAAAGAATTTTGCTTCAACATGGAAGATTACAAGATTGGGAGGAGAAACTTCATCATTCATTCAATTTGAAGATCTCATCAAAGCCTATGACAGAGATGATCTTGATACACTTTGGAAGCTAGTTGATGAGAGATTCAAGGCTGATACTCTCAAAGATATGAAAGAGAGACAACTGTGGGTTAACTTGAGAAGACTGTATGAACCAGATTCTAAAGATAGCTATTGGAAGTTTGAAGCTTCAGATTTAAACACTACATGGACATACTATGATTCATGTGAGGTTCATCAGGTATCTACAACAGCTGGAGTGGATGTATTTATGTTTGCTGAGAAGGACTATCCACTTAGAGCAGCAACATTGTCTGCAATGTTGACATCAAGGTTGAGAGTTCATGAAGATAAGGAAAAGGTTAGAGTCTTGATTCAGAAGATACAAGATCAGTGTTCAAGAGCTAAACAAGATTTAAGAAAAAGAAGATAAGCGTTTGGAAGAATTCCCATATCCTCATGTTTACTGATTGCTTGAAGAAACTTATTGATTTACTTGTTAATCATAAGTTTAGGGGAGGATTGTTGGGAATTATACTAACAGTTACCACGGTTAGTGAAGATATTACAACTCCTGAAGAATGCACTTTGCAGTGGAAACTCACTACCACTGCTAGTACAATTATTACCACTGCTGTTAGGATAATTGTTATGAAACGTGTAAAGATAATTATAGAATAGATCTTGTGTATATCTTATTCTATTAGAGTTATTCTTATCTTGTAGAAGAGGACTCCTTGTGCTATAAAAGGAGGTTCTAGGTTAAGGTTAGATATACGTTTTTCTAGAGCTTCAAGGTGTAACCCTAGTGATACTAAGATCACTCGTATTATTATTATTATTATTAATATTGGAGCTAACCGTTTGATATATACATTGTTCTCATTCATAAACAATTGTTTCATTCACAATCAAACTTCTAAGTATTACTAAGTAGATTCCGCATACTTAGTGATATAACTCAAAGTATCAATCTAACACAGTTCAAGGTGTTTAGATCCATCAGTCTCTGTTAAAGAAGACTCTCCTTGACAGGAAATTCCAGCTTGTAGTAATGAATCTTTGATGAGTATGTAAATACTCATTATTTTTGTCTCATTTGAACTGCCAAAACATCTAAAAACACTCAAATATGCATCAAAATACTGAAAATATCCCAGGATTGTGTTTTATATGTTTCAGATGCAAAATGTTTAAAAACAAATGAAAAATGAACAAAGTTTGCATAATTGGTAGTTTCAGTCCCTCAACTTTTAAAACTTATCAAATCTAGTCCCTGGTAATTCAAAAACATGAAAAAGTCACCAAAGGTCCTTTTGAATCACAGATAAACATATATAGTCCTTTGGTGTGAAGTTTCACAAAATTACAAGTTTAGTCCCTGCATTTTGTAAAATTGACAAAAATGGTCCCTAGGATGTAAAAACTTAAAAAAAAATCAATTTTTGTCCTTGTGCTACTCATCTTTGGCAGGAATGATCCTTGGGTGAAAAGATTGGTGAAATTACATGATTGGTCCTTCAAGTTTCAAAATTGGCAGATTTAGTCCCTAGGAAATTCAAATGTGGAATTTATCATCATGGTCCTTGGGGTATTGAAACATGACAAGAAATACCCTTGGAAGGAGTTTGGGAAGTCAGCATAACAAGCCCCTCAACTTTCGGATAAATACAAAATTGGTCCTTGTTACTAATACTAAACCAAACCGGACCCTTAGTATTAAAACCAAACCAATCCACAACCAAGCCAATCCAGTTCACCCCCTGATCCATCCCAATACCCAAGCCCATCTCCACAGCCCAATCCAACCCCATCCTTATTAGTAATACCAGGGTCAACGTTTGACCCTGGGTCAAACCGGTCAACAAACACCCCTTTCCCTCTCACCCTCACCCTCTCCACTTGTAGCATCACATCACCACCCCCTCCTCCATCACATCCACCGCCCAAGCCACTCACCACCCTAATTGCACCTAACAAAACAATAACAATTAATGCTACCCCAATCCCACACGTAAAACAGACGCCAATTGGTTTATCCAATTTTGGCGCCAAAATCATTCAACGGCTCAGATTGAATTTAAGCCATCCAATGGCTAGCATTATTGATGGGAAATGATCAGAAGAGCTCTTAGAACCCTAATTTTCATCTATAAAAGGGAGAAAGGCAACAAGGAATGAGTAGTAGCATAATATAGTTTCATGTATGTCGTTTAAATAAGTTTTCAAATTATAGTGTATCATTTAGCTTTTAAGCATTGTATTAAGCTTTTTCAGTGTACTCTTAGTCTTTTTAATCAATAAAAATCCAAGTGTTAGTGTAAAATTCAGTTTGTGCAATTTTTACTTTTATTTAAAATTCTCAAGTCTACTTTGATGTTGTTATAGTTGATGGTATGGACTCATAGGCAACATAAGCTCCCAGAAAGCTTAGCAAAGCTTTTAGAAATAGTTAAAAGCAGTATAGGTTACACAAATCAAAAAACACAAAAAAAATCAGAAAAAATAAAAAGAAAATAAAAAGTTGCAGGTTCTATGGTGTTCATAGCTGGAGCATGGTTTATACTGGATGGCCATGGTTTAGTACTCCATAGGGAGTGTTAGGAATGGGTTAATGGTCCTTGGTTCATGAAAGATTACTTGGAAGGCTTTTGTAAGCAATCTCCTTTAATTCTGAGTTTTCTGTCATTATTGCTTATTTGTAGTTAATTATTGCTTAATTTGCTCTATTATAGCTTATTAGATAATCTCTTATTAATAGATTAAGCTGTAGTGTTAGTTTACTCAGTTTTCTTTAAATTCACATTATATAAGTAGTGTTTGGTTTTAACTATTTGAGTGTGTTCCTGTTATTTTCATTGATCAAAACTCGTTCCTACATCTGTCTTTCCACTTAAACAGGATAAACAAACATAGATTTTTAGGTGGTTTTAATAGTCGCCTCATCTTTCTTATTGTTGAATTTGAAGTGGTATAAGCCCCATTTACATTCACAAGTAGTTAATAAAGCTCAATTTCATCTTATTCTAGCTTATTTCAACATAATCAGTGCTAAAATCAAGGTATAGTTTCACAAAAGTCAACTTGGATCATAATTTCAAAAAGTCAAAAACATACTTGTATCAGAAAATCCAAAAATTGGGAGATTTGTTTTGATTTTTGTATTTGGATTTGGAACCTGAGCTTTTCACAAATCAAAGTCCCTCAGTTTATCTCTAAAAATCTATGTTTAGCTTATTTTTGTGACTTTTATCCTAGCTTGTGCAAGTGCTTATTTAGCACTGCAAGGCAAGTGCATGCCCTGTGCACAGGGTATTGGCCAAAATTCCTAGCTACTCTATGACTTAGCCTGTGGACCCCACACCCTGTCCTTTGGCTTTTTGAAGAGCTTATCAGCTCTAGTTTCCATAACCAAGCTTAGTTTGGACTTCAGCTTATTATAGCCTAGTTTATTGGACCCTCCTTTTAGCCTGTTCTCAGAAACCTACACTGACTCACTCAGTGTTTGACCCCAAGTTCCAAGTCTCACCCTAGCCTCTATAATAAGCCATAAGCCTAGCTTATTGGCTTATTCCAGAGTTGACCAGGTCAACTTCAAGGGTCAAAGCTTACTTTGGACCCCCCCCCCCTTTACTTCTGTGGACCCCAAAGAGGTCCAAAAGTCCCTGTGTAAGGTCTGTTTTGGCCTTGTAGTTTGATAAGGGCTTATTTGGCTTCATCAGCTTATTCAGTGTGCTTATTTGTTTCTAGTTGTTCATTCCTAGTTTGTATCCATCTGTTTTGTATCATTTGTTCATTTGGTAGTCTAAAATTAGCTATTTCAAACATCCATAAGTCCTAATAAGCTAAATGTTCAACTGTTAAGCACAGGGGGTGCACACAGCTTATTATTAAGCTACAAAACAAGTCTTTTAACAAAAGTTGTTTATTTTTAGCTTATAATTAGTTGTCAAAAAGAAATACCAACAAACACCAACTTTAAAATTAGTGATAGCTTCTATTTAATAGGATTTATCTTTTTAAATTTTCTTTTCAGCTTATTATTAAGCACTTCATCATTTTTATATTTTTCTTAATTTTATTTCATCTTAAAGTATTTTCAGTAATTTTGCTAGATTTTTCTCTTTAAATTTAGTAATTATTAGAATTTAAATTAGTTTAATTAATAACTAAGTAATATAAGTAATTAAATAGTTTTATTAATTTTGAATTAACAACAGTACCTTTTTATATTTTTCGTAGGTTTTATAAATCATTAAGTATTTTTAGAAAATAGTCTCCTAATTACCACTGTTCATTTTCTAATTTTCTTTATTAATTTAGTTAAATTAGATATTAATTAATAAATAAGTAAATATTTAGTAAAATAGTCTAAATATAATTTTTACAAACTGTTTATAATTTTTTAGGATTCCTGTAATGGTTAGTTAGTTTTATAAAATATTTTTTAATTTTCTAACTCATTTGTAGTATTATTAATAATTTAAATTAATTAAATTAGTTTAATAAATATAATTAGTATTTAATTAACAAAAAAATTCACAAAAAGACAAAAATATATATTTTTAGTTTTTAAATGAATTTTAAGTCATTTAAAATTTTAGAAATTAATTTTTCAATTTTATAGTTAAAATTTGTATTATAAAGTTTTTAAGATAATTATTTTTAATTAAATAGTTAAATAGTTTTTTATTTAAATAATTTAATATTAAATATAAAATAATTAAAAAATATTTTTCTTTTTAACTTAATTTTATTTTAATAATTAAGTTTGTAAAAGTTTCATTTGCACCCCCTGTAGTTGTAAATTGTTTAAAACTCACCTTTTCTTCTGTCTGTAATCAAATCTGATTTGTAATTTGTGTACTTGTAATCATATCTGTGTTTTTGTAATTGTTAATACTATTTCAGTTGTTCAAAAACCAAGTAATCAATAGTATAATCAATTCCACATCATCTTTGGTTACTGTCCTCAGTACCACTCATTCCCACAAACGTTTACAAACACCATTTCAATCTCGTCGAGACATAACTGTTAGCATTAAAATATTTATATATAGAAGTGATGGTCATTCTCATAATGTAACTTTGTGTCGTTTGTTAAGATTAGTAATAGTTTAGTCATTAGGCTTTGGACTTGGAAAGCTAATATGTTATGTGCTATGTTTCATAAGCCTTGTTATATAATTCATGTAAACCAAGTCCAAGCCCAAGTCCATTAGAAAGCCCATGAGGCCTTTCTCTCTAACTATAAAAGGCACCTTACCTCTCATTTGTAAGGTGTGCTTGTGTGTGTATTGTGTGTGCTTTTAATAAAAGTTCTCTTCATCTTTATACTCTTTTTCTCTCATATTAATGCCACACATATTGCATCAAGTCACCATCTTTACTTCATCTAGTTCTTATATTTGTATTAAAGTTGATATATCTAAGGTCCTACAAGTGGTATCAATCGCCTAACAATGATTTAGGAGTGTTTTTATCAAGTTTTTTGTTAAAAAGTTACACTTTTCATTCATTTGTGTACTTTTTCTTCAAAAAGTTTTGATTTTTACGTTGTTTTAGTGTTAAAGTTGTTGTTTTTATTGAAGTTTTAGTGATTCTAAGTGTTTTGGGAAAGATTTGATCATTAGAAACAAGTGAAAAAAGAGTTTTTTGGTGAAAAAATCAAATTTTTGAAGTTTTCTGGTCTTCCTACGCGTAAGTTTTGAGTATAGTACAAGTTACAGCTGTCTACAGTACTTTCTACGCGTAAGTTTAGGCTCAAAACCCTTTTCCTACGCATAAGCGAAGATCCTACGCGTAAGTTTGGCCTAAAACCCTTTTTCTACGCGTTAAAGTGAAAATCCTACGCCTAAGTCTGATTTCCTACGCATAAGTGAAAGTCCTACGCATAAGTTCTACGCAGAAGTTCTTACGCAGAAGTTGTACTCAGTACTTCCCTGACTTGGATAAGTTTGTGGAATACTTCGGCACGAGATATCTTTCAAGCTTGGACAAGTTTGAGAGATTTGTTTGGTTCTTTAACCTTACGCATAAACTATATCTTACGCATAAGTTATAACTTACGCGTAAAGTTCAAGTTTACGCATAAACTTTGTGTTTACGCTTAACCTTATTCTTTACGCATAACTTTAAACTTACGCATAAGATCCAAGTTACGCGTAAGATTCAGAGTTTACGCGTAAGTTTACTGTTTACGCATAAGATTAAAGGTTTACGCGTAAGAATTTGACCTTTTGACAACCAAACTTCAAACGGCCATAACTTTTGAACTGTAACTCCGTTTTCGACGAATTTGCTGTCAAAACGACCGTGAGACCGAGAAGAAGGACACGTTGAATATCTAAAGATTATTCAAGCCAAGCTTCGAGGCCCAAATCCACTCCGAACGGAAGTTATTGAGGTTTTAAGGTTTTAGATCAAATTTTTCACCATAAAAACTTGCATCAACTTACACTAATCACAACTCCTACTTCATTGGAACGATCCAAGACTCAACTTTATCAATCTACACTTCATCAATGGCAACTCAGCAAGATATTCATGCAGCCGGTGCGGAAAACCGACCTCCAATGCTTGAAAAAGGTGGATATCTCCCATGGACAAGCCGCATGCTTCGTTACATCAAAACAAAGCCTGATGGTAAATTAATGATCAACTCCATTACAAATGGTCCATTCAAGCCAAGACAAGTTCAAATTGAAGGTAATCCAAATACAACACCTCCTACTCAACCATTCGTGCGTGAACAAACAGAAGCAGATTACACAAAGGAAGACAAGAAGCAGATCGCCGCTGATGATATGGCAATGCATTTAATCCAACTTGGATTACCACGGGAGATTTTTGTTGCGGTCGACAGTTGTGAAACTGCTTATGCTATGTGGGAACGTGTTAGAAGGATTTGTCATGGAACAGAGATTGGACAACAAGACGTTGAGAACAAACTTCTTACTGAATGGGAGAATTTCACATCCACTAAAGGAGAACAGATTGAATCCTACTACACAAGGTTTTGCACTTTGATGAATGAGTTAATCAGAAACAAGTTGACACCTCGAACAATAGCAACAAACATCAAATTCATCAATAACCTTCCAGAAGAATGGGGTCGTTATGTTACAATTGTCAATCAAACAAAGGATTTACATAAGGTGAATTATGATCAACTCTATGACTTTCTGAAGCAAAACCAAGCTGAGGCTAATGAAGTAAGGAAAGAAAGATTGGCAAAGAATCATGATCCTCTCGCATTAATTGCTACTACACCAACACCGCTACCAGTGAACACACAACAATCATCATCATCTCCCACTCACAACTACATGCAACCTTCATACATTCAACAAACAACACCGGTCTACCAACAACAGTTCTACCCACAGCAACAACAACATGTTATTCCACAACAGCAATACCAACAATTCCAAGAACCAGAATTCACTGAAAATGATGAAGCTACTGCTGCATTAACCCAAGCGTTTGCTTTTCTGTCAAAAGCATTGCAAGGACGTTATTCTACACCAACAAACAACAACCAAAGGATTTCATCAAACACTCGCAACAAGCAGATTGCTCAGCCGAGTTTCAATACGGGCAACGCAGGCCAAATGGTTGGAGTTTATGGGAATCAGCAAGGATATGCTACTGGAATTAACATGGGGAATCAGAATATGCTGAATACAGGGAATCAGAATGCAGGAAATCAGTATGGTCAATATGCAGGGAATCAGTTGGGTCAGTTTGTTGGAAATCAGAGGGGTCAGAATGTTGGTAATCAGGCAATGGGTAATCAGAATAGAAATGTTGCAGCTCCAGTAGTTGGGAATTTGGGAAATGTGAATCAGGGTAATCCGGTAAAGTGTTTCAACTGTCAGGGTGTAGGTCATATTGCAAGGAACTGTCCTACTAAGCCGAACAAGAAAGACACAGCGTATTTGCAGAAAGCATTATTGTTGGCACAAAAGAATGAGGCGGGGTTTCAGTTGAATGCAGAGGAGAATTATTTTATGGCTTTTATAGATGACATGGAAGATAGAGAGGATATCGATGCAAGCTGCATATTTATGGCGAATCTTCAGGAAGCTAAGTATGACACGGATTCTGACACACTTCCTGTTTATGACACCAATGCACCATCTGAGGTATCAAATTTCAACACATGTCACAATAATGATATATTTGATATGTCTCCTTATGAGGAACAGCATTCTGAGAAGCTAGCACCCAATTATGATACATACCTGGACACGCCAAGTAGTAGCAATACTCCTTCAGCTACTCCAAATGTGAATCATAATGGAGGCTTCGTTTCACAGCATGTTGAGAATGATGAGGAAACACGTGCTTTGTTTGAATCATTATTGAATAATTGTCGTATTGAAATTGAGAATGTGAAAAAGGTCAATCGCGATGTTAAGGCCGCGAATGCTAAATTGACCACTGAGCTTGAGAGTTACAAAGAAAACGTTAAAGCTTTTGAATTTCATAACAAAAGATTGTCTGAATTAGAAACTGGTTATCAAAATTCCGTTTCAAGGGAAAAACAATTGCAACCCAAGTTTGATACACTTGATGTTAATTCTTTCAAAAAGATAAAATCTTTAAACGCGAAAATTTCTGATTTACAAAACCAACTTTCTAAACAAAAATCAGCGTATACCAATCTTGAAAAAGAAAAGGACGAGCTGAAAAAGGACTTTGCAAAGAAAGAAGACAAACTTTTGGCCGAAATCGTAGAGTCAGAACACATGATTGCACATTTAGAAGAATTAGTGGTTAAGTCGGGTCAGTCAAGTTAAACAATGAAAATGATTTCAAATCAAACTAATCCGATTTACCATACGAAACATAAAGTGGCTCTTGGTAACAACACCCCCAGTAATCTCAAGAAAGCTCAGCAAGAACAAAATGTTTTGTATAATGGTAATGTGATTTACACCAAACATGATCCTCCCGTCGTTCGGGATTCTGTGCAAATGATAGAACATGTCGAAGAGAGCATAAATAAAATGAAACAAAAGGATTTGAAACCCATTGATTACGACAAATTGAACAAACTTTCGAGAATTACTTTTGTTCCACAAAAAGAACCATCTGTGTTTTCCATAAAACGACCATTCTCAAAAATTTTTTCTAAGAAAGTAATTGTTTCCAAATCTCTTTCTAAAATGGAACAAATGTCTTCTAACAACACTTTTAATACAAGTGAGGCTAGAGAAATTTTGGATGACGTTAAAAAGAGAATTCAAGAACTTCAAAATATTGTTGCTTCTAAAACTACAATCAATATTAACAACTTGCATTCCAGTTTTCATATTGAGCAGAAAAAAGTTTTTGAAAACGAAATTACTATCCCACTGAATAACATCAGTACGAGGGTAATCCATTTTGAACAAGCTTTCTTAAAAGAAACGGCCGACTTTGTCAAGGACCACAAATCCCTGGTAAACGAAGCTAATGATACTTGTGAAAACATAAATGTTTTGGAAAACCTGAATGATTCTCTCTTCGAAGCTGTCATGACCACTGACATTATGTCCATCATTTTACAAACATATTCTGTTCAAGACGATGAAAGACTGAGAGCTGAGACCTCCGAAATTGTTTCAAAATATGAAAATGCTCTTATAAAGCTTGAAAAAGAAAATGTGTCATATTTTAAACAACTTGATCGAAAAAAGGAAGAATGCAAGTATGACAAATTGTCGTATGAGCGTGCCTTAAAGAATATGAAAGAGCAAAATGATCTTTTGAGGGCTCAGCTTGAAAGTCAAAAAGGAAAGGGTGAGGAAACCAAGTTTGCAAAACCATTGACTTCGGAGAAACCAAATGTTTCAAACACGGTTCGAAAACCAAAAATGTCAATTTCACGGTTTGCTCCAAAAATCGATGAGAAAAAGGATTTAACAAAACTAGTCACTCCAACACCCTTGCCAAAGAAAAGTGAAAATGTAAAGATTGTTGATAAAGGAAAAGCGGTTGTCGAAATACCAAAAGTGATAGCACCTGGCCTTTTTAGGATTAGTCCCACTAGTGTGACTGCCTCAACATCTAAGACAAATGACAAATGCATAAAGGCTAATTCTAAAGAATCTAGTGATGCTAAAAAGGACAACGATATAAATCCTAACGCGTGTGCCTTACCTTCTACAGGATTAGAAAGCACCTCTAGGAGCAGTAGACTAAAGCCTAGGAGCAATACAAGGAACAATAGAGTCTCGCCTGTTTCAACGAGTAGTAGCAAGAATAAAGTTGAAGAAGTAGAAGAACACTCTAGGAATTTATCGCTTTGTAATAAGAAACATGATTCATCTGAATGTAATGTCGAAAGTACTGTTTCTATTGCATGTAATGACTCTGTTTGTTTAATATGCAAGAAATGTTTAATTAATGATGTTCATGATGAATGTGTTTCTAAGCATGTGAATGTTACGCCTGAACAGAAGAATGTTCCAAAAAGACCTAGTGCTAGATCCAGATCTATAGAAAGATTAGTTGCACGATTTAGGACTACCACTATTAGTCGAATGCCTAGGAACTACCTTAAGTTTTGTATGTGGATTCCAACGGGTAGAGAGTTCACTCTTAAGGATGGCAAATTAGAAATAGCTCAAGCTAAACAAGTAGCAACTGTCTATGAGTGTGATTTAGATTTTACTCCTAACCCCATGGAACCTAATTCAAAACGGTTTCCAAATACAAACTCTTCTGTTCTTGGCAGGTTATCGAAATATGTCTTTGTATCGTCGACTCGGGTTGCTCCAAGCACATGACCGGGAATTTAAAGCTGCTGATCAATTTCATCTGGAAATTCATGGGAACTATACGTTTTGGAAATGATCATGTAGCAGCTATCCTGGGTTTTGGAGATCTTCAGTTTGGGAATTTTTTAATAACTCGAGTTTACTACGTCGAAGGGTTGGGACATAACTTGTTTTCAGTTGGGCAGTTTTGTGATGCAGATTTAGAAGTTGCATTCAGGAGAAACACGGTTTTTATTAGAAATTTGGTTGGTGATGATCTCTTAACTGGTAATCGTGGTACAAATTTGTGTGCTATCGACATCAACCAAATGGCCTCTACATCACCAATTTGTCTTATGACAAGGGCAACCGAAACTAAGTCCTGGTTGTGGCATAGAAGATTATCCCATCTCAATTTCGACACGATCAACAAGTTAGCCAAAGACAACATCGTCACCGGACTTCCTAAGTTCAAATACACCAAGGAACACCTTTGTCCATCATGCGAACAAGGAAAAAGCAAAAGAGCATCATATAAACCCAAAACCGTACCTAGTTTGGAAGCAAGGTTACATATGCTGCACATGGACTTATGTGGCCCAATGAGAGTTGAAAGCATTAATGGGAAGAAGTATATTCTTGTTATTGTTGATGATTATTCAAGATATACTTGGGTAAAGTTTTTGAGATCAAAAGACGAAGCACCAGGCATCATCATCACCTTTCTGAAGCGTACTCAAGTTCTACTTCAAGCTCCAGTAAGGATTATAAGAACAGATAATGGCACAGAATTCACAAATCAGGAGTTAAGAACTTACCTCGAAGATGTTGGAATTACACATCAAACATCAGTTGTTAGAACTCCACAACAGAATGGGGTAGTTGAAAGAAGAAACCGAACTCTTGTGGAAGCTGCTCGCACAATGCTGATTTTTTCTAGTGCACCTCTATTCTTATGGGCTGATGCTGTAGCCACTGCTTGTTTCACTCAAAACCGATCCATAGTACATCCAAGATTCAATAAAACCCCATATGAGCTAGTGAACAACCGTAAACCTGACATCTCTTACCTTCACGTGTTTGGCGCTTTGTGCTATCTGACGAATGATAGAGAAGATCTAGGGAAGTTAAAAGCTAAGGGTGATATTGGAATCTTCATTGGATATTCAGATAACTCGAGGGCATTCAAGGTGTATAATAGAAGAACGAAAAGGATAATGGAGACGATGAATGTGAAGTTTGACGAGATTTCAAAAATGGCTTCTGAGAGATACGCTCTAGAACCCGCGCTTAATCTGATGGCTTCTAATCAAAACGGATTAGGACCCGCACCAAACCAACAGACTTCTGGACACATCAGTTCAGGACTCGTGCCTCAAGGAACTCAGTCAACAAACATGGACAAACCTTCAGAACAAGAACTGGAAAATTTCTTCGAGTTAATGTTTGATGAATATTATGGTGGAACTTCGACAAATGCATCTCCACAACATTCCGCTGCACCCACTCAAAACCATCAACCACCACCACCATCACAGGATGCATCTACCACAATCGAAGCTGAAGCACCAACTACATCAACATCATCTACATCTACTCAAGCAACTCCAGTACTTGAAACTGAACTACCAAGAGTTGATGAGCAAAATCAAAACACTAATTTTCAGAAGAACCTACAAATAATTCAAACGATGTTGCGTTAGAAGAAGAAGAAGTATTTGAAAACCCGTTTGCAACAGACTCTGCTGAATCTTCTTCAAGGTTACATGAACCATCTAACACACATTCGTTAAACCCAAGGTACCCTTCTACGTTTCAATGGACAAAAGACCATCCAATAGAACAAGTTATTGGTGGACTTCTAAATGTGGTATTTCATTAGTGACCCTTTCTGAACCTTCAAAGCCAGTTCAGACGAGGAGACAACTTGCCACCGATCTTGAATTGTGCATCTACATTTGCTCAATCAGCCTCAAAGAACCAAAGAACATTCGGGAAGCAATGGCAGAAAACCCTTGGATTGAAGCGATGCAGGAGGAATTTCTTCAATACCTGTTACATGATAGTTGGGAACTTGTTGAACGACCACTTGATAAACGAGTTCTTGATCTCAAGTGGTTGTGGAAGAACAAACTGGATGAGGAAATGACTGTTATTCGCAACAAAGCTCGTCTCGTGGCTAAAGGTTATCCACAAGAAGAAGGGATAAATTTCGAGGAATCATTCGCGCCTGTAGCTAGACTTGAAGCAGTCCGGATTTTCTTAGCCTATGATGCTCACAAAACATCACAGTCTATCAGATGGACATTAAGACAGCTTTCTTGAATGGAACTCTGAAAGAAGAAGTGTATGTGAGTCAGCCAGAGGGATTCGTTGACAAAGATCATCCTGACTACGTCTACAAGCTTAAGAAAGCCATTTATGGTTTAAAACAACCTCCAAGAGCGTGGTATGATGAACTATCATCTTTCTTGCTCAAAAACAATTTTACAAAAGGAACGGTTGATGACACCTTGTTTATCAAAAAATTCAAAGATGACATTTTGATCGTTCAAATTTACGTGGATGACATAATTTTTGGATCAACGAATCCTAACCATTCAAAACATTTTGAAAATCTCATGAAAAGCAAATTTGAAATGTCCATGATGGGGGAACTAAAATTCTTTCTTGGTTTACAAATACATCAATCCCCACGTGGTATTTTTATCAATCAAGCTAAATATACAATAGAGATTTTGAAAAAACATGGAATGGAAAATTGTGATTCTGTTGGTACACCAATGGTCACTTCACCAAAAATAGGTGCTGATTTATTTGGGAAACCCATCGATCCAAAAAAATATCGGAGCATGATCGGTTCTCTCATGTACCTAACTGCTAGCCGACCCGATATCCAATTTGCTGTTTGCTTGTTAGCACGGTTTCAGGCAAAGCCTACCAAACTTCACCTCAAAGAGGTTAAACGGATCTTTCGGTACCTACGAAGCACCATTAACATGGGACTTTGGTATCCGAAGGATTCGGGGTTTAATCTAACAGCATTTTCAGATGCAGACCATGCTGGTGATCAAGTTACAGCAAAAAGTACATCAGGTGGAGCACAATTTTTGGGTGAAAAGCTTGTAAGCTGGTCGTCAAAGAAACAGGATTGTACTGCGCTATCAACCGCCGAAGCCGAGTATGTGTCTCTATCTGCGTGTTGTGCCCAAGTTCTTTGGATGCGGACACAGCTCACAGATTATGGCTTTACTTTTGACAGAATACCTATGTATTGTGACTCAAAAAGTGCCATAGCCATCTCGTGCAATCCCGTACATCACTCTAAGACGAAGCATATCAAAGTCCGCTACCATTTCATCAAAGAACACGTGGAAGAGGGTACTGTTGAATTATTTTTCGTTAAGACTGATTACCAACTCGCCGATCTGTTTACTAAAGCCCTTCCAAAAGAACGGTTTGACTATCTAGTTCGACGAATTGGCATGCGAAGCCTAACTCCTGAGGAGCTAGAACGTCTTCTCGAATCTTCTTGAAAAAGTTTTCAAAATCGCTTCGCTGTAAATATTTTTGAGAAAACAAAATGCAAAATTTGAAAAACCAACAAAAACAAAATACAAAAATATAAAACTTTCAAAAAATACAAAAACAATATAAAATCAAAAAATCCAAAAATATTCTTCTCACGACATGTCTCTTGTATAAATCAATATTCTGTACATTTCTAGAAATGTCATTCAACAATGATACGGATATGTACAGATGCTTGAGCGGGAGTTCTTTAAAAATGTTTTTCTAAAACATGTCGTTTCTCAAAATTTTCTTCACTATGGCTTTCGTATACTTCAGTACGAAACCCGTACTTAAACGATGACTTCTGATTATTTTTCAAATCAAGGACTCGTACGTTCAATGACGAACTCTTTTTCAAAAGTTCGAGTATAAACAAACGAAAAGGATTTCAAACATAAACTCGTTTTTCTAAATACAATTCTTGAGCAGTTTTTCAAGATTGTTCAAAAGATTTATCAAAATATTTCAAATGAGTGCTCAAGATAACTCCCTCAAAACCCTTAATCGATTTTAAAATGTGCTATCATTAAGGGGGAGTACAATAACAAAAATGTTCCGTATTCATGCAAAATGAAATCTGTCTTTCTCTCCAAAAAGTTTTTTGTTTACTCAGTTGATATCAAAAATATCACAATATGCTATTTTTGAGGGGGAGAAAACATGATTAAAATGTGATCAAAGATGTTTAAAGTTTGTGACTGAATCTCGAAAAAGCTCGACTCAGAAAGTACCAATGAATTGACGAAACTTAAAATGTCAGTAATCGAAAAGACTTGTCCTGGACGGGTAATAATTTCAAGCTAGTCTAACTAGTGATGTAAGCGTGTCTCAAATAGGACTTGTCTGAGTAGAATGTACCATATCAAGAGACTTTCTTTGGACTTGACCAGGACGGGTAATAATTTCAAGCTAGTCTAACTAGTGATGTAAGCGTGTCTCGAATCGGTCATGTTCGCTGAAAGTGGATCAATTCAAAAGTGCAAACTCCTCACGCATGTGCAAATTTCTTAAAAATTCACGAGCACATGTGAAGGGGGAGTCCTTCAAAAGAAATGCAAAACTCTCGAAGTGTCAACAATGTGTTTTATTATCATAAACACTTTGAGAGATTTTTTCATAAATGGTTTCATGGAAATAATAAGGTGACTAAGGTTAGGAAAAACCGTCCTATGATCCGCCAGAGCCGGAGGGATCTACCCAAGGACAAATCCAATAGATTAGAATTAGAAGTCCTTAGGTATGATTGAAAAAAGGAGAAAGAAGAGGTTGAAGAATTAAAAAGAAAAGTTATGAAAAAGGGTGAAAAGATGCCCTCCAAATGTTCAACCTTAGGGCAGACACCGGGTACAACTCATATGCTACTGGCTGTTACCAAGGTGACACCGGTATTGAAGATAAAGACGTCATGGACCCAGTGACGCACTGCACTAAACCTTCTTATCCACTCAAGTTCTCTTAAAAGTGCTTGTTTCATTCTCACGGGGAACCGGTGTAATCTATCGACCTGTCTCTTAGAGATGGTTGATATTGAAGCAGGAGACCTCTCCCTAATCTCTGCATAGGAAACCAAATGTGCACTTATCGAGTCTAGAGCCCCGAGATTCATCAAAAGATCTCATAGGAACACATGATATTTCTACACTGGTTGTTCATCATTAAGGACGCCAGATGTAAACTTAAGAGTCCTACGCAGATCTTAGCAATCTGCCAGAACATTTATGAGAGAATTCACACAAGTGATTCTCAATGATTGAATGGAAATTCCTGCCAGGGTCAACATCAAACAGCCCTGACAGCAGGTCACTTCGGTAATTCCTTATGGGTTACGCTTAGTGTTCGCGGTGGTTTCAAACGGTCTACAGTCGTGGAGTGATCCCCAGTGACTCACCCAGTCATTGAGCTACTGAGTAGGTCTTGTAAGCTCTCTCGAGAGTATCTGACATAGGAACGGCCTTGGTAAGGGTTAGAAGGAGTCTTCACACTATGCTGTTGACGATCTCTAATTCTTATCTGTAAGTACCGGATGTATTATTGCTAACTGTTTATATGCAGGGACACTTCATCTCCGTGGCGACAGATTCCACGTGCTCATACATACATCTGGAAGTTAAAGAAAGCTCCCTCAAAGATCTATCCAACACAAAGTTCAAAGAAAGATTCTACGCCAAAAAGAAGAATCTACAATGTATAAAGACTAAGGATCAAAGTGAAAGAAAGGGAACTACGTGCATATGAATATCAAAGTCCAAAGATGTATGAGCATGTTGGAATGGCAAACAACCACCACAGACGCAGAAATGACGAAAGGCAGATAACTCCACATCATAAAGGAACAAAGAACGATGAAAAATCAGTTATCTAAGATCACAAAGCATGAAGGAACAAAGACTAAAGACTATTCTACAATGACACACAAAGTTAAAGACAAAGAACACGGAAGACCCACTCAAGTGGAGCATCATTCGAATGACCATCCCTTAGGGGGAGATTGTTAGCATTAAAATATTTATATATAGAAGTGATGGTCATTCTCATATTGTAACTTTGTGTCGTTTGTTAAGATTAGTAATAGTTTAGTCATTAGGCTTTGGACTTGGAAAGCTAATATGTTATGTGTTATGTTTCATAAGCCTTGTTATATAATTCATGTAAAACAAGTCCAAGCCCAAGTCCATTAGAAAGCCCATGAGGCCTTTCTCTCTAACTATAAAAGGCACCTTACCTCTCATTTGTAAGGTGTGCTTGTGTGTGTATTGTGTGTGTTTTTAATAAAAGTTCTCTTCATGTTTATACTCTTTTTCTCTCATATTAACGCCACACATATTGCATCAAGTCACCATCTTTACTTCATCTAGTTCTTATATTGGTATTAAAGTTGATATATCTAAGGTCCTACAATAACGACCCGGGGAAACTCTATACTATCCACGGAGCATTGATCTTAGGTTGTTTGACTTTGTTGACCAAATTCCTTGGTCAATATTATCTGACGGTTTAGGCTCAATCAATCTTCCAAATAATCCACTTAGGAATCTTCATACTAAGCATGTTCTCATACCGGAACGTCTCAAAGTAGACAGCACGATAGAGTGAATCGGTGAATTGATATTCACGAATTGATGAGAAATAGATTTATAGAAATCACTCGCGTGTCACTTAATAAACATTTTTAGACACGACGAGAGTTTTGTAATTTGAATCATATTTCCATTAAAAATACTTTTGTTTGAGAAAGAATACCCAATCAATGTGATTGAAAGAAAGTAGGTTAGCACATTGAAGGGTTTTACAAAAGCATCCGGGTTTTACAAAAGCATCCGTCAATCCATATCCTGGTACAAGATTGATTCAAGATAGAATCGCCCCATTGTTGCATTCCAGTTGTCACTTGATCATTGATCCAAGACGGATCTCACATGTCACCTACCAAGAGCTTGAAAGATGTTCGCTCTAGAAGGATTTCCATCTTCATCGTGAATATTTTCATATCACTCGGATGTTCTGGCAAAACCACAAGGAAAATGCGTAGGACTCTAAATATTTTATCTTACTTTCCACATTGTGTGAAACAATAAGCATATTGGAAGTGTGTCCTAATGAGATTTATGGATGATCTCTTTGGCTCTAGACTCAATAGTACATTTTGATCCGCTCCTAGAGACTGGGGAGGCGTCTCCTATTTAGGTATCAACATAGCTCGCAATGAGCGGTCGATACATTGCGCAGGGTTCCCCGTGAGATTGAAACAATTTCTTTTAAGAGAACTTGAGTGGTTGGGAAATTTTAGTGCGGAGCGTCACTGGGTCCATGACTCCATATCTTCAATACCAGTGTTACCTTAGTAACCACCAGTAGCATATGAAATTGAACCCGGTTTCTGCCCTAAGGTTGAATATTTGGAGGGCTATTTCTTTTCACCCTTTCTCATTTCATTTCTTTTTCATTCTTCAACCCCTTCAGTGCTTACTAAGACTTCATCACTAGAACCTTGTTGGGTTTGCTCCAGTCCTAGCTCTATCTCAGTCGGCACTCTTCCCTTTCTCACTTTTCTCCTTTTTCAATCATTCCTAAGGACTTCTAATCTATCTAGAGGATTGTCCCTGGGAAGAACCTTCCGGTTCTAGTGGATCATGGGAACTCATACCTAACCTTAACCATCCTTATAACTCCGTGCATAAAGATAAATGGTCCGTCTTTGGTATTACTTCTACAAACGCCTTTTGCTCCCCCTCAATATGTGCATCGATATTCGAAAGAGTTTAACACATATTTGGGAGCCTATTATTGAGTCCAAAAGATCACATTTGATTATCAGATTTCATATTTAAATCACATTCTCTCCCCCGATCAAAAATTTCAAATCTTTCGAGATTTTGGATCTCAATTGATTTAAATAAGTTAGGAAACGTTTGGGAGAGAAATGCGGTCAGTTTTAATATATTCTGATAAGAGGAACCTTTTTCTTGCTCCCCCTCAATCTGTGAGGGAGGTTGTTATGTGTCAGATTTGATGAGTTTACAAAAGATTTGAAGTTTTAACGAAAACTCTTTGAAAATTTCTCATTCTGACACATAACCATCACAAAGTGTATTGTTGCAAGGTTTTTGTACAAAGTGTGGAGAGTTTTGATGATACATAAAATTTTGAGAAATCACTCTCCTCCTCAATCAATGACGGATGTTAAAACAGAAATAATTGATGTCATTGATTGAGTGACAAAATTTATCAAAATTTGAGTTCAAATAGATTTCCAAACAAAATCTCATGGTACCACCAAGTTTTCCACAAATACTTTCCGGAAAAATCATAGAAGGGAAAGTATTTGGCGATAAAAAGAAGATTTCTCTTCTTTATCAAGAAATAATGCACTGAAGTGTACATTAGATCGAGGAAACATGGATATAAAGTAATCCATGCCCAGGTGAACTTCACCCGGTAAAAGGAACAACCATCTTTTTGGCGACATGTTTTCCCCATTTTGAAAAACGGGTTGCTATCTGAAGTAATAGCAAGCCATATTTTTGAAGCCCGGGTTACAGCTTGAAATGACTGTAAAACTTTATTTGAAAACCGAAAAACTCTTGCTCAAGCATATGTATGATTCCGTGTCATTGTTGAATGACATTTCTAGAAACGTACATAATATTGATTACAACAGAGAAATGTCATGAGGAGAATATTTTTGGATTTTAATGATTTTTCAGATTTTTATGGTTTTTATAGGTTTTATAATTTTCTATTTTCTTTTTGTTTTAAGTTATGTACAAAGGATATGTGAAGCCAATCCTTCAATCATCATTCTCTTCCTGGGGTGACTTAAGAGTTTCTGGAGTGAGGCTCTTCATCCCAAGTCGTGGAAGAATGAACTGGAATCTTTCTTGAGAAACAGCCTTAGTAAATATATCAGCTAGCTGAAACTCTGTCCTCACAAAGTAGAGTTCCACTATCCCTTTCTCCACTTGTTCTCTGATGAAGTGATGATGAATGTCAATATGCTTAGCTCTAGAGTGTTAGACGTTATTGCAACACAGGTCAATGGCACTTTTTGTTATCACAATACATTGGGACGAAGTCATACCGATAATCTGATAGTTGCGATCTCATCCACAAAATTTGAGTACAGCACGAGGACATGGCAATGTATTCAGCTTTTGTGGATGATATCGAAGTGCACATCTGATTTTTGGATGACCAGCTGACAAGTTTCTCACCCAAGAATTGAGCACCTCTGGAAGTACTTCTGCGAGTATCTTGACACCCCGCATGATCAGCATCTGAGTAGGCCGTAAGAGCCATTGCATTGTCTTTAGGGTACCAGAAACCCATGTGAATTGTCCCTTGGAGATACCTGAATATTCTCTTGACTGCTTCCAAGTGCTTTTTGGTGGGCTTGGATTGATATCTGGCACACATGCATACTGCGAAAAGAAGGTATGGCCTACTTACTGTGAGGTACATGAGAGATCCAATCATGCTTCTGTATTTGGTCTGATCAACGGATACCCCTGCATAGTCGTCATCAAGTTTGGATCTTTCAACCATGGGTGTATCAACCGTGTCACTTGAATCAAAACCAAACTTCTTAAGGGGGTCACTAGCATACTTGGCTTGATTAATAAAGATGTCGCACAGGTTTTGTGAGATCTGTAACCCCAAGAAGAAATACATTTATCCCATCATAGACATTTGAAACTTGGAACTCATTCCTTAGCAAAGCGATCACATTCATTGGAGTCTGACGACGCAAAGATAATATCATCAACATAGATTTGAACGTGAAGTAGGTTGTTTCCAGTCTTCCTAGTGAACAAGGTAGGATCAACTACACCCTTGGTAAATCGATTTGCAAGTAGAAACTTGGATAGTGTGTCGTACCAAGCTCTAGGAGCCTGTTTGAGACCATAGAGTGCCTTCTTTAAGCGATATACATGATTTGGTCTTTCAGGGTCCACGAAACCTTCAGGCAGAGTAACATAGACCACCTCTTTTAATTCCGCATTTAGGAAGGCAGTCTTAACATCCATTTGATAAACAATCATGTTACTCCTGGCAGCATTGGCTAGAAAGATTCTAATTGCCTCGATACGAGCGACAGGTGCAAACAATTCTTCAAAGTCAATACCCTCTTGTTGACTGTATCCCTTAACAACTAGTCGAGCCTTCTTTTTCAACACATCACCATGCTCATCAAGCTTAACTTTGAAAATCCATTTGAGAGCAATGATCATTGCGCATTCAGGTGGTGGTACTAATTCCCATACATCCAGACGATCAAACTCATGGATTTCTTCTTTCATTGCAGTGAACCAAGATACTTTTGTCAGAGCATCCTTGAAGTCTTTGGGTTCGATTTTGGACAAGACGGAGTTGAAGAAGCACCACAAGGCATCAGTGGCAAGTTGTTTTCTGGTGGACACAGGTCGTGAGGGATTTCCTATGATGTTGTCAATGGGGTGATCATTTGTCCATTTTCTGAGATGTTCATGAGGTTGAGGATAGTGAACTGATATAGCATTGTTTCACTCTCCTAAGGATGATGTTTCGTTAGAGGATTCAGGTGCAAAAACATTTTCAAATGGTTCTTCCTCAGGCGGAGCAAAAGGATTAACTTCCCATGAGTTTTCAGATGTCACTCCTTGGTGTTCAGAAGGCGATTGTATATTCGATTCATTTTGAGAGTTGCTACATTTTGGTGCATCCAGATCAAGAGAGATGGAGGTAGATGGACCATTTGTATCATGAGGTGCATTTACAGCCATAACATTGGGTTCAGCAACCGGCTGTACCGGTTCATGAGGTGGCTGTGACTCGAAGTACTCATCAAACATAGAGTCAAATAACGTCTTCAATTAATCACACGTGGGAGGAACATAGGGAGTGACATGGTTGGAGTTCTTGATGAGGTGAAAAGTGAACCACTTTTAAGGGGTCATTTAAGCCCGAATTTGAGATTATTTGATCAAATATTGCCCTAAATCGTTCCTTTTGTCATTTTAGGTACTTTTGGAGACAAATCTGGAAAAGGAAGCATTTTGGACGTTTTTGGAGCATAAAAGTGAAGAAAATGGCAAAGTCTCAATTTTCCTTGCTCGAACAGTACCTGACAGCGTCAAGACTCTCCACAAGACGGCGTCAAGAGTTACAAAAGTGGTGGATGTGGAAAATACACGTGACGATCCAGAGAGTTTTTGTGCATAGGAGATGACGGCGTCACCCAAGGCCGTCAAGGTCCAAGTATTAGTGGCGGCCCAGAGGAAAATCCTACATGACGGCGTCACAAGTAGATCTAGGCAATACGATTTCATTATGGCGGCGAGTTGACGGCGTTACAATCTAATACATGACGCCGTCACCATGTAAAATCTATATATAGTTTTCCAAATTTCATTCATTAGTGTGCAACTTTGAGGGAATAAACCCTAGTCCAAATTTTATAAGCTTTTCAAGGGTTTCAACCCTTTGAAACTTTCATGTTCAATTTGAGATAAGTACTCTTTAAAATCATTCAATATGTCCATGTGTTGTTTGAATATATCTTACGCTTGTCTTCAATTTAACATGCTAGGCTAGATTTATTTTGTGTTTGCTTAGATGTAGTGAAACTTAGATGTTAATTATGGGTTGATTTTTTGTTTATAGTTGTTACGGATGATTGTATTCAATGTTAGGCTTAAGAAAACTGGCAGGCTTTCATTGGTAACTTGCTTGAACGTCTTAGAAACATGATCGAAGGTGTACTATGATTTTTGGTTGTATTTAATGCGTAGGAGAATTCTAATGATCCCATGTTAGGAGCTTCTAACTGCTCGACATAGGAGTGAAGTAGGATCCTACAGAGTTAGGGAATATTGTACACGGCCCTACGACTAGTATTAAGGAATATGACCCGTCATCCATGCAATTGTAACAAGCTATCAACCTGTAAAAGATATATAGGGAGTAATGAAACCTAAGTAAACACAACTTTCCTCATCATTGTATAAACCACATTAGTTTAATAGTTTCATTTTCATTTTTGTTATTTTATTTTGATTGAATCTTAGTTTATTGGGTTAGTTGGCTAGTAACTAATTCCGCCCACTCCTTCAAAACCCGAGATTTTATTTTCTTTTATAAAAATATAAAAATACAAAAAGAATCATCCCTCACCTCTAGACCTGGTTTAGGAGGCTTTCTAATCCTAGTGACACTATTTCTGAGTTGAACGATCAATCCCCCGGTACTTGTCACTATACTATACTACAACGATCAGGTACACTGGCTGATCGGGGGTTGTAAGCTTCTCGAGATCCCTTGAGAGGTAAAACCTGTTGCGAGGGTGCGATCCCCACGTATCAAGTTTTTGGCGCCGCAACCCGGGGAATAGTTATTGTCTAGGTTAGGATTTCTTTTTATTAGGTCTACTTTATAGATTCCTTTCTAGTAAGATTTTTTTTTATTTTTTAGGTTTTCTTTAGTCTATCTTATTTCTTTGTTTCCTTTGTTCGTAAACTTTCTCAATGGATATCAATAGCATTGATCGTTTGATTCCTGTTATTTTTGTTTTTCGTCGTAGGATTTTCCAAATGCACGCCCCAATCCCTTTAGTGGAAAATGAGAACCCACCTAACCTCTCGCCTAACCATTACTTTGACAATAATTCTGAGATGGAGGAGTCTGACCATGATGATGACCATAGGGCTAGTCCTTTTTACTATTCGGACTCTGATGAGGACCTAGATGATGGTGACGTAATTAATGAGAATAGGATGGAAGATGAAGTGGACCCTCTTAGGTATGTCGACACTAGAACAAGGATTGAGAATGATAGCTCATTTAATATGCAATTTCCTTGTAAAATTGGATTTAGGAGCTTTGATGCCTACCTTAATTTATCTCTACCAATGAACATAATCTCGCGTAGTGAATATAATAAAATTATGGTAGATGAGTTAGAATACAAAGGAGATAATATTATTGCTAGGGAAATGTCATTGCATGTGTTTGTAGGAAGCTTTGTTTATCTTGTTGAGTTCATGGTTATGGAGAATCTAGGAGAATTTATCAATAGTAAGTTAACCCAAGTTATGTTTGGGAAACCCTTCAAAAGGTTAACCAACCTTGATGAAAAACTTATGGAAGTGTTAATTACATTCTCGGATGGGGATGAAGATTTTGTTTACCAAATGCCCCGTGCACACCCTAGGTTCAAGGATTTTTCTATGGAGAAATGTAATAGGTATCTATGGAAAACTAGAAGGGGGGTTGAATAGTTTTACTTTTTTTTACTTTGTTATAAAATTAGTTTTAGAGTTTTGCTTAGCGTTTAAAAACTTAGATTCGATAATATGTGATCTCAAGTCTTGTACAATATAAAAAATTTCTACTACACAATATAATATAATGATAAGTAATGAAATAAGTAAGAGATGGAAAGATCGAACCGCGAGACAAGAGATTTATAGTGGTTCGGCTACAAGGACACCTTCCTTGTCATACTCCACTCCCCGAGCACCTAACTCGAGAATTTTCTTCACTATATCAACAAGCTCCCTTATGGCGGAGAAAAACCATACACACCAATTTACACACCAATCTACACACCACTTTTCACACCACAACTTCGTCACACCTAAGTCACAACTTCTTCAAATCAATCTACTTCACAACTAACTACTCCACACCTATCTTCTTCACACCAATCTAGTACCTAGCTTATCTTCTTCACACCAAGCTACTAACTAATCACACAATCTATATCTAACACAAATATCTACAATCAAATATTCACAACAATCTTCACAAAGAATAATGTAAATGATCTTTGATGATGCACCAACAACTTGGATGTGGAGATCACAACAAGTTGTAATACTTCTTATCTTGAGGGATAGAAGTATTCTTCTCTTGCACTTGAGAGGATGAAGGTTGGATCACTTTGAAACAAAGAATTTATACACTTATGATCAAAGGATAAAAGAATGGAGATTTGGATCTAGATCAGAAAGTTTAGTAGTGCAAAAGGTGAGGAAAAAATCCAGGTTTAATGTGGTATTTATAGGCAACAGATTCTGACAGAGGAGCGTGGCCGGTCCCCTTAAATAATGGCTGGCCCCCTTAAAATTAAGGGGACCGTCCTTTGTAATTAAGGGGGCCGCCCAGCTGTAACAGCCAGATTCTTTTTCTTTTAGTGGGGAAAGTTTATTTGGTGAAAAACTAACTGATTTTGGTTAAAAATTTGAATTCATATATTTAGTATGAATAAAACATTTTTCTTTATTACCAAAAGTGTTTTTCAAAAATATATAATATGTTTATATAATTAAATAAACTTTGTAATGCTTAATTAAACTTTCCTTTGATCATAAAATGCACTAAACACTTTGTTTATTCATACCTTAAGTGATTTGGATGTAAAGAGAAATATTAATCACTAAATACTTGTTTATGACAAGTTTTAGTTCTATGAGTTTATATTTTGTGATAATTAAAACATAGAGATATTGATAACATGTTAATAATGTTTTTAGGCATTATTTATGTCAACAATCTCCCCCTTTTTGATTATTACAAAACCTTAAACTCAATATATCTAAAACTTGTTTTTAGACAAGTATTATATAGTTTACATTTCTCTTCTCCCCCTTTTTGTATAATTAAAAAGGTTAAGCCGAGTAAGCTTCGCGAGGGAAGTTTAAACGGGTAGAATGCTCCTCCTTGATGTATGCTTCCCCTCATTTGAAAGCACCAAGGGAACGAACTATGGATATCTTTGCTACAAATATATTTGAAGAGAGCAAGATACACATATATGCAAGGCAACAATTATGCAACTAAACATAGATTCATTTAAGCATTATAGAAATGATAAGCATTACAACATTCAATATGCTTGAAGCATATTGATAAACATAACACAAAAGAAAAGACATAGTCCTATATTGCCTAGAAAGAGCACTTGGACTTGCTTGCAACTCATGGTTGATCATTTTATTTGCTTGAAGAGAAACATAAGCATAAAGCTTAGATGTTTTATTGAGAGGGATATGGAGTGGAGTGTGGAGCGGACGAAGTGGATCTTACGATGTTGTATCGTGTTAAGGGTGGTATTAGATGATTGCGAGTGAGAAGATATTCAATCCAAGAAATATCTTCACTCAAGTAGAGGATTTGTTTTTGAAGGAATATGCAACAAGGGCAAAAGTGAGTGTGGTTTGTAACTTGATCCAAGTTGAGAGAGTGGGGGAGGCAATTTGCATAGGGTGATGATGGAGGTTGCCCTTTGTTGCGTTGTGCAAGATGCATAGCAAGGAGATCACTAAGATCATGGATTTGGTTTATTTCATCACGGAACTTTTGTTTTTCCGTGGCAATGTGGAGGGGATCATAGGTTTGGTATGGATGAGTTGGGTTTTTGTAGTTGGAATTGTAGTTTGAAGGTTGATCAAACTTGTATGGATCATTATGAGTTGTTGGAGGTTGAGAGGTGTAGTTTGGCTTGAAAGAAGATGTTTGGCCAATGTTGTATGGTTTGTAAAGAGGATCAAATGAATGACCTTGTTGGTTTGATGCAAAGTTTGGGAAGTAAAAAGTTGGGGGTGAGGAATGACTTCCAACTTCATTTATGATGATGGATTTGTTTCGAGGGCTTTTTCTTCGCCAAACGGGTTTTTCCGTCATCCTTGCTAGCCTTGAGGCTTTTGATTTTGGTTTGTTTGGAGAGTTCATGATGGGATGAATGGAGAGAGTTTTGAGGATTGGGGATATTTATAGTGTAAGATTTGTGTGTTTAAGGATGGATAAGGTTTGTTTGGGGGATTAGGACAAAATGTGTTGGTGAAAAATGGGAAATGTAGGTTGAAATGGGCTAAAAAGCAGAAAAGATTCTGTAAACCCGACCATCAGATGGCCGGTCCCCTTAATTAGGGGGCGTTCCCTTAATGATTAAGGGGGCCGCCTTACAAGATTAAGGGGGTTGCCCATCTGGTGATTTCCAGGTTGCCAGAATTGGGTTTTTGGCAGAAAATTTGCAGAAAGGTTATGTGTTTAGATTAAAATTCAAGCAAGTTCAATTCTCTTAGGCAATATAGAGTCTAATCTAATCAAGATATAGCATGCATGCAAAAACACATAAACACAAGAGCAAATAATCAACATATAATAAGCAAGAGGAGGCAAATAAAGGTAAGCACAATTAAGCTTCCTAAGGCATCTATCTTAGATTAAAGGCAAGGATAATTAGTGAGTGAACAACTAATGATGGATCAAGATGACACCATTATTAGTGAATTTGTCCTAGTGAGTGTCTATATGCAACAAATGTGGAGTTGTGATTGTTTCAACTCCTAGAAGCAAAAAGAAATAATAAGAAACAATCCAAATAATCTCCTTGATTCAATTTTTGCTCGATCATGAATGTCAAAGACATATATTAGATTATATATCTTGACAATTTATGTGAGAATTTATGCATGATTTTGAAATAGAATGTTTTTAGAATTAGTCAACAATCCAAAGAAAATGATTTTCATGGGGTTCCTAGATTGTGAGAATAATTTTTAGAGAAAATTGATTGAGTTTTACAAAACGGTTTATGCAAAGAAAATAACTTTTCTCAATCTTTAGTTTTGTGCGAAATAGATTCCTAGACTCAGAAAAGGTGAAATGGAAGAAAAATGAATTTCATGCAAGTATAAATTTGAAATAATTCAATATAATTTAGTCAACTTGTTCCATCATTCCTAATCCTAAATGCAAGTGGTTGAATAATTCACGCTTAAGGGGTTTTGTGAATATATCCGCAATGTTGTCTTCCGATGCAACCTTTTCTATAGATATATTTCCTTTTTGTACATTATCCCTAAGAAAATGGTGACGTGTTTCTATGTGTTTAGTCCTAGAGTGTTGCACCGGATTTTTACTTAAATCTATCGCACCTTTGTTATAGCACATAATGGGGACATTTTCTAACCTAATGCCATAGTCTACGAGAGCTTGTTTCATCCATAGTGCTTGTTGACATGCCTTTCCGGCGCTTACATATTCGACTTCGGTGGTAGAAATAGCAAGAGCGGTTTGCTTCTTCGAAAACCAAGACGTTAGACAACATCCCATAAACGTGCAAATACCGCTAGTGTTCTTTCTATCTACGTAGTCTCCCGCATGATCCGAGTCCGCATAGACAATGGTTTCTATGCCGGATTCCTTAGGATACCATAATCCTAAGCGTATAGTGCCTTTAACGTATCGGAAGATACGCTTAACCGCTTCTAGGTGAGAGGTTTTGGGATCCTCTTGAAAACGGGCACAAAGGCAGACACTAAACATGATGTCGGGTCTACTTGCCGTCAAGTATAGTAAACTACCTATCATTCCTCTATACTTGGTGTTATCTACGGACTCACCTTCATCATCCTTTGTGAGCTTTACCTCCGTAGACATGGGAGTTTTCATGGGTTTTGAGTCTTCTAGGCCAAACTTCTTAAGCATTTCCTTAATGTACTTAGATTGGTTAAAAAATATTCCATCTTCTAATTGTTTTATTTGTAATCCTAGGAAGAAGTTAAGTTCACCCATCATACTCATCTCAAACTCATCATGCATGATTTTGGCAAATTCATCACACATGTCTTGACAAGTCGATCCAAATATAATGTCATCAACATATATTTGGACAATGATGAGATTTGGGTCTTTCCTTTTAGTGAAAAGAGTGTTATCTACCATTCCTATTGAATAATCATGTTTAATAAGAAAAGCTTTTAATCGATCATACCAAGTTTTGGGAGCTTGTTTGAGTCAATACAAAGCTTTCTTTAACTTATAAACATAATCAGGTTTTGCGAAGTCAATGAATCCTGGAGGTTGTGCCACATATACCTCCTCATTGACAAAACCGTTAAGGAATGCACTTTTCACATCCATTTGGAATAACTTAAAATCTAGGGCGCAAGCATAGGCAAGTAATATCCTAATCGATTCTAGTCTAGCAACAGGGGCATAAGTTTCGTCATAATCAATTCCTTCTTGTTGATTATAACCTTGGGCAACTAACCTAGCGTTATTCCTAGTAACTATTCCATTCTCGTCTAACTTATTCCTATATACCCATTTGGTTCTTATGATGGTCATATCCTTTGGATTTGGGACTAATTCCCAAACATCATTCGCCTTAAATTGATTTAATTCTTCTTGCATAGCTATAACCCAACTTTCATCCTTTAAAGCCTCGCTAATATTCTTAGGTTCTATTGCTGAGAGGAAACAAAAGAAATTATTTTTATCTTGGGCTTGTGACCTAAGGGTTCTTTGGTTAAGATGTCCTATTATATTATCCAATGGATGAGATCTAGATTTTTTAATATTAACAGTTTCGTTATTTTCTAAGTGAATGTCTTCATTATCATTTCCTATGGGTTTCGTTTTACTAACCTCAATAGCTTCATCTTCGATTAAATCATCATCTTCTAAAGGTAATGTTTTAGGAGGTGGTGGTGTTTCATCAAATGTTACATTTAGTGATTCCTCTACTTTCATGGAGTGTTTGTTAAGTATTATATATGCTTTGCTATTTTGTGAGTATCCTAAAAATATTCCTTCATATGATTTTGGATCAAACTTAGTGAGATAGTCCTTAGTGTTTAAAATATAGCATTTACTTCCAAATACCTTAAAGTAGCTTAAGTTTGGTTTTCTACCTCTTAATAACTCATAAGGAGTTTTTCCTAGAATTCTTCTAATTGATACCCTATTTAAAATATAAGTTGATGTATCTACGGCGTGACATCAAAATT
The DNA here is from genome assembly GCA_030686995.1 of Artemisia argyi. Classification (NCBI taxonomy): domain Eukaryota; kingdom Viridiplantae; phylum Streptophyta; class Magnoliopsida; order Asterales; family Asteraceae; genus Artemisia; species Artemisia argyi. Next base: position 111,449,181 of record CM060691.1, on the reverse strand, counting down.
TTTGTGGGATGGATTGTTCATTTAACATAGTTCTACTCATTTCTTGTAGTGACCTATTTTTTCTTTCTACTATGCCATTTGATTGAGGAGTACGAGGAGCGGAGAAATTGTGAGATATTCTATTTAACTCGCAATATTTTCCGAATTGTACTTCGTTATCAAATTCCCTACCATGGTCCGTCCTAATGGAAACTATTGAGCATCCTAATTTATTTTGAATCATTCTACTAAATATTTCGAATTTTTCAAAGGCTTGGGTCTTGTCACTTAAAAAACTAGTCCACGTGTATCGTGAGTAGTCATCTACTATCACTAAGGTATATTTGTTTCCTCCATAGCTCCGCACAGCGGATGGACCAAAAAGATCCATATGTAATAATTCTAAGCATCTAGTAGTGGATACTATATTCTTGGCTTTGTGACTAGCATGAGCTTGTTTTCCAATTTTACATGCATCACAAAAATGCTTGTCATATTTTAGATTAGGCAAATTTCTAACTAATTTCTTAGAGGCCAAAGATTGTATTTGTTGCATATTAGCATGTCCTAATCTCCTATGCCATAGTGTAGAGTTTTCATCTAGGGTAATTAGGCATATCCTATCCTCAGGTTTGTTTCCTAGTTTCATAATATATATGCCACCTTTTCTAATTCCTCTACCTATAATTTTTCCATCCTTAACTATTTCGCTATCATCTTCGGTAAATGTGACTCTACATTTATTATCACATATTTGTCCTACACTAAGCAAGTTATATGTTAATTTATCTACATGCTCTACATTTTCAATAGTAAGTGAGTCTTGAGAGATCGTACCTTTGCCAATGATTTTTCCACGTAAGTCACTACCGAAAATAACGTTACCTCCATTGTATGCCTTGTATGTAGAGAATAGATTGCGATTCCCCGTCATGTGCCTCGAACATCCGCTATCTTTGATCCATTCGTCAGGTTCCAAGTCAATTCCTAAACATATTTCGTCGGTTTCTTTTGCCATAAAACATTTTTCGTCTCTTGGCTTTTCAACTTCTTCTTTGTCACTATCACTCCATGTTCCACTAACAAAAGCACCTTGACTTTCATAACCCGGTGGCTTTAGACATTCGCCAATGAGATGATTTGGACTTCCACATCTAAAGCATTTTCTCTTCCCGTAGTTGTCACTTCTATTCCTTTGGAATGCTTTTCTTTCGTCTCGTGATGATCTAGTGAATCTTCCTCGTCTCTTGAAGAACTTCTTGAATTCTCTTACGGCCATTGCATATTCTTCGTCTTCACTTTCGTCGCTTGAATCATCATCATCACTAGGTTCCTTTTTGGCTTTTAGAGCAATTGATTTGGTTTGTTCTTTCTTGACTTTGACCGTTTCCGAATCTCTTCTTATGATTTCTTCATGAACCTTCAAGTTTCAAATTAGTTCATCTAGTGATAACGTCATCAAGTTCTTTGATTCTTCGATTGCCGTGACCTTAGCTCGCCATTTTGGATGCAATGCCCTAAGAAAATTCCTAACACAATTTTTACTAGAAAATGTCTCATCAAGTGCTTTTAAACTTGTGATGATAGTGTTAAACTTAGCAAAAGCATTATCAATTGATTCCTCTTCCGGAATCGTAAATTGTTCATATTGTTGTACAAGAAGATCTATTTTATTATCTTTGACTTGGCTATTACCTTGGTGAGTAATTAGTAAAGAATCCCAAATTTCTTTGGCGGTTTTACACATAAAAATTCTTTCATATTCTTTGCGTGGTAACGCATTATAAATTACCATTTTAGCCTCACTATTTTTTGCTAATTTCTTTTTCAAATCATCATTTTGTTCTTCAAAAGAAACAATTTCATTCATTTTAGTTTCAACATTATATTGAATAGGAGGAAAATCACCAAAGGTAATAATATGCCAAAGATCAAGATCTTTTGATTTCACATACGTTTCGAATCTATTTTTCCAATATAAAAATCCATCACTTTCAAATAGTGGTGGTCTTTGCATAGATTTCCCTTCTAAATATTTTTCAGATTCCATAGATCGTTACAAGTTTTAAAATACAATATATTTTAAAAATCTTGCTAGACGTGGCTCTTGATACCAATTGTGGAAAACTAGAAGGGGGTTGAATAGTTTTAGTTCTTTTTACTTTGTTATAATTTGCTTAGCTTTTAAAAACTTAGATTCGATAATATGTGATCTCAAGTCTTGTACAATATAAACAATTTATACTACACAATATAATATAATGATAAGTAATGAAATAAGTAAGAGATGGAAAGATCGAACCGGGAGACAAGAGATTTATAGTGGTTCGGCTACAAGGACACCTTCCTTGCCCTACTCCACTCCCCGAGCACCTAACTCGAGAGTTTTCTTCACTATATCAACAAGCTCCCTTATGGCAGAGAAAAACCGTACACACCAATTTACACACCAATATACACACCAATCTACACACCACTTTTCACACCACAACTTCGACACACCTAAGTCACAACTTCTTCAAATCAATCTACTTCTCAACTAACTACTCCACACCTATCTTCTTCACACCAATCTAGTACCTAGCTTATCTTCTTCACACCAAGCTACTAACTAATCACACAATCTATATCTAACACAACTATCTACAATCAAATATTCACAACAATCTTCACAAAGAATAATGTAAATGATCTTTGATGATGCACCAACAACTTGGATGTGGAGATCACAACAAGTTGTAATACTTCTAATCTTGAGGGATAGAAGTATTCTTCTCTTGCACTTGAGAGGATGAAGGTTGGATCACTTTGAAACAAAGAATTTATACACTTATGATCAAAGGATAAAAGAATGGAGATTCGGATCTAGATCAGAAAGTTTAGTAGTGCAAAAGGTGAGGAAAAAATCCAGGTTTAATGTGGTATTTATAGGCAACAGATTCTGACAGAGGAGCGTGGCCGGTCCCCTTAAATCATGGCCGGCCCCCTTAAAATTAAGGGGACCGTCCTTTGTAATTAAGGGGGCCGCCCAGCTGTAACGGCCAGATTCTTTGTCTTTTAGTGGGGAAAGTTTATTTGGTGAAAAACTAACTAATTTTGGTTAAAAATTTGAATTCATATATTTAGTATGAATAAAACATTTTTCTTTATTACCAAAAGTGTTTTTCAAAAATATATAATATGTTTATATAATTAAATAAACTTTGTAATGCTTAATTAAACTTTCCTTTGATCATAAAATGCACTAAACACTTTGTTTATTCATACCTTAAGTGATTTGGATGTAAAGAGAAATATTAATCACTAAATACTTGTTTATGACAAGTTTTAGTTCTATGAGTTTATATTTTGTGATAATTAAAACATAGAGATATTGATAACATGTTAATAATGTTTTTAGGCATTATTTATGACAACAGTATCCACCCCTTGAGATGCTAATTGAGAATGATAAAAGGAGAGGGCTTAAATATCCTCATGAAAAGAATAAAAGGTATTATCCAGAATGTTTAGAGCTAAGTGATGACTATAAGAAATATGAGGCGACTATTAGATGGCTCACCCTAGGGTATGTGAGCATAAGCGACACACGATAGCCCATGACCTTGAATCTAGCTACAAGACTCGTAAATAAAGAAAAGCGCTTCTTGGGAGGCAACTCATGTTTTGTGTGATTTTTATTTGTTTGATTGTTATTTACTTTCGTATGCATGCTTTATTTTTATTGTTGGTAGATCATGTTTCAAACTAAATTGTGAAAATGCTTTATTTTGTTGTTTAACTTCGTCTTAACTTCATATAAAGGTATTTTGAAAAATAAGGGGAAACCCCAAATTTGTTTCTAAGAACGAAAATGATCACGATTCGCCACAATATTAAATGAACATGTGTATTAGTATTAGTTAGAGTCAAACGCTTGTATCGAGTCATAATGATGTTTGCAGGATTTTCCAGGAAGTAGGACATAAGTTTTTCCTGAAATTTTCCGGAAACTTAACGTAAAGATTTCTGCAGGTCACTTCTGACGGCGTCAAGAGTTAACTCCTGACGGCGTCATGTGTAAAATTTTGGAAATTTGGCGAGTTTTGTTTATACCGGAGTCTTAAAGTTTTTGTTGATTCTTTAGTTTTATAAACTCCAGGAAATCTGCAAACATTCATTCCACAAGCATTATATCTTAAATTGTTTTCTAGGATTTGTTATTATATATAGATTGCCACCGATTTTATGCGAGGTTGCCTTGATTGTTTCTCAGGTTATATATGACAACAAGATGATTTATATTTCTGGAAGGGAAGCTTTGAATGTTCATTTTCTTGGAGGAAGATCTAACCTTGTTGATACACTATCCACATCGAACGAATCAGGGGAGTATTTGTTTTCATTCTTTTACCTATTTCACTTTTATATTCTTTAATTGAACATTGGGGACAATGTTCATCCTAAGTGTAAGGGGAGGGTAAATGATGATACCTTATAGGATACTATTGCACTTGAGTTTGTTTGTTTGATGGTAGGTGTGTAATAAAACTAAGAGAAATACTTGTTAGTGTAATTTTAGTGCCAAATTTAAATTTTTTTACAATATTTAGGAGTGAAACTTTAGCCTTAACAAGCGACTCATGGATAGGAGTTGTATGACTAGCACAAAACCGTACCATTCAGAAAAATTTTCCACCCAAATATGTAAGGTTCGCCTTTAGATTTGATAGGAAAAGCATTCATTATTAGTGCTTATGAGTGTACCGGTAGCATTTAGATTCTAGAACTTGTGTTAGTGATGCATCCCGAGACCGCTAGTAAGACTACATTCGTGTAGTAGGATTTACTACATGATAAGAGGCATTAGGATCACCCTTGTGTTTAAACCCGTATCATAATTACTTGACCATTTAAGTCATATTACTTGATGATGCGTAGGGATTGCACCAGGCTTTACCTCTCGAGGGATCTCGATAAGCTTACAACCCCCACCAGGCAGTGTACCTGATCGATGTAGTATACTATAATGACAAGTACCGGGGGATTGATCGTTCAGCTAGGAATAGTGTCGCTAGGATTAGAAAACCTAAAGACTAGGTCTAGAGATGAGGGATGATTCTTTTTGTATTTTTATATTTTTTATGAAAGCAAGTAAAAATCTCGGGTTTAAAGGAGTTTGGCGGAATTAGTTGCTAGTCAACTAACCCAATACTAAGATGCAATCAAAATAAAATACTAGAAATGAAAATAAACTAAATTATACAAGAGTTGTGAGCAATATGTGGGAGAATTGTGTTTACTTACATTTCACTACTCCCTAGATATCTTTTACACGTTAATTACTTGTTATAGTTGCGTGGATCACGGATTGTATTCCTTAATACCATTCATGGGGTGGTGTACTTACTTCCCCAATCCTATGAGCGCCTACTTCACTCCTATGTCGAGCCGGCTAAGAAGCTCCTAACATGGGATCATTAAAATTTACTCATGCATTAAATACAACCAATAAAACCTAGTACACATCGGTTAATGTTTCCTAAGACGTTCAAGCATGTTACACAATGGAGATCTGCCAGTTTTCTTAAGCCTAACATTGAAATCATTCATCCAATACAACTATAAACAAGTAATCAACACATAATTAACATCTAGGTTTCATTAGATCTAATCAAACACCAGATAGATCTAGCCTAGCATGTTGAAATCAAGACAAGTAAAAGATATAATCAACCAACACATAGACATATTGGTTGAATTAAGTGAAGACTTCTCTCAATTGAACATGAAAGGATTCAAGGGGTGAAAACCCTTGAAAACACTGTAAAATATGACCTAGGGTTTACAAAGTTCGGCCCTAGTTTTCTCCACACAAGTTCCTCTTTAATGAATAAAAAATAGAAAACTATATATAGAGTTTGATAGGTGACGGCGTCAAGAACAAAAGTCTGACGCCGTCATCTCGCCGCCAAATAGTTCCTCGGACTGCCTAGAACTGGGTCTGACGTCGTCATGTATAGACCTTATGCATGCCGTCACCAAATTAACTCTTGACGCCCTTGTTGTGACGCCGTCAGGTTTGCTCTGGGTCGTCATGGATTCTACTCCTGACGCCATCAGGGTCTTCCTCTTGACGCCGTCAGGTACTGTTCTCAGCATAAAGAATTAAGTCTTTGGCGTTTTCTTCACTCTTATGCTCCAAAAATGTCCGAATTGCTTCCTTTTCCAGATTTCACTCCCAAAGTACCTAAAATCACAAAAGGAACGATTTAGGGTAATATTTGATCAAATAAATTCAATTCCGGGCTTAAATGACCCCCTAAAAGTGGTTCATTTTTTGCCTTATCATATACCCTTACACTTGAGATTTGCTTGTCCTCAAGCAAATGCGCTTTTATTCTAATCAAAATACAAGTTAGGGGTCATTTAACGCTAATATAAAAGTAATTACAACAAATAATCGTTCCACTAAAGACCAAAGACAAGCACGGAGGTCATATATAGTGTTTAGATACTCACATCTCTCGGGTGTAATAAAGTAATATCACAATATGGAAACGGAAAATATCTCTCACTACCTATCATAGCAGAATAGATTACCATAGGCTTGGGAAAGGATCAAACCTCCACCACATGGCGTAAGCACCTAGGATAAACTATCAAAGAGGTCTTTTAAAAGGGTTGTAACGTTAGGTGTAGGGATATGAAATACACGATTTTGTTGGATATAGGCAGTCTTTACTGGTGGCGAGTTAACAATCTTGGTTAATTACATGTACAATATGGCGTTGCTAAGCCAAGAGTAGACTCTACTTAAGCTAATAAATGAAAAATAACAAAAACATAAAATGAACACAGAATGAAAAGGATGGTAGTTCGTATGTTTTTTCTTTTCTCTTTTTTTTCTATTTTTTTTTCTTCGTTTTTTTGATTTTTTTTTTTTTTTTTTGTGCATACACTCTTACCCTACCATCCAAAATAATACATCATAGGAAATGAACATTCCCCTTACACTTGAATTTTTACATACTTTACAATAAACTAATCTAATGACTCGAATTAAGATAATCAAAACACTTGGAGTATTTTTAAGATTAACGCACATACGGGGGTAATAATATGATGTTCTTCCCCATTACTCCATAAAATAAGTAATTTACCCATGAGTCCCAATCGTCCCAAAACAATATGTACAAGGATATGACTCGACTTAGCAACCATGTAATCAATTAGATAATTAACTTAGGGTTTAACAAATAACAATAATGCACTAAAGATGAGTGCATACACGGAAGGCTAAGGCGATTTGGGTGTACATTTAAGTGAGGTGTAACAAATTCTTCCTTTAAGTAAGATGCTTAAAGTTAGAAATGTAAAGATAGGATCGGAGGGGTGTACTAGGGGTTTCGTGTACTAAAAATGAGTACAACGCTAAGGTGTGGGAAAAATTAGTTGACTTAACTAGCCAAGCAATATGACTTAAATGGTCAAGTAATTATGATACGGGTTTAACACAAGGGTGATCCTAATGCCTCTTATCATGTAGTAAATCCTACTACACGAATGTAGTCTCACTAGCGGTCTCGGGATGCATCACTAACGCAAGTTCTAGAATCTAAATGCTACCAGTACACTCATAAGCACTAATAGTAAATGCTTTTCCTATCAAATCTAAAGGCGAACCTCACATATTTGGGTGGAAAATTTTTCTAAATGGTACGGTTTTGTGCTAGTCATACAATCTCCTATCCATGAGACGCTTGCTATGGCTAAAGTTTCACGCCTAAATGTTGTAAAAAAATTTAAATTTGGCGATAAAATTGCACTAACAAGTATTTCTCATAGTTTTATTACACATCTACCATCAAACAAACAAACTCAAGCGAAAGTGTATTTGTAAGGTATCATCATTTTACCCTTCCCTTACACTTAGGATGAACATTGTCCCCAATGTTCACGTAAAGAATGTAAAAGTGAAATAAGTAAAACGAATGAAATCAAATACTCCCCTGATTCGCTCGGTATGGATAATAAGGTGGCCAGGTTAGATCTTCCTCCAAGAAAATGAACAATCAAAGCTTCCCTTCCAGAATAATAATCATCTTCTTGTCATACATAACCTGTAAACTCTGAGAAAACAGACAAGGCAACCTCGCATAAAATCGGCGGCAACCTACATATGCTAATAAATCCTAGAAAACAAAATAAGATATAATGCTTGCTTATGTGACTTCAAAATCTTGTGTGTACAAAATTCAGGGTCAATGCCCTTGATGTCGGAGAGACGCCAAGCAATTGCTTGCTTATGTGACTTCAAAACCTTTATTAAAGCAGCCTTTTCCTCAACACTTAAATCCTTAGCAATTATGACGGGTAATTTATCATCACCCTCCAGAAATGCATATTCAAGATGAGGCGGCAAGTCCTTAAGTTCGACCTCAGGAAAATCATCAGTTTCCTCAACATATTTGATTTCCTGATTATGAAGTTGTTGTGGTAGAACGGGAAGAGGAGAGGGATCTTCATTTAACAATTAGCAATGATGGGATAAGAATATCCCTCTCGGGGTCAATCTCTTGGTTATCGATTCCATCGGGAATCGAATCACTTTTGAGAAAGGACTCAATCTCTTCTAAGATGAAGTCACTTCCCTCAAACGGAGTGAGGGAAGGAGAAGAATTAGCAATGATGGGATAAGAAGACGGAGTGAAATTTTCACTCGTAGAATCATCAACGAAACCTAAAACCTCTTGAGCGTACTCCTCAGCTGCAACATCGATGACATCTATTCGGTTTACCGACTCAGAGTCATAATTGGAGGAGTACCTCGATGTTTGATCAAGGTTGAAGGTGATTGCTTCAGTTCCAACACGCAATGTGATCTCATGCTCAAATACATCGATAAGAGCGCGCCCAGTTCTAAGGAATCCCCTTCCAAGAATGAGAGGGACCCTTGAATCGGCATCAAAGTCAACAATCACAAAATCTGCTGGAAATGGAACTTTCCCACTCTAACAAATACGTCCTCGGCTATGCCAAGAGGACGAGAAATCGATCGATCGGCAAGTTCTAAAGTCATGCACGTGGGAGTGAGTTCGGGAAGAGATAATTTCTTCCACACAGAATACGGCATCAGGTTAATGCTAGCACCAAGGTCGGCCAAGGCGAAGCATTCAACCATACCCGGAAAAATACAAGGCATGAGAAACTTTCCGGGGTCTCCAGGCTTTTCAGGAAGCTTTTTCAAGAGAACTGCTGAGCAGTGCTCATTCAATGGAGTTCTTGCCATCTCAAAGAGTTTTTCCTTATTAATTAACAGATTCTTGATTGTTGATGCAAACTTGGGCATCAAGAGAATAGCATCCGCGAAGCTAATGTCAAAATGCAAATCTTGAAAGATTTGGAAAAATTTATCCATTGGGTGACTAGCCTTTTCGCGGAGCTTTTGTTCATTGAGACGTGATGGGTAAGGAATAGAAGTTTTGGATTTAGGGTTGTCCACTGGAGTTTCAGGTGGTTCAAAAACAACTCCAGGCTTGCATCTGGTTTCTAGAATAACCTGAGGTTGGACGTGTGCGGTACTTCGTGAGCTAGGAGTTTGCACCTTGTCCGTGGTCACCTCAGGTTCGCGTTCCACTACCTTTGGAGGAGAAAAAGAAGAGGTAGTAGGAATCGCGGGTTCATCATAAGAAGCACCACTTCTAGTTGTGATCGCCTTAGCATCGCCCCTCGGGTTAGCGATCGTGTTGCTCGGAAGTGTTCCTGAGCCCGAGGGTCGTTCATTTAAAGACTTCTTAATTTCAGAAATCTGGCTAACCAACAACTTGTTCATCTCTTCTTAGGACTTCATGAATTGTTTCAACAACTCGTCAGATGAAGGCCCAGTTGGAACAATGGCTTGATTTTGGTTATTAAAATTTTGAGCATGATTGTTCTGGTTGGGGCCTTGATTTGGAAAATTACCCTGATTAGGGTTGTTGTTTCCATGAAAATACCCGGGATTGAAATTACCCTGACCTTGGTTTCGATTAAAGTTTCCTTGATTTTGATGTTGGAAACCTTGATTTTGGAAACATTGGTTTTGATCATGAAAACCGTTACCCTGATGGAAGTTACCTTGGTTTTGAAAACCTGGATTCATTCTATTTTGATTCTTGTTACAGTTTTGGACATTTTGGTTTTGATTAAAACCAGGAGGTCCAGGATAATGATTAGGACGGTAGTTCGGGTCCATAAGAGGGCGGTATTGATTGCCTCCTTGATTAGATGACCCGACTACAGCATGAGCTTCAAACGGAGAACCATCAGTAGCTGTGCAATTGTAGTAGGCATGCGGCCCACCACAAGTTACACAGACTTCCACTTTTTTAACCTTAGCAGGTGGAAGTTGTTGTGGAAAAGAGACTTTCTTTGTCTGGGCGAGAATCAAAGCTTGAATAGCCTCAGTAAGCTTGTCAATCTTAGCATCGGTGCTAGACTCACTCAAAGGAGATGAAGTGGAAGGAACCGCACTAATTTGTGAAACAACCGGCTTGCTTCGTGTAGAGCGGACCTTAGACTTGTTCTCAATGATTGCTAAGGCTTCTTTGGTGGTTCTACTCAAAAAGTTACCTCCCGCGGAGGCGTTGAGAGAATCCTGATCAACTTGGCTCACGCCATTGTAGAAAGTATCGAGTTGCATCAACTCGAAGAAACCATGATGTGGACACTTGCGAAGTAATTCTTTGAAACGGTCCCACGCTTCACCAAATGATGCATCATATTTCTGAGTAAACTTGGTGATCTCGTTTTTAAGACTCGTGGTCTTAAAAGGTGGGAAGAATTCATTCACAAACTTTTTTACCAGATCTTCCCATGTCTCAATAGATCGAGGGGGTTGTTTCTCAAGCCAAATCCGGGCTTGACCCTCGAGGGAGAATGGGAAGAGAAGAAGCTTAATTGCTTCACACGGGACATTTTTGTACTTGATGGTTGATGTGATTTTATTGAACCATCGAATATGAGCATGAGGATCGTCCCTCTCAAAACCGTAAAATTGAATTGAGGTTAAAAGATTAAGTAACCCGGTTTTGAGCTCAAAACTATCAGCCACGATGGCTGGGACAACAATAGCGTCTCCGTAACCCTCGATGGGTGCTTGGAGAAGCTCACACATAGGGCGGTCTTCCGCCATGGTGACAGCTGGAGTGGAAACAGTACAGATCTCAGATCCGACTGTTGGTGCGGAACGTCTACGAGGTCTTCTAGGTTTTCGTACAAGCTCACGTAATGGGCTAGTAGACATAGAAGAGCGAGTGCGCATGCACTAGTAACAAAAATCAATCAAAACAAAGTCGAGGCAAAACCAGAGTGAACTTAAACCAATAATCACAAGTAAGTGGCTTCTTTAAGAAAGGTACACCACCTACATGGATACAAAGGCAAGTTTTTATCTTTCGTTTGGGAACTTATTATGTTCACACACCCAGTTAGTAGGTTTTCTGTCTTGGTTTGCGACAGTTTATTTTTATGTAATTATTATTCACAAGAAAAGACGAATGTTTTTGGGTTTTTGTGTATGGGTGAAAAAACTTTTGGACAATATTTTTGGTATCGTTTCGTTTATCAAAATCGTATCTCTTTAAGAATCACCTTAAAAGAAACGCGAGATAGAAAACGTAACGATCTGTTTTGTTTGTTTTTTATTTTTTTGGTGTTGTTAACACTTTAGGGAAAGTGTTAATGACGTTTTTGTTTTATGATTAAGATTTACAAAAAGTGGGTGAGTTTATACAAGGATGTGTGAAAAACCACTAATCTAAAAAACGTGTGTAGATACGCAGCAGCCTCCCCGGCAGCGACGCCAAATTTTGATTGGTTCCGAACGGTCAACTAAGTTCACCAGGTAATGGTCAACCAATTCAAACGTCAAAAACCAACTAACCAAGGAGTTTAGGGAATCCCCGGGTCGTTATGTCCCGACGAGGCGTGCAATTGTATTTGTAAACGTTTTAAAGGATCGGGTGATTAATCAGGAAGGTCAGGAATTTGATTATTATGGTTACACTACGAGATAATGATGGAAAATGACTTAAAAATACTTAACTAACAATTACCGGTGATCAGATGACTTAAAAACGCAATTTAACCTAAAAACGCGCGTTTCAGTTACAAATATACGCGAACGCGCAAATAAAAAAGTGAAATGGGAGTAAACAAAGTCCTACGAATGTGAAATTTATATTTTTACAATCCTAATGACTTAAGAAAATTTTTAGAAAAAGAAAAATATTTTTTACACTATTTAATTAATTACTATTAATTAATTACTAATTATTAATTACTTTTTAATATCCTAAATTACAAATAATTATGAAAATTAACTAGAAAAATGAAAATTAAATTTAGAAAAATCTAAAATTATATAAAACTAATTTTGAAACAGAAAAACTATTGTTCCTAAATTACAAATAATTATGAAAATTAACTAGAAAAATGAAAATTAAATTTAGAAAAATCTAAAATTATATAAAACTAATTTTGAAACAGAAAAACTATTGTTCCTACTTTTTAATTAATTACTAATAATTAAAAACTAATTATTTAATTGATTTAAATTAAACTAAATTATAAAAAATACTAAATGATTAAGGAAAAATCTGAAAAAAAATCCTAAAAATCTTTTATGATAACAGAAGCCTGAGAAAAATTTAACAATAGCTTTTGCTTATAAATAAGCAGAAAATAAGCCAAAGTGGCTTAAATAGAAGCTATCACTTCTAATTTTTTGGTCTTTTTCTATTTTTTTCTTTTACACAACTAACAAACTACTGAAATTAGACAACTTTTGTAAAGGAACCTATTATGGGAATGGAAAATCAGCACTATGCAACTGAATAAGCTCAACAGCCAAGTTTATTATGAATTTTAAAGTCTAAAAAGCTATTACACAAGCTACAAGCTGAGAACCATGAACAAATAAACTACAACATCATTGAGGAGCCAAGAAATGAGCATGAACAAAGAAAGGAGTGCACTGGTTAAGCTATAATAAGTAAATAAGCACTTGAGTTCAATTCTGGGGATCAACCAGGCCAATTGGCCAACTTTCAGACCAAGTGGGACCCACCATGGATGTTTCAGGGTCCAAAACCAAGGTAGAACCTAGAAGTATGCTAGGAGGGCTATCCAAAACACCTAAGCTCAAGGGCTAAGCCCAAGATATGAGCTAGGTGGGGAGCTTGGAATTTGGGACTGTGGGCAAGGTTCAAAGTAAAGTTTGAGATAAGTAGTGGATCAAACAAGTATTAGGGCAGATTCCAAGAGCAAATTAGGACAAACACAAACTTAGGAAATACTTGACAACTAAAAACAACCACAAATCTACACTGGATCAAACTAATTCAAAGAGATCAACACCCTTAGGTGTATGATGATACATCAGCATTACTAGGCAAAAAAGTGGTACTTTGGGAGGCAATTTTAAGATCACACATAAGCATATAAGTGAAAAACAAATTTCAAACATCCAAGTCACCCTAGCATGTGTTCTTAATTACCCATAATCAGGAAAGATTGCCTAGACATGAACATGTGAGAGTTTATGGAAAAATTGGTTAACTGGGTGCTCAGGGTAGATACATGCCCTGCAGCCCCAAACACAAGCTTGCACAAGCTTTCCAAAAATTTCTAAAAATATAAAAACTGAATGATTTGCTAGTCTAGGTGGTGGACTTCACTCTCAAAAAGTTTCAGACTTCAATTCTCACTTGAAAATTCAGGAAAAATACTCCAAGTTTTGGAAAAATCTGCTTTGCTAGTATTTTTGACTTTTTATTTTCTTGAAAGAGCTGACTAATCTGAGCTTTAATCCCACCTAATGAACTGAAAATGATATATAGTAACTGATTGAACCTAAAATAAACAAACTCAACAAGTTTGCAACTAAAAATAAGGGTTTGAGTTCACTAGCTCACCACAGATTGCTGTGTGAAGCAATTGGAATGAGTTTTTTACTTTTACCCTGAAAATGACCAAGCAATGGATTATTTTGACTCACTTATACTTAAGGACAGTGAACAAAATAACTTAAAGCTAAAATAACAACTACAACCCTACTCAAATCCTTATTCCAAACACCCCCTTATGACACCATTTAGACTAATTTTCAAAACAGACCAGTGTTTAAGGCTTAAAAAGTTATTTCCAATCTTCTACTTAGTTATATCAAAGCAAAATAGACCAAATTCACTTAATAACTAGCATTGTATAACAATCAATCACCTATGGTCATAGTGAGCCAGATTGAGATAATGGGCATACAACTTTAAATCAGAACATACAAGAACCACAAATAAACTTTACACTAGCTATAACTACAATGAACAGATTAAACACAAGCTCAATAAAACACTCACTGGATTGAATAGGGAAAGAAATAAAAACAGAATATGTAACCTTAGGCCTTAGCTAAACAAAGGTTCCAACTTAATGGCAGCTACAAGCTCCTAGCTTGTTTCACAACAAGCTAGGTTAAGTCCCTCTGGCTAATCCCTTACGACCACTTCCATAGCTTTCCACAATTTCAAGCGAAGGTATCCCTGCAACTCATTTGTTTACTCTTGATTTTTTTTTCTATTTTCTTTTTTTTCTATTCTTTTTCTTATTTAACCTTCTGTTTTTGTTTTGTTTTCTTTGTGATTACTAAGAGCAAATGTGAGTTTATACAACCTTAAAACAACAATAACAATTTTGAGTAAGATTTAAAGAGATTATGAAACTGAAAGTAATGGACTTGGAATTTTAAAAAAAAAAACTAAACTTGCATTGATATTGAAAAGGGTTTACAAATTAACTAACTGAATTACAAAATGCATTAAGAAAAACTACATATGACTACTTGACTACTTAACTAACTGCCTTCTCAGGCTTACAATAACATCTTATAAATACTAAAAAAAATATATAGAAAAGCTTGAACCAGGCCTCTGTCTTCTTTTACACTTTTGTTTCTGCTTTTTGGTGTTGTTTTTGTACCACTGGGGACATCTACTAGCCATTGACTTGACTACTTCTTCATCTCAGCCCTAGGGTTTGTTGGAGTTATGTGAAGGAGGGGGTAATTATTATGTTGGGGATTGACTTTGGTTGAGGTTAGTGGGATAGGTTGGCTGGGTAGGAGAGTTGGAGAGTGGGGAGGGGACAAGATTGTTGGGATTTGCAGGGTTTTGGGGGCTGTTTGTTTTAGGCGGGGAAGAAAGGGGGTTGGGGTTGACCTTCTTGTTTGACCCGGCAATATTATTAAAAGGTTGGGTGGGCTGGGATTATTACAGCTGGGCGAAGGGGGTTTCTGGATTGGTTTGGTTTTGGTTAAGGAAATACAAAGGGTCCGTTTGGATTTGTAATAACAACACAAGGACCAATTTTGTATATTTGCTGAATTTTAAGGACCAATGTTGCCATTTGCTCAAAGTATTCCAAGGGTCACATTTGTTATATTCCCAAAAGATGAGGGTCACAAAATGTATTTTTCATTTTAAAATTCCCAGGGACTGATTTTGTCAATTTTCCAAACTGCAGGGACCAAAAGTGTAAATTTTCCAAAGATTTCACCTAAGGACAATATTTGATGACATTTGACTTTTAAATGCCTTGGGTTGACTTTTCTTTTGAAACATATGCCTAGGGACTAGTTTTGTAAATTTTTGAAAGTCGGGGGACTAAAACTGCCAATTGTGTAAACTTTGTTCGTTTTTCATTGTTTTTGCTCATTTTGCATCTGAAACGTATAAAACACAATCCCTGGGATATTTTTAGTATTTTGATGCATTTCTGAGCGTTTTCAGATGTTTTGGTAGTTTAAATATGATAAAAATGATGAGTGTTTGAGCACTCATCAATCCCCCACACTAAACTATTGCTAGTCCCTAGCAATATTTTTGGAAAACTTGATGGATTTTAAACTCTTTACCAAAATCCATCACTTCTGGAGTAGCCAGGTGTAAGAATTGTGGCACACCTGATAACCGTGTGATTTTGAGCAAACCACCAGCTTTCAACGGATTTGATTTGTCTTTACCAAGAGCCGTTTGCTCCTGGACTAGCCAGCTCTTGATGGAATAGTCAACATCTTGGTGAGCTGATTACCAATTATGGATTTTCCACTGCCTTTACCACAAGCCATAATCTTGCGGGCTAGCCAACTCATTCGCTTTATGGGATATGGGGAGTTGAGGAACCATACAATTTTGGGCAAATTGCAAGCCGTAAACGGATTTGAGATATCTTTACCAAGAGCCGTTTGCTCCTGAATTAGCCAATCCCTTTTGTAGTTTAGACACGGTGGACTGATTACCACAAAAATTTTGAAATAAAGTGAAATTTTTTTAAAATTTTAGGCCAAAAACGGGGATTCTAGAGGATATATTGTGATAAAATTCGCTAGAATTTTCCCCTCCCCCACACTTAGAATTGAATATTGTCCTCAATATTCAAAGTCCCAGCTATTATGCCGAATCTTTGAACGTAAAAAGATAATATTAAAAACTAACTGTGGGAAGATCGTTTTGTATTTTTCACTTTATCTGTACATACAATCACACATTTTTTTTTTAAACGAAACCTTCTATACATATATACATTTTCAAACAACGGGGGGTTGGCCATTCCCCCACACTTAGGTGGTAGAAAGTAGAAAGAAATCAGAGATACGGATGAAAACCCGTATTGTTGCTATTGCTTTTGTTTATCGAGTCGCTAGCTTGACTCGATCCCCGAATTTAATTGTCCTTGGGGAAAGTTTGGAGATCCGGGACAACCATGGATGGTATGTCCTCTCCAAAGTAGTGTTTTAATCGATGTCCATTCACTTTGAAATTAGGACCGTCATTTTGAGATAATTCGACGGTGCCATAAGGGTAAACTTTTGCGATAGTGAATGGACCAGTCCATCGGGTTTTGAGCTTTCCCGAGAAGATCTTGAGTCTAGAGTTGAAAAGTAGGACTCGATCACTAACGTTGAAAACGCGGTTCTTGATTTTGGAGTCATGAATCTTCTTTGTCTTTTCCTTATAGATCAAAGAGTTCTCGTATGCTTGATCACGAAGTTCATTTAATTCATTCAGTTGAACTTTCCTGTGATCACCCGCCGTTTTAAGGTCAAAATTGGCATGCTTGAGGGCCCAATAGGCTTTATGCTCAAGCTCGATCGGTAGATGTCACGCTTTCTCGTACACAAGCTTGTATGGCGTACACCCGATGGGTGTTTTATATGCCGTACGGAAAGCCCAGAGTAAATCATCTAATTTGTCCGACCACGATGCACGATTCTCACCTACAGTTTTTTCCAATATTCTCTTAATGCCCCGATTGGAAACTTCTACTTGTCCACTTGTTTGAGGGTGGTACGCAGTAGAAAGACGGTGAGTTACACCATACTTTTGCATGACTTTGTCAAATTTGTCATTGCAGAAATGTGTACCACGATCACCAATTATAGCACGTGGAGTTCCAAATCAAGCAAAAAGAGCTTTCAAGAATTTTACAACTACTCGGGCATCATTTGTGGGTAAAGCTTTGGCTTCAACCCATTTTGACAAATAGTCAACAGCCACGAGTATGTACTTATTTCCATGAGATGATGGAAATGGCCCCATAAAGTCGATGCCCCATACGTCAAAGATTTCACAAACTTGGATTGCATTTTGAGGCATTTCATTCTTTTGTGAAATATTCCCGTGACGTTGACAAGCGTCACAGGATTTGACCAATTCTTGGGCATCCTTATAGATCGTGGGCCAGCAAAAGCCGGAATCAAACACCTTTTTGGCGGTGTAGTTTGGATTATGGTGGCCCCCCGTGGGACCAGCATGGCAAGCCTTTAGAATTTCGGAGGCTTCTTGGCCATAAACACACCGCCGGATGACTTGATCCGCACAGATTTTAAACAGGTAGGGGTCGTCCCAGAAATAATGTTTGACATCCTTAAAGAACTTGTTTTTTTGTTGGGACGACATCCCTTTCACCGCAAAATTACCCGCATGGTAGTTTGCGAAATCAGCAAACCATGGGATAATAGAATCTCCACGAAAGGCAACCGCATTGAGTGTCTCGAGAGGGAAGGTTTCATTAATTTCCTTCTTTTCGAAGACATCTTGGTGGGGGTTTTCCAATCGGGAGAGATGATCAGCAGCTAGGTTCTCAGCTCCTTTTTTATCACGAATTATGATATCAAATTCCTGTAGGAGGAGAACCCAACGGAGTAGTCTCGGCTTTGCATCTTGCAAAGAGGTACTTCAAATCCGAGTGATCTGTATACACTATGCTTTTGGTCAATATCAAGTATGGACAGAATTTTTCAAAGGCATACACCACAGCTAATAATTCTTTTTCAGTGGTGGTGTAGTGACTTTGAGCCTCGGTCATTGTCTTGCTTGCATAGTGTATAGGCTGAAAGTGTTTTGTTTTGCGTTGCCCCAAGACTGCCCCAATAGCATAATCACTCGCATCACACATGAGCTCAAAGGGCAAATCCCAATCGGGGGCAACAAGAATCGGTGCCTCGGTAAGCTTTTTCTTTAATGTTTCAAAAGCTTCGATGCACTCGGGAGAGAAGATGAAAGGAGCATCCTTCTCGAGGAGATGGGTCATAGGCCGGGCGATTTTAGAAAAATCTTGAATGAACCTACGGTAAAAACCGGCATGACCCAAAAAGCTCCTAACACCTTTGACAGTAGTGGGATGAGGTAATTTTGCTATGACATCAACTTTGGCTTTGTCGACCTCAATCCCACTCTTTGAAATATTATGGCCGAGGACAATGCCCTCTTTGACCATAAAGTGACTTTTCTCCCAATTTAGACATAACCTTGTGTCTTCACAACGTTTAAGCATGTTGTCTAAATGGGAGAGACATGTTTGAAACGAATCCCCAATGACCGAAAAATCGTCCATGAAGACCTCCATAGTTTTCCCGATCATGTCGGAAAATATGGCCATCATACATCTTTGAAACGTGCCCAGAGCATTACATAAGCCAAATGGCATACGTTTATAAGCAAATGTTCCATAGGGGCACGTGAACGTGGTCTTTTCTTGATCTTGCGGATCAATGGGAATCTGAAAGTAACCCGAGAAACCATAGAGGAAGCAATAGTACTCATTCCCCGCTAATCTCTCGAGCATCTGATCCATAAAGGGCAGAGGAAAATGATCCTTACGGGTGGCGTCATTTAACTTATGATAATCAATACAGACACGCCACCCCGTAACCAAACGAGTTGGAATCAACTCATTTTCCTCGTTTATGACAACAGTAATGCCACCCTTTTTTGGAACGCAATGTATTGGGCTCACCCAAGGACTGTCCGAGATAGGGTAAATCAATCCGGCATCAAGGAGTTTTAAAACTTCTTGTTTGATCACCTCATGAATTTTTGGATTCACCCTTCTTTGTTGTTGGACTGCCGGTTTGAAGTCATCCTCCATTAAAATCTTGTGTGTACAAAATTCAGGGTCAATGCCCTTGATGTCGGAGAGACGCCAAGCAATTGCTTGCTTATGTGACTTCAAAACCTTTATTAAAGCAGCCTTTTCCTCAACACTTAAATCCTTAGCAATTATGACGGGTAATTTATCATCACCCTCCAGAAATGCAAATTCAAGATGTGGCGGCAAGTCCTTAAGTTCGACCTCAGGAAAATCATCAGTTTCCTCAACATATTTGATTTCCTGATTATGAGGTTGTTGTGGTCGAACGGGAAGAGGAGAGGGATCTTCATTTAACAATTTCTCAAGGAGAAGAATATCTCTCTCGGGGTCAATCTCTTGGTTATCGATTCCATCGGGAATCGAATCACTTTTGAGAAAGGACTCAATCTCTTCTAAGATGAAGTCACTTCCCTCAAACGGAGTGAGGGAAGGAGAAGAATTAGCAATGATGGGATAAGAAGACGGAGTGAAATTTTCACTCGTAGAATCATCAACGAAACCTAAAACCTCTTGAGCGTACTCCTCAGCTGCAACATCGATGACATCTATTCTTTTCACCGATTCAGAGTCATAATTGGAGGAGTACCTCGATGTTTGATCAAGGTTGAAGGTGATTGCTTCAGTTCCAACACGCAATGTGATCTCATGCTCAAATACATCGATATGAAGGCGCCCATTTCTAAGGAATTCCCTTCCAAGAATGAGAGGGACCCTTGAATCGGCATCAAAGTCAACAATCACAAAATCTGCTGGAAAATGGAAGTTTCCCACTCTAACAAATACGTCCTCGGCTATGCCAAGAGGACGAGAAATCGATCGATCGGCAAGCTCTAAAGTCATGCACGTGGGAGTGAGTTCGGGAAGAGATAATTTCTTCCACACAGAATATGGCATCAAGTTAATACTAGCACCAAGATCGGCCAAGGCGAATCATTCAACCATACCCGAAAAAATACAAGGAATGAGAAACTTTTCGGGGTCTCCAAGCTTTTCAGGAAGCTTTTTCAAGAGAACTGCTGAGCAGTGCTCATTCAATGGAGTTCTTGCCATCTCAAAGAGTTTTTTCCTTATTACTTAACAGATTCTTGATTGTTGATGCAAACTTGGGCATCAAGAGAATAGCATCCGCGAAGCTAATGTCAAAATGCAAATCTTGAAAGATTTGGAAAAATTTATCCATTTGGTGACTAGCCTTTTCGCGGAGCTTTTGTTCATTGAGACGTGATGGGTAAGGAATAGAAGTTTTGGATTTAGGGTTGTCCACTGGAGTTTCAGGTGGTTCAAAAACAACTCCAGGCTTGCATCTGGTTTCTGGAATAACCTGAGGTTGGACGTGTGCGGTACTTCGTGAGCTAGGAGTTTGCACCTTGTCCGTGGTCACCTCAGGTTCGCGTTCCACTACCTTTGGAGGAGAGAAAGAAGAGGTAGTAGGATTCGCGGGTTCATCATAAGAAGCACCACTTCTAGTTGTGATCGCCTTAGAATCGCCCCTCGGGTTAGCGATCGTGTTGCTCGGAAGTGTTCCTGAGCCCGAGGGTCGTTCATTTAAAGACTTCTTAATTTCAGAAATCTGGCTAACCAACAACTTGTTCATCTCTTCTTGGGACTTCATGAATTGTTTCAACAACTCATCAGATGAAGGCCCAGTTGGAACAATGGCTTGATTTTGGTTATTAAAATTTTGAGCACGATTGTTCTGGTTGGGGCCTTGATTTTGAAAATTACCCTGATTAGGGTTGTTGTTTCCATGAAAATACCCGGGATTGAAATTACCCTGACCTTGGTTTCGATTAAAGTTTCCTTGATTTTGATGTTGGAAACCTTGATTTTGAAAACCTTGGTTTTGATTCTGAAAACCGTGACCCTGATGGAAGTTACCTTGGTTTTGAAAACCTTGGTTCATTCTATTTTGATTCTGGTTATGGTTTTGGACATTTTGGTTTTGATTAAAACCAGGAGGTCCAGGATAATGATTAGGACAGTAGTTCGGGTCCATAGGAGGGCGGTATTGATTCCCTCCTTGATTAGATGACCCGACTACAACATGAGCTTCAAACGGAGAACCATCAGTAGCTGTGCAATTGTAGTAGGCATGCGGCCCACCACAAGTTACACAGACTTCCACTTTTTTAACCTCAGCAGGTGGAAGTTGTTGTGGAAAAGAGACTTTCTTTGTCTGGGCGAGAACCAAAGCTGGAATAGCCTCAGTAAGCTTGTCAATCTTAGCATCGGTGCTAGACTGACTCAAAGGAGATGAAGTGGAAGGAACCGCACTAATTTGTGAAACAACCGGCTTGCTTCGTGTAGAGCGGACCTTAGATTTGTTCTCAATGATTGCTAAGGCTTCTTTGGTGGTTCTACTCAAAAAGTTACCTCCCGCGGAGGCATTGAGAGAACCCTGATCAACTTGGCTCACGCCATTGTAGAAAGTATCGAGTTGCATCAACTCAGATAAACCATGATGTGGACACTTGCGAAGTAATTCTTTGAAACGGTCCCACGCTTCACCAAATGATTCATCATATTTCTGAGTGAACTTGGTGATCTCGTTTTTAAGACTCGTGGTCTTAGAAGGAGGGAAGAATTCATTCACAAACTTTTTTACCAGATCTTCCCATGTCTCAATAGATCGAGGGGGTTGTTTCTCAAGCCAAATCCGGGCTTGACCCTCGAGGGAGAATGGGAAGAGAAGAAGCTTAATTGCTTCACACGGGACATTTTTGTACTTGATGGTTGATGTGATTTTATTGAACCATCGAATATGAGCATGAGGATCGTCCCTCTCAAAACCGTAAAATTGACTTGTGGTTACAAGATTAAGTAACCCGGTTTTGAGCTCAAAACTATCAGCCACGATGGCTGGGACAACAATAGCGTCTCCGTAACCCTCGATGGGTGCTTGCAGAAGCTCACACATAGGGCGGTCTTCCGCCATGGTGACAGCTGGAGTGGAAACAGTACGGATCTCAGATCCGACTATTGGTACGGAACGTCTACGAGGTCTTCTAGGTTTTCGTACAAGCTCACGTAATGGGCTAGTAGACCTAGAAGAGCGAGTGCGCATGCACTAGTAACAAAAATCAATCAAAATAAGGTTGAGGCAAAACTACAGTGAACTTAAACCAATAATCACAAGTAAGTGGCTTCTTTAAGAAAGGTACACCACCTACATGGATACAAAGGCAAGTTTTTATCTTTCATTTAGGAACTTATTATGTTCTCACCCCCAGTTAGTAGGTGTTCTGTCTTGGTTTGCGACGGTTTATTTTTATGTAATTATTATTCACGAGAAAAGCGAATGTTTTTGGGTTTTTGTGTATGGGTGAAAAACTTTTGGACAATATTTTTGGTATCGTTTCGTTTATCAAAATCGTATCTCTTTAAGAATCACCTTAAAAGAAACGCGAGATAGAAAACGTAACGATCTGTTTTGTTTGTTTTTTATTTTTTTGGTGTTGTTAACACATTAGGGAAAGTGTTAATGACGTTTTTGTTTTATGATTAAGATTTACAAAAAGTGGGTGAGTTTATACAAGGATGTGTGAAAAACCACTAATCTCAAAAACGTGTGTAGATACGCAACAGCCTCCCCAGCAGCGGCGCCAAATTTTGATTGGTTCCGAATGGTCAACTAAGTTCACCAGGTAATGGTCAACCAATTCAAACGTAAAAAACCAACTAACCAAGGAGTTTAGGGAATCCCCGGGTCGTTATGTCCCGACGAGGCGTGCAATTGTATTTGTAAACGTTTTAAAGGTTCGGGTGATTAATCAGGAAGGTCGGGAATTTTATTATTATGGTTACACTACGAGATAATGATGGAAAAGGACTTAAAAAATACTTAACTAACAATTACTGGTGATCAGATGACTTAAAAGCGCAATTTAACCTAAAAACGCGTGTTTTACTTACAAATAAACGCGCACGCGCAAATAAAAAAGTGAAATGGGAGTAAACAAAGTCCTACGAATGTGAAATTTATATTTTTACAATTCTAATGACTTAAGAAAATTTTTAGAAAAAGAAAAATAATTTTTACACTATTTAATTAATTACTATTAATTAATTACTAATTATTAATTACTTTTTAATATCCTAAATTACAAATAATTATGAAAATTAACTAGAAAAATGAAAATTAAATTTAAAAAATCTAAAATTATATAAAACTAATTTTGAAACAGAAAAACTATTTTTCCTACTTTTTAATTAATTACTAACAATTAAAAACTAATTATTTAATTGATTTAAATTAAACTAAATTATAAAAAATACTAAATGATTAAGGAAAAATCTGAAAAAATTCCTAAAAATCTTTTATGATAACAGAAGCCTGAGAAAAATTTAACAATAGCTTTTGCTTATAAATAAGCAGAAAATAAGCCAAAGTGGCTTAAATAGAAGCTATCACTTCTAATTTTTTTGTCTTTTTCTATTTTTTTTCTTTTACACAACTAACAAACTACTGAAATTAGACAACTTTTGTAAAGGAACTTATTATGGGAATGGAAAATCAGCACTATGCAACTGAATAAGCTCAACAGCCAAGCTTATTATGAATTTTGAAGTCTAAAAAGCTATTACACAAGCTACAAGCTGAGAACCATGAACAAATAAACTACAACATCATTGAGGAGGCAAGAAATGAGCATGAACAAAGAAAGGAGTGCACTGGTTAAGCTATAATAAGTAAATAAGCACTTGAGTTCAATTCTGGGGATCAACCAGGCCAATTGGCCAACTTTCAGACCAAGTGGGACCCACCATGGATGTTTCAGGGTCCAAAACCAAGGTAGAACCTAGAAGTATGCTAGGAGGGCTGTCCAAAACACCTAAGCTCAAGGGCTAAGCCCAAGATATGAGCTAGGTGGGGAGCTTGGAAGTTGGGACTATGGGCAAGGTTCAAAGTAAAGTCTGAGATAAGCAGTGGATCAAACAAGTATTAGGGCAGATTCCAAGAGCAAATTAGGACAAACACAAACTTAGGAAATACTTAACAACTTAAAACAACCACAAATCCACACTGGATCAAACTAATTCAAAGAGATCAACACCCTTAGGTATATGATGATGCATCAGCATTACTAGGCAAAAAAATGGTACTTTGGGAGGCAATTTTAAGATCACACATAAGCATATAAGTGAAAAACAAATTTCAAACATCCAAGTCACCCTAGCATGTGTTCTTAATTACCCATAATCAGGAAAGATTGCCTAGACATGAACATGTGAGAGTTTATGGAAAAATTGGTTAACTGGGTGCTCAGGGTAGATACATGCCCTGCAGCCCCAAACACAAGCTTGCACAAGCTTTCCAAAAATTTCTAAAAATATAAAAACTGAATGATTTGCTAGTCTTGGTGGTGGACTTCACTCTCAAAAAGTTTCAGACTTCAATTCTCACTTGAAAATTCAGGAAAAATACTCCAAGTTTTGGAAAAATCTGCTTTGCTAGTATTTTTGACTTTTTATTTTCTTGAAAGAGTTGACTAATCTGAGCTTTAATCCCACCTAATGAACTGAAAATGATATATAGTAACTGATTGAACCTAAAATAAACAAACTCAACAAGTTTGCAACTAAAAATAAGGGTTTGAGTTCACTGGCTCACCACAGATTGCTGTGTGAAGCAATTGGAATGAGTTTTTGACTTTTACCCTGAAAATGACCAAGCAATGGATTATTTTGACTCACTTATACTTAAGGACAGTGAACAAAATAACTTAAAGCTAAAATAACAACTACAACCCTACTCAAATCCTTATTCCAAACACCCCCTTATGACACCATTTAGACTAATTTTCAAAACAGACCAGTGTTTAAGGCTTACAAAGTTATTTCCAATCTTCTACTTAGTTATATCAAAGCAAAATAGACCAAATTCACTTAATAACTAGCATTGTATAACAATCAATCACCTATGGTCATATTGAGCCTGATTGACATAATGGGCATACAACTTTAAATCAGAACATACAAGAACCACAAATAAACTTTACACTAGCTATAACTACAATAAACAGATTAAACACAAGCTCAATAAAACACTCACTGGATTGAATAGGGAAAGAAATAAAAACAGAGTATGTAACCTTAGGCCTTAGCTAAACAAAGGTTCCAACTTAATGGCAGCTACAAGCTCCTAGCTTGCTTCACAACAAGCTAGGTTAAGTCCCTCTGGCCAATCCCTTACGACCACTTCCATAGCTTTCCACAATTTCAAGCGAAGGTATCCCTGCAACTCATTTGTTTACTCTTGATTTTTTTTCTATTTTCTTTTTTTTTTTCTATTCTTTTTCTTATTTAACCTTCTGTTTTTGTTTTGTTTTCTTTGTGATTACTGAGAGCAAATGTGAGTTTATACAACCGTAAAACAACAATAACAATTTTGAGTAAGATTTAAAGAGATTATGAAACTGAAAGTAATGGACTTGGAATTTAAAAAAAAAAAAACTAAACTTGCATTGATATTGAAAAGGGTTTACAAATTAACTAACTGAATTACAAAATGCATTAAGAAAAACTACATAAGACTACTTGACTACTTAACTAACTGCCTTCTCAGGCTTACAATAACATCTTATAAATACTAAGAAATATATATAGAAAAGCTTGAACCAGGCCTCTGTCTTCTTTTACACTTTTGTTTCTGCTTTTTGGTGTTGTCTTTATACCCTTGGGGACATCTCCTAGCCATTGACTTGACTGCATCTTCATCTCAGCCCTAGGGTTTCTTGGAGTTATGTGAATGAGGGGGTAATTATTATGTTGGGGATTGAATTTGGTTGAGGTTAGTGGGATAGGTTGGCTGGGTAGGAGAGTTGGAGAGTGGGGAGGGGACAAGATTGTTGGGATTTGCAGGGTTTTGGGGGCTGTTTGTTTTAGACAGGGAAGAAAGGGGGTGGGGGTTGACCTTCTTGTTTGACCCGGCCATATTATTAAAAGGTTGGGTAGGCTTGGGTTATGTTGGTGGGCTGGGATTATTACAACTGGGCCAAGGGGGTTTGTGGTTTGGTTTGGTTTTGGTTAAGGAAATACAAAGGGTCCGTTTGGATTTGTAATAACAACACAAGGACCAATTTTGTATATTTGTTGAATTTTAAGGACCAATGTTGCCATTTGCTCAAAGTATTCCAAGGGTCACATTTGTTATATTCCCAAAAGATGAGGGTCACAAAATGTATTTTTCATTTTAAAATTCCCAGGGACTGATTTTGTCAATTTCCCAAACTGCAGGGACCAAAAGTGTAAGTTTTCCAAAGATTTCACCTAAGGACAATATTTGATGACATTTGACTTTTAAATGCCTTGGGTTGACTTTTCTTTTAAAACATATGCCTAGGGACTAGTTTTGTAAATTTTTGAAAGTTGGGGGACTAAAACTGCCAATTGTGTAAACTTTGATCGTTTTCCATTGTTTTTGCTCATTTTGCATCTAAAACGTATAAAACACAATCCCTAGGATATTTTTAGTATTTTGATGCATTTCTGAGCGTTTTCGGATGTTTTGGTAGTTTAAATACGATAAAAATGATGAGTGTTTGAGCACTCATCAAGGACCATAACGGTAGTCATAACCAGGAGGGAGGTGTCCTGTGTACCCGAAGGGAGGGTAGTCCGTCTCATGACCGGGGAATGGGTCAATCTGCAGATAGGGCTCGAGCTGATCACGGGTGGTGAGGTGCTGCATCTGGCGGATGGTATGATCATACATCCAATCAAAGCGCTGGTCGGTGGTGGTCCTCCATGCGTCCACCTGACCCATCCAGGTCCCCTGGTGTGCCTGCCAGTCTCCCCGACTCATGTGTTGGTAGTAATCAGCTGAACCCAACCTCATAACCCCCGAACTGATGCTGTTGGGGCGCTCCCTCATCATCATCATCATCATCCTCAGCATCATCAGGTCCCCCTGCCTCGTACCAGCCACAGGACCCATCCACCAACTGCATCAAGATGCTCATCTGCCTGAGGGATTTAGCCCTCACTACCCTACAAGCCCAGCAGTTGCTCAAGTATCCCATGATCGGGGGAACAAGTAGCTCATAAGATTGAGCCAACCGGGTCATGAACATCCCCCCATACACCTTGTCAATATCCCTCTCCCCACACTGGTCTTCAGATAGCTAGCTACCCAAAATGGGATGTTGCGGTAAATATCCGCTGAAAAGATGGTATATAGGTAGAAAAGATCTGAAGCAGTGACACGGCGAGTGGTGCCATGATGCCCCGACAAGCTGTATGTGATGCATCTGTGGACTAACCTGACCACGGGGTCCCTTATTGATGCTGCCCCAGTAGTCGAGGTATACACCCCGTTCCCGATGGTCGGCCAAAAAGTGGCGCACCTCATATCGCTCCTCACAGTCTCCTCATGTAACAACCTTTGCATAAAACCTCCCTCAACAGCCTCCTCCCTAGTATACAAACCTATCTTCCATCCAAACTCAGCAACCGAACATGATCGAACCTCCCCTCCTAACCTAAAGTAAATAGTGGTACCCCCCATGTCTGTCCTGGCCTCTGCCTGATCAAAGTGGAAGGTCGCAAAGAACTCCCTCACCAACTCACTATACACAGTCTCCCTCATCCTAAACAACCTCTCCCATTGAGGACCCGTGAACCCATCGGTTTGGATCCTCCCCAAAAACGCAGCCGCTAACCCTTGGGACCTCAGGAATGACCAATCAATCACAGCACCAGCATCAATGTGGTGATTACAAAGCTCCGCATACTTAGTTGTAGCAGCAACATTGTCGAATTCACCCCAACTATGGACCAATTCCCCATAGTTGACTTGTTGGGACCTAGAGGAGCTGCCACGGTGTTGTCGTTATCGCTTTCTCATTTTCCTGGAAAAAGATAGAGTGGACGGAAACTATTAGAATGAGAATTTTTATTGGTTCACGCTATCAGACACATCTGACACCGTCAGGAAGGAGGTCCTGACGCCGTCAGACCTAGCAGAAATCGGGCCATGCAATTACGAGGGAAAAATCAATTTTCAAACTCTTAACCCATTACCCAAACACTCCTTTAAGCAGAAAACATGGGTGGGGGGTCAAAAAATCCGTGGTATGAAAGATTTTTCCTAGATTAACGCATGATTCAAGTAGGACAACATCATCTAAGGGTAACCCCATGATTACAAATCACCAAGGGGACGACATTACGATTTATCAATGATGGGTCAAAAATGGGGTTTTGGATGAAAGGGGTTTTCAAAATTGATTGAACCTAAGGACAATTGAACGAAAAAGAGTGAGGAAAAACTACTTCCCAAGTGAAGATTAGTCACGGAAGATGTCGGATTGGATGATGGAGACTCGGAGGTGGAGTAGCAATTTGGGTGAGATTTGTGGGGTATGAGTTGAAAGTGATGGAGTTTGGGTTATTATTGCTGAGATAGCGAGGTGACGGCGTCAAGAGTTACCATCTGACACCGTCAGATGCCCGTATCAGGTATAGAAAGAGGTAATTCCACATTTAGTCCCTGTACTTAGTGTGAATAGTTAAACACAAGTAAAAACTATGAGTAGCTATCCCATTAGTGAAGTCCACCAGGGTCGAACGTTTCATTACTGTCATGGAAAGAGGTGTGGTTGTAAAAAGGGGTGGGTGAGGTTTTAGTTAAGTTGTAACCTTCACATTGGTCAACGGTGGGTACAAAGAGGTGTTGTTCCACAGAGGGTCTCAAAGTTGCCATCTTTTTGAGGTGCAACCTCTTCACACCGGGTTTAAAACCAAAAGAACGTCTCTTGCACAAATTTGGGAGCGTGGTTTGCAACCATCCAACGAAAATGTTATGAATTTGCGAATTCTTCTCTTCCTGAGGATGCTCGCAAAAGTGGGAGGTGATTGACGGTGAAGCACTTGGAAAGGATTTCTCGTTATCCTCTTGCTCAAACACCAAAGGAGTTGAAACCTTGAAGACTTTTTCAATTTTTCTTGGTGCAGATTTTTCCTTAATCTTCTCTTTGATCCTTGATATGAATTTGTCTGCTAAATCCATAAAAGCATTGCGAGTGCTTTCCATGCGTGCTTCTAGGTGCCGGATTTGTTTTTCATGATTATTCATGAAGGTTACCATTATCCCTTCGAACTCCTCTTGTCGTGAACGTTCAGGAAAATTATGGTTGATAACCACATTCCTACGTAAATTAGGATTCCACGCGGTTTCAGTAGCAGGTTTTTCAACTCTCATTAATTCTTTTACCTGCTTCTCGATACTTCCTAATAATTGCTCTTGGGTGGCATGTGCGTAATCAAGTTTTCCCTTGCTTGAAAACATCGGGTCCTCCCATCCTTCTTCTTCATATTGTACCAACCCCTTAAGAACTTTCCAGCATTCGTCAATGCTAAGTCTGTTTAGCTTGCCCTTGGCTGCGTAATCTATAGCCCTCCTTGTTTGATAGTTAACTTTATTGTAAAAGACTTAAATCTGGAGCCATGGTTCGATGCCATGATGAGGGACTTTTCGGAGTAGGTCTTTATATCGAGTCCATGCTTCGTAAAAGGTTTCACCTTGATGTTGTTGGAACATCAAGATGTCATTTCTAAGCTTGGTAGTTCTCCCCGGTGGGAACATTGAGCAAGGAAACGAGTGGTGAGTTCATCCCATGAGGTGATGGATCCCGCGGGTAAACATTCAAGCCATTGACTAGCTTGATCACGTAGATAGAATTGGAATAGGCGTAATCGGGTTGACTCTCTAGTTGTAACATCAAGGTCTATAGAATCAACGATTTTAAGGAAGTCCTTGAGATGTTGGTTTGGATCTTCGGAACGAAGTCCATGGAATGCACATCTGCTTTGCACCAACCGGATGGTGTCGGATCGCAAGGGGTCACATTATAGTGTTTCGGTAGCCTTGGTGGCTAGGTCGGGAATACCCTCCTAAGGTTCGGGGCCTAAGAGGTTCTAGTGGTGGGTTTTGTTGTGGTGGGATGACGGGTTCAAATATGTTACCATCGTCCATGATGTCAGATGGTGAAGAGTTACGAACAAAAACACGAAGAAATAAGATAGACTAAAGAGAACCTAAAAATAAAAATAAAATCTTACTAGAAAGGAATCTAGCAAGTAGACCTAATAAAAAGAGATTCTAACCTAGACAATAATTATTCCCCGGGCTGCGGCGCCAAAAACTTGATGCGTAGGGATTGCACCAGGCTTTACCTCTTGAGGGATCTCGAGAAGCTTACAACCCTCACCAGGCAGTGTACCTGATCGATGTAGTATAGTATAATGACAAGTACTGGGGGATTGATCGTTCAGCTAGGAATAGTGTTGCTAGGATTGGAAAACCTAAAGACTAGGTCTAGAGATGAGGGATGATTCTTTTTGTATTTTTATATTTTTTATGAAAGCAAGTAAAAATCTCGGGTTTGAAGGAGTTTGGCGGAATTAGTTGCTAGTCAACTAACCCAATACTAAGATGCAATCAAAATAAAATCCTAGAAATGAAAATAAACTAAATTATACTAGAGTTGTGAGCAATATGTGGGAGAATTGTGTTTACTTAGATTTCACTACTCCCTAGATATCTTTTATACGTTAATTACTTGTTATAGTTGCGTGGATGACTGATTGTATTCCTTAATACCATTCATGGGGTGGCGTACTTACTTCCCCAATCCTATGAGCGCCTACTTCACTCCTATGTCGAGCCGGCTAAGAAGCTCCTAACATGGGATCACTAGAGTTTACTCATGCATTAAATACAACCAATAAAACCTAGTACACATCGGTTCATGTTTCCTAAGACGTTCAAGCATGTTACACGATGGAGATCTGCCAGTTTTCTTAAGCCTAACATTGAAATCATTCATCCAATACAACCATAAACAAGTAATCAACACATAATTAACATCTAGGTTTCATTAGATCTAAGCAAACACAAGATAGATCTAGCCTAGCATGTTGAAATCAAGACAAGTAAAAGATATAATCAACCAACACATAGACATATTGACTGGATTAAGAGAAGACTTATCTCAATTGAACACGAAAGGATTCAAGGGGTGAAAACCCTTGAAAACACTGTAAAATATGACCTAGGGTTTACAAAGTTCGGCCCTAGTTTTCTCCACACAAGTTCCTCTTTAATGAATGAAAAATAGAAAACTATATATAGAGTTTGATAGGTGACGGCGTCAAGAACAAAAGTATGACGCCGTCATCTCGCCGCCAAATAGTTCCTCGGACTGCCTAGATCTGGGTCTGACGCCGTCATGTATACACCTTATGCAGGCCATCACCAAATTAACCCTTGACGCCTTTGTTGTGACGCCGTCAGGTTTGCACTGGGTCATCATGGATTCTACTCCTGACGCCATCAGGGTCTTCCTCTTGACGCCGTCAGGTACTGTTCTCAGCATGGAAAATTAAGTCTTTGGCGTTTTCTTCACTTTTATGCTCCAAAAACGTCCGAATTGCTTCCTTTTCTAAATTTCACTCCCAAAGTACCTAAAATCACAAAAGGAACGATTTAGGGTAATATTTGATCAAATAAATTCAATTCCGGGCTTAAATGACCCCCTAAAAGTGGTTCATTTTTTGCCTCATCACTTGACTAGTAAAGTCAACTAATTTTCCCACACCTTAGCGTTGTACTCATTTTTAGTACACGAAACCCCTAGTACACCCCTCTGAGCCTATCTTTTTGTTTCTAACTTTAAGCATCTTACTTAAAAGAAGAATTTGTTACAACCCACCCAAATGTGCAACCAAATCGCCTTAGCCTTCCATGTATGCACTTATCTTTAGTGCATTATTGTTACATGTTTAAACCCTTAGTTAATTATCTAATTGATTACATGGTTGCTAAGTCGAGTCATATCTTGTACATATTGTTTTGGGATGATTGGGACTCATGGGTAAAGTACTTGTGTTATGGAGTAATGGGGAAGAACATCATATATTACCCCCAAGTGTTTTGATTATCTTAAGTCGAGTCATTAGATTAGTTTATTGTAAGTATGTAAAAAGTCAAGTGTAAGGGGAATGTACATTCCCTATGATGTATTATTTTGGATGGAAGGGTAAGAGTGTGTGCAAAAAAAAAAATATATAGAAAAAGAAAAGAAAAAAACATACGGACTACCATCCTGTTTCATTTTATGTTTTTTAGTTTTTGTTATTTTTTATTTATTAGCTTAAGTCGAGTCAAGTCTTGGCTTAGCAACGCCATATTGTACATGTAATTAACAAAGATGATTAACTCGCCACCAGTAAATATTGCCTTTATCCAATAAAACCGTGTTTTCCATATCCCTACACCTAACGTTATAACCCTTTAAAAGACCTCTTTGATAGTTTATCCTAGGTGCTTATGCCAAGTGGTAGAGGTTTGATCCTTTCCCAAGCCTATGGTAATCTATTTTGCTATGACAGGTAGTGAGAGATGTTTTCCATTTCCATATTGTGATATGTACTTTATTCCACCCGAGAGATGTGAGTATCTAAACCCTATTTGTGAGGTGCTAGTGTATGACCTCCATGCTTGTCTTTGGTCCTTAGTGGAACGATTATTTGTTGTAATTACTTTTATATTAGTGTTAAATGACCCCTAACTTATATTTTGATTAGAATAAAAGCGCATTTGCTTGAGGACAAGCAAATCTCAAGTTTAAGGGTATTTGACGAG
Organism: Artemisia argyi; assembly: GCA_030686995.1. Classification (NCBI taxonomy): domain Eukaryota; kingdom Viridiplantae; phylum Streptophyta; class Magnoliopsida; order Asterales; family Asteraceae; genus Artemisia; species Artemisia argyi. The sequence goes on along the minus strand of CM060691.1, from coordinate 111,416,108 downwards.
GCGAAAAGTGAACCACTTTTAAGGGGTCATTTAAGCCCGAATTCGAGATTATTTGATCAAATATTGCCCTAAATCGTTCCTTTTGTCATTTTAGGTACTTTTTGAGAGAAATCTGGAAAAGGAAGCATTTTGGACGTTTTTGGAGCATAAAAGTGAAGAAAACGGCAAAGTCTCAATTTTCCTTGCTGGAACAGTACCTGACGACGTCAAGACTCTCCACATGACGGCGTCAAGAGTTACAAAAGAGGTGGATGTGGAAAATACATGTGACGATCCAGAGAGTTTTTGTGCATAGGAGATGATGGCGTCACCCAAGGCCTTCAAGGTCCAAGTATTAGTGACGGCCCAGAGGAAAATCCTACATGACGTCGTCACAAGTAGATCTAGGCAATACGATTTCATTATGGCGGCGAGTTGACGGCGTCACAATTTAATACATGACGCCGTCACCATGTAAAATCTATATATAGTTTTCCAAATTTTATTCATTAGTGTGTAACTTTGAGGGAATAAACTCTAGTCCGAATTTTATCAGCTTTTCAAGGGTTTCAACCCTTTGAAACTTTCATGTTCAATTAGATATAAGTACTCTTTAAAATCATTCAATATGTCTATGTGTTGTTTGAATATATCTTACGCTTGTCTTCAATTTAACATGCTAGGCTAGATTTCTTTTGTGTTTGCTTAGATGTAGTGAAACCTAGATGTTAATTATGGGTTGATTGTTTGTTTATAGTTGTTACGGATGATTGTATTCGATGTTAGGCTTAAGAAAACTGGCAGACTTCCATTGGTAACTTGCTTGAACGTCTTAAGAAACATGATCGGAGGTGTACTACGATTTTTGGTTGTATTTAATGCGTAGGTGAATTCTAATGATCCGATGTTAGGAGCTTCTAACGGCTCGACATAGGAGTGAAGTAGGATCCTATAGAGTTAGGGAATATTATACACGGCCCTACGACTAGTATTAAGGAATATGACCCGTCATCCATGCAATTGTAACAAGCTATCAACCTGTAAAAGATATCTAGGGAGTAATGAAACCTAAGTAAACACAACTTTCCTCATCATTGTTTACACCACATTAGTTTAATAGTTTCATTTTCATTTTTGTTATTTTATTTTGATTGCATCTTAATTTATTGGGTTAGTTGGCTAGCAACTAATTCCGCCCACTCCTTCAGAACCCGATATTTTATTTGCTTTTATAAAAATATAAAAATACAAAAAGAATCATCCCTCACCTCTAGACCTAGTTTAGGAGGCTTTCTAATCCTAACGACACTATTCCGGAGTTGAACAATCAATCCTCCGGTACTTGTCACTATACTATACTACAACAATCAGGCACACTGCCTGGTGGGGGTTGTAAGCTTCTCGAGATCCGTTGAGAGGTAAAACTTGTTGTGAGGGTACGATCCCCACGTATCAGTTATGTACAAGTCCTGAACTTATTGGTCCAGGAGATAAAAGATTATGTGAGGGTCCAGAACTGGTGTATCTTAAAGCCGTATGCTCTGTTAGCTCATCAAACGTGACATGGATTGTTTCTATGATTTTTCGGGTTCTTTTGTTGTAGATTCGGTACCATTTTCGATCTGGCACATATCCGACGAATACCCCAATATCAGCCTTAGCTTTAAGCTTCCCTAAGCCTTCACTATCGTTAGTTGGATAGCACAGGGCACCAAACACACGAAGAAAGGAGAGATCAGGCTTTTTGAGATGCACCAGCTCATAAGGTGTCTTGTTGTGGAGAGGATGTATCAATAACCGATTTTGAGTGTAGCATGCAGTAGCTATAGCTTCAGCCCATAGAAACATTGGTGTCTTTGAAAATATCAGCATAGTGCGAGCAGCTTCAACTAGTGTGCGATTCCGTCTTTCAACAACTCCATTTTGTTGAGGAGTTCGAGGAATACTCTTCTGATGACTGATGCCGATACTTTCATAAAATTGAGTGAGTTTTTGGTTAACAAACTCAGTTCCATTGTCAGTGCGAATGATTCTAACGGTTTTGTTGAGCCTTACTTGCAACTGCTTGATGATTTTGATGATGATTTCAGGAGTTTCATCCTTGGATCTTAAGAACTTCACCCATGTAAATCGTGAGTAATCATCCACAATAACAAGAATATATCTTTTCCCATTGAAGCTTTGCACTCTCATTGGTCCGCACAGATCCATGTGAAGGGTATTGAGTACTTTGTGAGTTTGCTTCTTGCTTTTACCCAATTGACATGATGAGCAAAGATGATCTTTTTCACACTTCAATCTGGGCATGCCTCGAACAAGATCTTTGTGAGAAAGTTCATTAATGGTGCTGAATTTCAAGTGGTTCAAACGACGGTGCCATAACCATGATTTGCTCTTTGAGGCCTTAGAAAGCAAGCAAATAGGAGAGGACCGCATCATGTCTTCGATAGAGATAGTATATAAATTGGTACCACAACTTTCCTTAAGAAGATCAACTCCATCCAATTCTCTAACAAAACATGTGTGTTTTCTGAAGACCACTTCGAGATCAGAATCACAAAATTGTCCAACAGAGAATAGGTTGTGCCCAAGTCCTTCCACATAGTAAACTCTAGAAATCACGCTGTCACCAAACACATAATCACCATACCCTATAATAGCTCCAAAGAGGCCGTTTCCGAATCTAACTGTCCTGATAAACTTTTTCATGAAATTTCCGAGCCGAGAGAGATCCCCAGACATATGTTTTGAGCAGCATGAGTCCACATGCCATAGGACGATTTGTACGACTTGCATTTGAAACCAGACAGATATGGATAACTGAAAAACATGGATCCCCAAGTGTAATTGGGATCCAATAGGTTAGCACACGCATACTTAAGAGATATAGGATCAGTATTTTCATTGCCTCTCATAGATGAACCGATACTAGTGGAAGCTACTGACTTAATATCAAGACATTGAGTCACTAAAGGGAATTTTCTACCAGTTGCCTTCCATTTCTTAACCGCTAAAGACTTAGGATCGGGCATGTTTGTCAATGGGCACTGGCTTCCTAGAGTGAACTTTCTTCCATTAGGTTTCCACTGATATCCTACATTGGTAAAAACTTTTCCTGTTGCATTCCAAGTATGGTTTTCTAGTTTGTCTGTCTTAGCAAACTTAACTGAGGATTTATAAGAAGAATTAAAAAAATGACACAACACATTCATCATGATTACCAGAAATTAAACAACCATTACAAGTCTTACAAGTAGCATTAGAATTCGAATTAATTACAGTACGCTTAACGTAAATACTAGAATCAACACGATTCTTTTTACTCAAATCAATCTTATTGTTCCTAAGGTGGTCTTCTACTTTCTTCCTTTGATCACTCTTAGCAGGCAAAGTCCTATCATTCCTTGTATTGCCTTTAGGCTTTGACCCGCTAGCTTTAGTGATATTGATTACTCCTGTAGAATTGACGATGGGAACATTAGATTGTTGCATAGTTGTTAGGTTTCTAGGTGGTGAAGTGCTATGATCAGAACTAGCCAAAGGTATATCAAATGTAACATGCTTTTTCAAATTCCTAGATGAGGATGTGCCATTTCTATCACACATGTTGGGAATCTTAGGACATGTACCTATGGCATATTCTAACAACTCTTTTGGCCGTTTGGTGAGAAAGCAAATATCAGATAGGGCGTTATCAGATGGTCTCACCATTCTATCTTCTTCAATGGTCTCACGGATCATGTCAAGGCAGTTCTTAAGATGTCTAAGGTAATCACTATGGACTAGCTCATTGTTCTTAAGGGGAAGAGGAATAAAAACAGCCTCACATGCATATAGAATTGATATTGTCACTTCCAATAACTGGCATTTTCCCTTTCACCTTTATCTTTAGATTCTCAATTTCATTAAGCAAAGAGGTTATCTTTTCATTGGTATTATCACGAGTGATCTTAGTAGAATGATATAACTCTTTGTAATGTTGTTTAACTTTAGAGTTTTCAGCTTGAAAACAATCATTTTCATGTCTAAGTAAGCTGATTGTGTTTGGAAGTTGAAAGTTATGAGAATCTACAGATATTGGTTTATGGGTGTCGATCATAACATTCATGGGAGACTTCAATTAGGCAATTTGAGCCCTCAATAACCGGATCGTGTTCGTGTGAGCTTGAATTTTTTCATTCCTTTTTGCTAATTCAAAATATGCATCAAATTCCGGAGCATCAGAAGATGTCTTGGCCTTTGATATTTTCATTTTTTCTTCTAAATGTTGATATTTTAATTGTAATTTAAGATTATCAACTTCTAGTTTAGAAAAATGCTTGACCATGTTGTCATGATCATCATTTTGAATTTTTTTCATGCAATTTCAAATTCTCCCCCTCAAGCTCAATAACACGATTGTAAAGGTTATTCAAAGCAATAGACATTTCATGAAACTGGCAAGCATTAAATGAAGAATCTGTAGCAGTATAGAACACATCTTGTGTAATACATTTAGCAATCAAATTGTCACTCATGATGAGAATATTTTTCCTGGCTATTTCACTATGCTAAAGATCTATTGCATTTTGTTTACTCTTATTTTCCACATTTTTAAACACCTCTTTCATTTCTTTTAGCTCAACATCAAGGGATTGTTGTAAACCCTCAAAGTGTTCTTTGATTAGTTAAAAAATGTGATGACTTCAATTAAGTAACACTCTTTGGTAAGCTCAAATCCCCGTTCACCCTCAGTGATTCCCATTGGTGTGATTCTCTTTTTGTATGTTTTATCAAAATTAGTGAACATTTGACAAAGGACATATATGCTAATAAGAGTTTTACATTGCGCGGGAAGTGACAACTGAACTAAGTGCATTGGTGTATTAGGGGGGGATACACCGTTTGGGCAGCTAACTTTTGAGGTGTCTTGGCCTTAATTTCCTCAGCTTTCATTTGCTCAATGTCTAAGGGCCAAAATACCTGCTCTTGTGTTAACTTAGTTTGAGGTGCAAAAACAGTCACTCGGTTTTGTTTATAATAATCATGGGGCTTAACAATGACTCGGTGTTTAATGCACTTTGGATCCTTCATTTTATCATCAAATCTCTCTCTATCGGCATAATCAAGATCATCCAATTCTTTATCAGACCAACTATTTGGGGTTCATGATTGGGTGTAAGCATAACCTTAGCGTCATAGAGGGCAGGTTGAGAGGCTCTAACGCTCTTAAGGAAGTTTGTTTTAGGAATTCCTAAATCCTTATCACTATGCTTATCCCACAGTTTAATGTGCTTTTCCATCATTTGAGCTGTTTGACAGGTTTGGCCTTGAATGTACAACTTGTTTTCAAGTTTGTTTTTCAACTGCTTAAGGTTGGAAAATTCATTTAACAGTTTAGTTTCCTTTTATTGAAATTCATTTTTTAGAAGATTTAAACTATCCTGAATTTCCTGTTTTTCCTTAACAACACGATCAAGTTGATTTTGAAAAGATTTAATCTCTTGTTTAAAGGCCATTTCCTTTAAGTTTTGTTCAGTAATGTAAGCATGCATTTGCCAATCCATTTTTTGTTCACGTTCATTTAGCTCAAATTTTGCACGTTGTTCATAACACCTAACTTGATCCTTAAGAATATTAATCCTAGTGGTCAGAGTGTCATCAGGTGCAACAGCAGTGTACTCATCAAATTCACATACATTGTCATCAACAGAGGATATATTACATGATACAATAGGATCGACGTTGTGCTTTACATATTGTTCATATGGGATGATATTGCTATTTCCCATGTTAGCAATATCTAATTCAGCAACGTTTGTTTATTGTAATTCGTTATATATCTTTTGTTCATGCATCACATTATTGTCACAAGCAACAGAAGACATTCCACAAGATACGTCAGAATTACTGTTGTGATCCGAATGTTGCTCAGTTGGGAAAACGTTAATGTTCTCTAATTCAGCCTCATTTGATTCACCAACATTATTTTGTCGTATATCGTTGAAGGTCTTTTGTTCATCATTAACTGCAGTAGGTTCGTGAGGGTGAGACAAGATTGTCGTGAGGGTGAGACAATAGATGATAGATTAGCTATGAAGATTGTCTGAGCAGTAGGTTCGTCATCAACATCTGAGTCGAAAGCATCACAATCCTTAGCCTGGAAGATGTTCGGATCATTAAGAGCTAAGTCCTGTACAGGTTGTTCATCCACATCATCATCAAATGTCTTTCCATCATCCCCAACAATAAAAGCCAATTCTTCCTCATTTAACACAACTCCATTCTCTTGAGCTTGCAAGAGCAACATTTTGTCTTTGAAGTAGTCTGAGTTCTGAGGACGTTTTGGCTGAGTGCAGTTTCTAGCAATGTGACCTAAACCCCCATAGTTGTAACATTTTGGTTGCCTTCCTTGTCCCTGATTCATATTTCCAACTCGGTTCTGCAAGTTACCCCGTGTAACATTCCTTTGATTCACATTTTGTCTGCCCTGAACGTTTTGCACCATTACTCTTCCATCTTCCACAATAGCCTGATTACGTGGATTTGAGGAAGCTCTGAGTTGATTGTTGGTTGGTGGGAGTGCAGCTCTGAAATGTTGAACCAGTAGAGACACTTGGTTGGAAAGATTGTCAATTATTTTGTCAGTATGAGAATACCCTGAATTGAGATGGGTATTCATGGCAACAGGTGATTGTAGAGATGTGTGATCCACTGATGACACAGGTTGAGTGGTTGGCAGCATACTAGTCATGAAAGCAAGTGAGTCATTGGTGGCAGTTGGATTGAGCTTCTCTCTTAATTGACGATCATATGCTGAATGCTTCTCATGTTGTTGTAGGTATGCAAACAATTGTTCATAGTTCGTATTTCTCAATCCTTTGTTGAGCTTGACTGCTGTAACAAAGCGATCCCACTCAGGTGACATGTTGCTCACAAACTTAGAGTTGAGTTGGATGTTAGGCATTGTCATTCTGATCATTCTCATGTCATTAACCAGCTTGTGAAATCTGACATAGTAGTCGATAATGTTTTCACCAGGATTCATTTTGAAATGCTCAAACTCATCATACAACTGAGACTCACGGTCTTCTTTGGTTAATTCCGATCCAGCCAGAAGCATTTTGACATTGTCCCAAACAGCTTTAGCTTTAGTGTTGAAATTAATTAGCTTGTACACGTCTTTGGGTAACCCTTGTATCACAATGTTGGAGGCTCGAATATCCGCATTATAACGCTTCTTTTCAGCCTCATTGAGGTCATTGTAAGTATGTGGCCTGTTAATTCCATGGGTGACAGATCCATCCTCAGCCGTGGAGATGACATCTCTGGTTGTACCCATCTGCATTGGACCATCATCAATTGATCGCAGAATGTTCTCACCATTTTCCTTACCCAAGCAATACAATCTGATTCTTTGTGCCCATGATTCATAATCTGTTCTGTCTAGCATAGGAGTTCGGGTATCGGACCCAGTAGCTTGAATGTCATCCGAAACAGTTGCCATCTCAAAGTCTTCAAACGGGGATTTTACAACTTTTGTGACTTAAACCGAGAAATGATTCTTTCTAGGGATTTTACTAACGTCAAAAAAAGAAACCGGAAGCTATACTCAGCAAATTACACTAAGAGAGAGATACTGGATAAGTCACAGTTTGCACCAAGTGCCGAGTTGTGACAAGTCAAGTTACAACATATCTGTTGGGTCTGAAACTGCTGCTGAGTGAAACTGCTGCTATAAGTGAAACTGTTGCTAGTGGTAATGATTCTGCTGCTGATGTCAAAGTGCTGCTAAGGATAAATGCTGCTGACAGAATCTACTGCTGATGAGATAAGTATGTAAACGATTTAGATAAATACAGAATAGATTGTGTAAATATTATATTTATCTAGAATATACTTATCGTGTAGAGAAAGATATTGTAAACCTAGTAGGACTTCTTAGTCTATAAAAGGAGGATCCTAGGGTTAGTTTATGTACGTATTATTATTCACTTCAAGGTTGTAAAACCCTAGCATTGTTGAGTGCTCGTATTAATAATATTGAAGTGTTGACAGAGAATCATTATTCTTCTTAAGTTAAGCTTTTACATTCCGCATATTAGCTTAAGTATTTAATCAAGTTAACTTCTATACAAGATCATTTAAGCTCAACTGGGATCAACAAGTGGTATCAGAGCTTGTGATCTAGAAGTTATTATCAAGAAGATTTTGTTTCTTAAAAGCTTGCTGTTCCAAATCTATTGCTAAGATGGGTGATGAAACTCATATGGTTACTGCTTCAAGGGTGCCCATGCTGAATCCTGCTGAGTATGAGCTTTGGAAGAGAAGGATCAGACAGTACATTCGCATGATTGATTTCAACATGTGGAATGTGATTGTTAATGGTGATTCTGTACCTGAGAAGAGTGCTGATGGAAAGGAGATACCAATTAAGTCTGTTGAAGCCAACACAGTAAGGAAGATGGAAATCAAAGCACATAGTATTCTCTTAATGGGAATACCTAATGAATTCCAAATGGACTTTGATGACTGTGAATCTGGAAAAGAATTGATGGATGTTGTTGAATTCAGGTTTGGAGGTAATGATGCTACTAACAAATCCAGGAAAAACATGCTGAAGCATCAGTTTGAGAATTTTACTTCTGAAAGTGGAGAGAAGATAATTGGCACATATAACAGGCTAAACCAACTTGTTAGTCATCTAAAGCTTGTTGGCTATGTGGTTCCACAAGAAGATGTAAACCTAAAGTTTCTTAGAAGTCTTGCACCTGAATGGAGTATGCACACAGTTGTGTGGAGGAATAAGCCTGATTTTGAAACTATGAAGTTGGAGAGTCTCTACAACAATTTAAGAGTGTATGAATCAGAACTATCTACCTCTTCTACTTCATCTTCTGGTACTCAAAATCTTGCCTTTGTATCCTCTAAAGGAAAAGGATCTCAAGAATCTCACTCTGCTGCTCATTCTACTGCTTATGGAGTATCTGCTGCTGATGGATCTGCTGCTAGTTCAAATGATAAGATTTCTACCAGTGATACTGCTTTGTGTGCATTCTTGGCTGAGCTCACAACTACTATAAGGTCACATGTTATTAATCAAGACTTGGATTACATTGATCCTGATGATCTTGAAGAAATTGATCTTAAATGGCAAATGGCCATGTTAACCTTGAGGGCAAGAAAGTTCTTGAAGAAGACTGGAAAAGAAGTCAAATATAGAGCTAAGGACAGTCCAGGCTTTGACAAATCAAAGATAGAGTGTTACAATTGCAATAGGAAGGGACATTTTGCCAGAGAGTGTAGAGCTCCAAAGAAGAATGCTGATACTGCAAAGAAGGTTACTGAAGAATCAAAGACTGCACTGGTATCTTGTGATGGACTGGGAGATTATGATTGGATTGATATGGCTGAAGAAGAACCAAATTTCTCTTTGGTAGCTATTACTCAACCCAAGGTTCAGAACTTTGCACTTATGGCCTATGGTTCATCATCAGGCTCTGACTCTGAGGTATCAAATGATTCAGACTTATCTGTATGTTCTTTTAAATCTTGTGCTAACACTATAGAAGAACTTAAGTCTAGGAATGAGAGTTTAAATAGAGAAGTTGAACACCTAAAACTTGATAACTTAGGTTACAAAGTAGGTATTCAAAATGTTGAAAGAAGGTTAGAATATCTCAAAGAATGTGAGAAGGAATATGTAGATCAACTTAATCTCAGAGATATTGAAATTTTTAAGAAAAACAGTGAAGTAGAAGTTCTTAAAAATAAGTTAGAAGAAGCTGAAAAAGAAAAAGAGGAAGCTCTTGCTGAAAAAGATAAACATGTAGTAAGAGTACAAAAACAAAAATATGCTTCTGACTTAGTTCATAAATCTATTGAGAATAACTTGATGAGAAAAGGTAGTGGAATTGGATATAATGATGTGGCTCCTCCAGCCAAAAGTGCTTTTGCTCCACCAGGAAAAGAACTATCCTTCATTAGTGAGCTAAATATTGAAAAACCTGTAGGTGAATGTAGCACAAGTGTTAATGAGACACCTAAGGTTGAGGCTAGAAAATTTCCTGAAGCTCCTATTATAGAAGATTGGTATTCTGATAGTAAAAGTGATGAGGAACAGGTTAAACAAGAACAAAGTGTGAAAAAGGAAGAAATTCCTACAAAGTTTAAACCTAAAATTGAACAGGTTAAGTTTGTCAAACCTGTGTTAGGAAATAACTTCTCTAGGAAAATGGTAGAGTACAATGAGGTACCTAGAGAACAGATGGAAAGGTTCAATAATAAGCCTAGGGGTAACCAGAGAAACTTCAACAACCTAGTTTGACACAGATTAGGTAATCAGTTTCAATTACAAAAGAAGGCCTGTTATAAGTGTGGTAGTTTTGACCACTTGATTGTTAGATGTCCTGAACACCAAAAGCCTGTTTGGAATCAATACACTAGGGTGAATCACAAATATGTAACTAAACAAACTCACCCACATCCTAACAAAAATATGGTTCCAAGAGCTGTTTTGTTGAGATCTAGTGCAACTAGATCTATTTATGCTGCTAAAACAAATGGTGAATTCAAAACCACAACTGGTTCTTCTACTGGCTCTACTGCTAGTAAGCATTCTGCTGCTAGTATGCATTCTGCTGCTAGAAAGCAACCTGCTGCTACTACAAAACTTTCTACTTCCGGGCCACAAGTTTTAACAAATACAGTTGTTGGTAATCACTTTTATGCTGTTAAGGCCTCAGCTTGCTGGACTTGGAAACCAAAAACAAATGTTTCAAATTCTGTTTCCAAGGATAGCAGTGCATCAAGTGATTTAAAGAAATTTGATTATGTTGATGCACAGGGCAGATCCAAGTCAGTAATGGCTTGGGTCGTCAAGAGGAACTAATGTCTCTACTTTTCATGTGCAGGTCAATCTACTGGATGAGCTTAAGGATATGGTTATTGTTGACAGTGGATGTTCTGGACACATGACAGGAGATGAGTCTCAACTTGAAGACTTTGAGGCTTTTGATGGTGGTTATGTTGCTTTTGGTAATGATCCAAAAGGTGGAAAGATTGTTGGAAGAGGAACTCTTAAAACTGGAAATTTGGACTTTGAGAAGGTGTTTCTTGTGAAAGGACTTAAGTTTAACCTTTTTAGTGTCTCACAAATGTGTGACAAAAAGAACTTTGTTCTTTTTACAGACACTGAGTGTATGATCCTTTCTCCTGACTATCAATTGCCAGATGACAAATCTGTGCTTTTGAAGATCCCTAGAAATGAAAATATATACAGTGACCATATTAAGAACATTGTTCCTAAGAGGACTTTGACTTGTCTAATTGCAAAGGCCACTATTGATGAGTCCAAATTATGGCATAGGAGATTGGGACATCTGAACTACAAGACCATGAACAAATTGGTAAAAGGAAATCTGGTCAGAGGAATGCCTACAAAGACTTTTGAGAATTGTGAAACTTGTGTTGCCTGTCAAAAGGGTAAACAACACAGAGTTTCATTCAAGTCCAAAACTGTGAACACAAATACTGAGCCATTACACCTACTGCACATGGACTTATTTGGGCCTGTATTTGTCAAAAGCTTGAACAAGAAGTCATATTGTCTTGTTGTCACTGATGACTTTAGCAGATTTACTTGGGTATTCTTTCTAGCCACTAAAGATGAAAATCCAGAAATACTCAAGGCATTTATCACAAGAGTTGAAAATCTGTACAATCACAAGGTGAAGATAATAAGATGTGACAATGGTACTGAGTTCAAGAACAGTGTTATGAATCAATTCTGTGTGGGGAAAGGAATTCATAGACAGTATAGTGTCGCAAGAACTCCACAACAGAATGGTGTTGCAGAAAGAAGAAACAGGACACTTATTAAGGCTGCAAGAACAATGTTATCTGATTCAAAACTACCTATTCCTTTTTGGGCTGAAGCTGTGAACACTGCATGCTTTGTGCAGAACAGAAGTAAGGTAGTCAAGCCTCACAATAAGACTCCATATGAGTTATTTCATGGAAAGAAGCCACTGATTGATTTTCTCAAACCATTTGGATGTCCTGTTACAATTTTGAACACTAAGGATCAGCTAGGCAAATTTGATGAAAAAGCTGATGAAGGAAATTTGGTTGGTTACTCTGTGATTAGTAAAGCTTTCAGAGTATACAATAAGAGAACCAAACATGTAGAGGAGAATTTGCATATAAAGTTTTCTGAGAACACATCTAATTCTGAGGGAAAAGGACCTGAATGGCTGTTTAATGTTGATATGCTTACCAAAACAATGAACTATGTACCAGTTATTGCTAGTGTTGACAAACCACAATAAGAATTTGTTTTGGTTGAGAAGTTACAGGTTTGTCCTACCTTACTTCCCTTTCAGTCAGATCCAAGTCCTAAAGAAGATGTGATCACTCAAGAGAAACCTAAGGAAACTGAAGAAAGTATTGAAATACCTATTGAAGCAGAAAAAGAAACTAATGAGGCTCTCAAAGTAGTTGTTGATGTCTCTCCTATAAAGCCAGAAGACTCTGCTGCTGACTCAGAAGACTCTACTGCTAGGCCAAAAGTTACAACTACTGCTCCACCACATTCTGCTTCCAAGCCTACTAACTCTACTGCTACTTCAATGTTTCCTAATTTGGACTCTCAGAGTAGACCTATTGATGATTCTATCTATCCTGATGATCCAAATATGCCTCCTCTTGAGAATATTTATTATGACACAGATGATGATGCACTTGATGGTCAGTTATTTGGAGCTGCTGCAGATTTTACTAATTTGGAACTCAATATTCCTGTTAGTCCTACAACTACCACAAGAGTACACAAGGATCATCCAAAAGATCAAATCTTAAGTGATCCACAATCATCTATTCAAACTAGGCAGATGACTAAAGCACTGAAAGATCTTCAACATCAAAGTTTCTTTGCCAGATCTCTGCATCAAAGAAATAGTCATAAAGATCTTCAAAATTGTCTGTTTGCATGTTTTCTTTCTCAAATTGAACCCAAAAACACTTACAAAGCCTTACAAGAAGCAAGTTGGGTGGAAGCAATGCAAGATGAGCTTCTACAATTTAAGCTACAAGAAGTTTGGACCTTGGTTGATCTGCTAAATGGAAAAAGAGTGATTGGCACAAAATGGGTTTTCAGATGCAAAAGAGATGAGAGAGGAATTGTCATAAGGAATAAGGCAAGGTTAGTAGCACAGGGATACACACAACAAGAAGGCCTTGATTATGATGAGGTATTTGCTCCAGTGGCAAGAATAGAAGCAATTAGAATATTCTTGGCTTATGCTTCATACAAAGATTTTGTAGTGTATCAAATGGATGTGAAAAGTGCTTTTCTGTATGGGACCATTACAGAAGAGGTCTATGTGTCTCAACCACCAGGCTTTGAAGACCCTGATCATCCTGACAAAGTGTACAAGGTAAATAGAGCAATGTATGGCCTACATCAAGCTCCTAGAGCTTGGTATGATACTTTGTCAACATACTTGCTAGAATTTGGGTTTAGCAGAGGAAAGATTGATAAAACTCTCTTTCTCAAAAGACAAAAGGATGATATTTTGCTGGTTCAAATCTATGTTGATGACATCATCTTTGGGTCCACTAACAAAGCTATGTGTGTTAGTTTTGAGAAGCTTATGAAGGAAAAGTTTGCTATGAGTTCAATGGGAGAACTCACCTTCTTCTTAGGACTGCAAGTTACACAGAAAGAAAATGGTATATTTATCAGTCAGGATAAGTATGTTAATGATATTTTGAAGAAATTTGGTTTTGAAGATGCTAAACCTGCCAAGACTACCATGGAAACCAGTAAACCATTGCTGAAGGATGAATATGGAAAGGAAGTGGATATACACTTGTACAGGTCTATGATTGGCTCATTGATGTATCTTACAGCATCAAGGCCTGACATCATGTTTGATGTGTGTGCCTGTGCAAGATTTCAAGTGTGTCCAAAAGAATCACATCTCAATGCAGTGAAGAGAATTTTTAGATATCTGAGGCATCAACCAAAATTGGGCCTTTGGTATCCTAAAGATTCACCATTTGATTTGGTCTCCTATTCAGATAGTGACTATCCTGGAGCTTCATTGGATAGAAAGTCTACAACAGGGGGTTATCAATTTCTAGGAAGCAGATTGGTGTCATGGCAATGCAAGAAGCAAACAGTGGTGGCTAATTCTACAACTGAAGCTGAGTATGTGGCTGCTTCAAGTTGTTGTGGACAAGTTCTATGGATGCAGAATCAATTATTGGATTATGGGTACAATTTCATGAATACCAAAATTCATATTGATAACAACAGCACACTTTGCATAATTAAAAACCCTGTTTTTCATTCTAAAACAAAACATATTGAGATAAGACATCACTTTATCAGGGATTGCTATGAAAAGAAGTTGATCCAAATTGTTAAAATTCATACTGATAACAATGTTGCTGATCTTCTCACTAAACACTTTGATGTGGGGAGGTTTCAATTTTTAATTGCAAACATTGGTATGATAAATCTTTGAAAAACTTATCTCTTTGTTTTTGTACAAGTGTGTAAAAGGTATTGTGCTGCTTGTTACTCTGCTGCTTATCTTAAAGCATTTGTTTGTGATGGAATGTACTATGCTGCTATTTCTAACTCTACTGCTAGTGCATATGTTTGTTTGTTTTGTGGTGTTTGGTCTAATATTGTGCAGGAATAAGTCTAAATGATGCTTTGCAATTTCAATATTATGACAACATAAGAAGAACATATTTCATTCATCAAGTTCAGAAGTTCATACATCAAAAGAAACATTACAAAAACTACTTCTAAAACCACAAAAGAGTGCAACAATCTAAGATGAAATTAAAAGACTACAAGCACTAATTCCTAGGGCATGGAAGTCCAAGAACAATTTTCCTTTCTTTAGGAAGAGGAGAGTTTGTCTTTCTTGTCTTCTTTGTCTTGGTGGACTTCTTTGGTCGTGGCCTTGATGACTGAGGCCTATCTGGAGTGGAAGGAGGTTCATTTGGAGGCTCATCCTCATCTGATGATGTGTAAATGAAAGGGGAAACAAGCTCTTTTGGGGATGGTTGCCTGACAGGGATCCAAGCTGTGTCTTCTGATGATTCTGAAGACGTTGGAGATTTTGGGGACATTACAGCTTTACCCCTGGATGTGATTGGGGTTTGATTTAAATGCAGAAGATCTTTGAACACAGGGAGATCATGCTTTCTCTTTTTTGCTTGCTCCTTGGTTCTACAACCATTATGAGGAGGACGAAAGGGCGGCACATATGTTTCAAAGGGGGTTTCATCTTCAGATGATGAATCGGAAGAGATATTGATGATTTCGGGTGTTGATTTCATGATTCTTTGATTTGATTTGATTTGGGTTAATTGAAGTTTTGATTTGGTTGATTGGCGTTTTGATTACAGTTAGGGTTTGATTGTGTTAAATTAGGGAAAAGATTTAGTTCGGTTTTATAGGGATTACGGCATATCATCACATTAATTGCTGAGGATTCTTGACTTTTTGACCAAGCTTATTTAGTCAACTCTGCTGCTGGATTATTTCACTCTGCTGCTAGTTTTATCACTCTGCTGCTAGTGTTATTGTGCTGCTACGGTTGAAAGTGTGAGGGTGGGATGTGTAACTTCTTCAATCAGTTTAAAACCTAATTGATCTTCCTAATTGGTTTTCTCATATTTCAAATTGAAGTTATCACAAACCCTAACACTCTAATTTTCTCAAAGTCAATTATTCCCAATTTCCCTAAACCCTAATTCATGGATTGCGTTCGTACCTGGGCAAAGCAACACAATAGTGTGGTCATTTTGGATGTTGAATCAGTTAATGAAGAATTCACAGACATGGTAAAGTTTTTGAATGCTACTTCTCTTAGGTATGCACTCACTGTGAATCCTACTATATTTGCTTCCCACATCAAACAGTTTTGGCTTACCGCTAAAATCAAAACTATGAATGGGGAAAAATATGTTAGTGCCTTAGTAGATGGACAAAAGATTCGTGTAACTGAATCATTCATAAGAGAAACTCTTCTTTTAAATGATGAAACAGATACCACTTGTCTTGCCAATTCTGCTATTTTTGCTGGGTTAAAAGATTTGGGATATGAGGGGAATCATACAAATTTAAAATTTCAAAAATCTCTCTTCTGTCCTCAATACAAGTTTTTGATACATCTTCTTCTTCATTGTTTGAGTCCTAAAACTTCTGGATGGCATGAGTTTAGTACTACTATTGCTTCTGCAATGGTATGCCTAAGCAAAGGTAATCCATTCAATTTTTCAAGAATGATTTTGGAAGGGATGTTTCAAACTATCAAAGAGTCTGGTTCATATTTGCTTTATCCAAGGTTTATACAACTCTTTGTTCAAAAACAACTTACAAAGTTTAGAAGTCATGTTGCTACTTATGATGCTCCAAAATTGGTTTCTAAAACTTTTACTTTCTTGGTTAAACATGGCAAAGGTTTTTCAGGCACACATACAAATCTTACACCTCAAATGGTGCAACTTGTGCAAAACAATCAGGGTGAAGGATCAGGAAATCCCACTGACTCCCATCACACACCCAATTTTAGTGCATCTGCTACACAACCTAAAATACTCTATACCCGTAGGAACACTAAAAAGAACGCTGATCTTCCTCAGGATAGTGTTAGTATGGTTGTACCAGATGAGGCTGTCCTAGGTGATGATGAGGACATGTTGGCAAGGGCTGTCACTACTGCTTCTAGCTTAGCAGCAGAGCAGGATAGTGATAACATAATTAAGACCCAAACCAAGGCAACATCTAGAGATGATGATTCTTCTGAATCAAATTCTCAGGATGGTAACCCTAGCCACATGGCAAATATAGGGGGCTCAGATGATCAAACTAGGTTTGATACTGAGTTTATGTCCCACGATTCACCTCTTGGACCAGGTTACACAGGTCGAAGTGATAAGGACAGACTAGTGACCAATGAATTAACGGAAACTCTTGTACATGATGACAATGTTCATGATTCACCTCTCGGACCAGGTAATACAGGTCGAAGTGATGAGACTATTATGAAACTTATTCAGAATTTGACGGTTACTTGTACCAACTTGGGGTTGAAATGTACTACATTGGAGGACAAGGTTATTACTCTTTCATCTGTTGTTGCTGATCAGGATAAGACAATCATCAAATTGCAGAAACAGATTAAGTCCTTTCAGAAATCAAGATCTTCAACCTCTCTGAAAAGATTGAAGAAAGTGGGCACTTCTCAGATTGTTAGTTCTCCTGATGTCTCTACTCACTTGGAAGATGATGCTTCCAAACAGGGGAGGAATGAAGAGGCAATGGGTTCAGGGGAGGCAAATTTGGAAAAGGCTGATAGTGCTCAGGGTTTGAATGATGGAATGGTTGTTTCAGGGGAGGCTCCAGTGATTGGTGATATGGATGTTGAAAGTCCTCAGGATGCTGAAGATTTTGTGGTTGCTGATAAATCAGGGAATGAGGTTGTTATGGAAGAGGTGATTGCTACACAAGAGAAGGTGGTAGAACAACTTACAACTTTGGAGCCTGAGCAATTAGTAAAGGCAACAGGGTTGATGGGTGAAACATTGATGAAGTTGGGAGATTTGGTGAAAGATAAAAGTCTTGACTCTGCTGCTCAAGAATCTACTGCTAAGGAAATTACTAACTCTGCTGCTAGTGGATCTGCTGATGCACAAGACTCTGCTGCTGGGTCTGGTGACAATGTTGCTGCTGAAGCCATGGTATTATTGAGCAAGAAAACTACACCAGTATCAACTCCTTCACAACCACAACAAACTGCAACAACAATCAAATCATCAGCACCTAGAAAACCTGAAAAAGGAATTGTTATTAAAGAACCTGCTGCTCAACAAAAGAAGGTTATTTCTTCATCTTCTACTGATAAAGGCAAGGGTAAGCAAGTTGAAAAGGAAAGGATTATGTATAAGGGGATTGATTTCATTGATGTACCTTTTGATTCTTGGCCTAAGCCATTGCAAGTTGAACATGATACAGCTGCTGCATTTAGAGAACAAGAGTTGATTAATATGGAAGAACAACAGTTAGCTGAGAAAGAGGCTGAAGGTTTAAAGAGGTATGATGAATGGGTAAATGAGAAGATCAGAATGGCTGCTGATATTGAACTTAATAAACTAGTCAAGATTGAAGAAAATGAAGTTTCAACCTTTGATGTGCAATCTTGGTACAGAGATTTTACTACAAAGAAGAGAAAAGAGAGTGCTACTGCTAGAAGAAAGATAAAGATATTTAAAGGTCCAACTGTTAAACAACAAAGGAAAGAATATGAAAGGTATCTAAAGAATATGGGTGGATGGACATTGGTACAGTTGAAACCTTATTCTGATAAAGAAGTTTTTGACTTGTATCAACAAACTAAGAAGAGAACAGATACTTTTTATGCTATGGGATGTGCTGAGGATTTGGAACAAATTGCTCAGATGAACAAGAAGTTGGTACCTGAAAAGGTAGTTGAAGCAGAGCATATTCAAGAAGCTGATGTTGTTAAACAGCTTGATATTGATGCAGCAAATACTATTTCTTCTGTGCAAGGTGATAAAAGAAAAGGTGTTGTTCAAAAATCAATTGCAAAGAAGAAGAGAAAGATTGGGGAAGGAAGCAGTTCTATGCCTGAAGGTAATGAATTTAAACATGATTTTGATCACATTCCTCCAGAGCATCTAAAAGAACAATTGAAGGTTTACACTATGGTTGGCAAGATGGAAGATCCTGAAGTGGTTGATGTTAAACCAATTGGTGTCAAATATCCTATTATCAAAGTAACTACAGGATATGATACTAATGTTGGAGCATTTCATGATGTCCAGAGATCTGATGGTAAAACTCACAGGTTTCTTAGATTTCAACAGATGCTACATTATTTTGATAGAGAGGATGTTGAAGACTTATGGAAGCTATAAAAGGAAAAGTTTGGAGCTAAGAAGTTTGATGGTAAAAAGTATGAGATAAAGCAAATTGATCACATCATAACTTCTTCTGATAATGTTATGTGGAGAGCTCTTAAACTTATGTTTGAACCTTCAATGGATGATTCTGAATGGACAGAGATAGTAGATTACAAAGTAAGAAGATGGAGACTTTTTCAAGACTCTGGAGTTCATGTGTTGGATATTGGACCAATTACTTTGTATATGATAGCTGAAATGGATTACCCAGTGGTAAGATACTGGAAAATTGTCAATCAGATGGTTAATGGTGATAAATCACTTAAGTTGCAGAAAGATTATGATTCTGATGATCAAGCATTCAATTTGTTGTCAAAGTATAAGAAGATATTTGATCAACTGAATTCTCAAGAGTTGAAGTGTTTGGAAGCATCCTCCAAGTGATTAATTGTGCTTAGAAGAAACTTACTTATTTAGAAATAAATAATAAGTTTAGGGGAGGATTGTTGGGTCTGAAACTGCTGCTGAGTGAAACTGCTGCTATAAGTGAAACTGTTGCTAGTGGTAATGATTCTGCTGCTGATGTCAAAGTGCTGCTAAGGATAAATGCTGCTGACAGAATCTACTGCTGATGAGATAAGTATGTAAACGGTTTAGATAAATACAGAATAGATTGTGTAGATATTATATTTATCTAGAATATACTTATCGTGTAGAGAAAGGTATTGTAAACCTAGTAGGACTCCTTAGTCTATAAAAGGAGGATCCTAGGGTTAGTTTATGTACGTATTATTATTCACTTCAAGGTTGTAAAACCCTAGCATTGTTGAGTGCTCGTATTAATAATATTGAAGTGTTGACAGAGAATCATTATTCTTCTTAAGTTAAGCTTTTACATTCTGCATATTAGCTTAAGTATTTAATCAAGTTAACTTCTATACAAGATCGTTTAAGCTCAACTGGGATCAACAATATCCAATTGAGATTAGTCAAGTCGTAAGGATTAACTCACAATGTCAGATCACAATTAGATTAATCAAAATGACTTAAGTTACAACAATTCACGAATTTCAAAATGATTAACCTATCACACGAATCTCACCACTTAGTTAATTGCCAATAAATTAGAGATACTCGTTAAAAAGTAAGCAAACCGCTAGATACAGGTAACCGCTATTCTGAGATAAACACAGATGAGAGTTAAACGCAAGATCAGGTAAGGTAGTCGCAACAAGGAGCAAACCGCAAAAGAGGCAAACCGCAAGGTGAGTAAAACGCAAGTGAGGTAAACGCAGACAACACAAACCACGGGAGCAAACCACAAACACTTAACTGCTAACCACCAAACCACTAACGCAAACTGCAATTCACAAAAATCTAAAGCAGTCACTGTCCTTGCGTTTTGTCCTTATACCTAAAATAGTAATCGCTATCAAGCAAACCACAGAATTCAGTAGCAAACCGCAGTAACGAAATGAGGCAGTGGAGCAAACCTCAGTCAAGAACAACGACTCAAAACCAATCCAAGCTTCAAATAGACGTATGATATGGCATAACCAACAGAAACATAATGTTATACTAACACCAAAGATCATAAAAGTACATCTCTAACATGTCAAATAACACTAGAAAGATCAAACCAAGATGTTTTCAAGAGAAACACTTCTAACTCACAAAAACCACACAAAACCACACCAAATATGATTCACCAAGGCCCAAAGATGAAACCTTGGCTCTTGATACCAATTGTATGATACTAATTAAGTCACAAACATGATAATAATGGTGGTGTTGGTGGCGTTAAGTGAGAAAGATGAGGAGGAAAGAAAGAAAGTTGGAACCTTGAGAGAGAAAAAGAGAATATTAGATTAAGAGAATGAGAAGGTCCAACCCTCTCCCTTGGTGGGAGAGGGGTATTTATACAACAAATAAAAACGCCCACACCCGGGCTGTAGATCAGGCATACAGTGGGTAAAGAACCGTCCTTCTTCCACGGTGTTACTTAAACTAAACTAATATCTAATTAACTAACTAACTACGAGCTATCGTAAATGCTATTACATCAATTAGGTGACCGAGTCTTCAATAGGAATAATTGTATTCCTAACAGTGTCTTTGCCTTTAGTTAAGCCCGATAAGATCATTTTTTCGATATTAAAAAGTTATGCACAACGTAAAGCTCAGTAACCTAGTAATTTTAGAATGCCTTGAGAACTACATGATTATGCCTCACACCATTTAATTTTCACTTTCTGATTATGATCCCCATATCTGATTTGTTGATAATCAGTTTGATATTTTCCGACCATTCGGAAGATTTTTACAACCCTGCGCGTTTGACACATTCTGTGAATTCTTCTGCTTATGCTGGGCATATCAAGTTTTCCTTTGACACTATTTGATTTTCCATAACCCTTTTCTACTCCTATGAGAAAGCTGGTGGTTATTAATCACGAGTATAGGAAATTGTCCACTCCATTTTGGTAAAAGAAACTATGTCTATTAATGTTATCCTTTGGAAGGTTATAATTCTGACAATAATCCGAGTATGGGTTGATTTCCCTAAGTTCTTTCCGTTAATAATGATTAGGACACCACATGAATATGAAGAAGATTGATAATGGTAATGATAGGTTGCTTATTCACAACTTAAGCTAAAGTATGGCCATCATGAGGGCATATTTATATGATGCAAGTATTATGACGCCAGTCCAACGTGATAATACTTACGTCATATAACGTGCACTTATTGTGATCATTGGATATTTCGAGGAGTGCCTTAGAAACCTTAGAATTGCTGATATCTGATTGAGATTATCCGCATTTAGTGAGACTTTTAGGATTTATTCTACCTATGTATATGCTCTGCCTTCATCATTAGATATCTGGATACGTTTGAACTCTCGTCATATGTGTATTGATTATTGTCCATCAGTTAAGGATCTTAGGCTTATCATAAAGCTTCCTACCGTTTGATTTCTGCACTCAATATGTTTTCATCCCTTACTATAGAGAAGTACATCTATCATCTGCTACATGTATGCAATCGTTGAATTGATTTATGATCTGCTCTGGATGAGATATGAGGTTATGAATTCTGATAAGAAAAGATATGTCTGTTGAAATCTGTTGGAAAGGTTGTTCTGAATTGAGGCTACTTCGGTAATTGAAAGATTTCGCGTTTGTTTCATCCTCATAATTTTTGCAATTCGAATTCGTTTCCATCTGCTCTGCTTATTCAATTTTTGCGGACGAAAATTTTTTTTAGAGGGGAAGAAGTTGTAATACATAAAATTCTAAAATGTGTAAAATGACCAAAATACCCCTATATCTAAAAATCTTAATAATTAGTTATAAAATACCAAATAAGCTACAAGAACTTTGTAATTCACCATATATGATCAAAATAACTTAAGTAAATTTACAAATTATATTTTTATGAATTTAAGAATTTTATGACACGTTAAAAAAGATATTTAAGGGTCCGAATTTAATTAAAACTCATACACAACATAATATAAGATAAATACAAGTAAAATTTGGAGACTTTCAGTCAGGTTTGGACTCTTCTTTTTAGCCATATGGACCAGCTGAATATCCCCCCCCCCCCCTCTATCTCTATATAATCGATCATAGTACATCCCATATTCAATTTTTTACAGAAAATCTAAAACCCTAACTCCTTAAAAACAATCGGTGTTCACACCTTGAGCTCAATTTGATCAACCTAAAGCTTCCAAGGTGTGGTGAGTCAAGTTTCTTGCTTCTATTTGACTCCTACAAAGTCTCGGTATCCCTATCTCCCTGTTCCATGTTTTCTTTGATTTGTTTACGCATACATGAACCTTTAAAGTATATATATATGATTCAAACATAAGTAAATATGTGTACGTGTGATGTTTAAAAAGAGGATTAAAAACATGACATCACAAACTTATAAAACTAGTCGAGCTACATGTTACTATAAGATTGTGTTTGGTTTTCTTGCTTGTCGATTTAAAAAGAAAACTAGGGTTTACTAGGTTTAGTTTTTGAATTAAATTAGACATCAGTAATTAGGCAATTATTAGCCATTATTGAAGTTTAATTAAAGTTAGGGTTAGGGTTTTTGTTAATAAAGAAGGGTCGAATGGTTTTGTGAAGGTTAAGGGTAATTAATGTGAACTTGTTTTCTGGACAGATTTGATACCTGAATAGGTGAACGTGATAGGTCGTGATATATATAATGATTTTATTCAGTTTCTTATCATGAAAACTTATTTTTATGTCATAGTTAAGTTTTCCAATCGGCGGAGAGTGATTTCAAGTTGTTTTGGTCGTGTTTTTGATTTTTGTGTGATTAAGGATTGAATCTGAAATCAGTCAATTTTGCCGATTTTTCATTTAAAAACTATAAATATTTGGGCCACGAAACTCTCCAGTATTTAACTTCTATATGTTTAGTATCACCATGAATTTTTGTAAATGTTTCCTGAATGTTATGATGGGTCTCTCAAGTGAATACTTTCTGGGTACATCAGCATGTTGGTTTTCTGAGTAGTCTGAGTTTGAGTATTTTTCGTGCGGGGTTAAACTAACTACTAAATTCTGGGAAAATTTATATAGGTTCTAAAGACATTGAAGTATCTCTGTGAGTTTTTGTGAATTTTATTTTTGTGTTCTAATATGGATCAAAAATTCGTAAAGTTGTGACCTGATTAGGTTTAAATTATGAATTAGAGATATCAAGTTAAAAAGGGGTGTAACCTAATTATAATTAAAGTGTAATAATCCTAAACTGTATCTATTCATTATTATGGTATTAAAAGGTGTAATTAAAAGACCTGAGTACCTCTTATCACCTAAAGTTAATATGAGACATGGTTAGTGCGTTTAGGAGGGTGTAATTTATAAACTTATTAAGTATGGAACATAATCCGTTAATAATGCAAGCTTAAGGATTGAATTGGATAAAATGTGAAACATGTGATATTTACATTTAAAACTCTATACTTTAATATAATTACACTTTAAACCCTAAACTATTATTAAGTGTTATAATTAAACCCTAAACTATTTATAATATGCAATCTAAGCACTTAACCTAATCATATGTTTAAGGTTACTAATAAGGAAAGTTACAAAAATGGAAAGAAGACCTAACACGAAATATGAATAAGTAAATAAAGGAGCAAGTTATTAATAACAAATACTATATATGTAGATTTCTGGAGAAGGGTGTTATTCGTTCTTTTGATTCTTTCAACTTCTCTCTGCTTTGCTATTGTTCAAGGTACGGATATTCTGACCTTACTTTTAAGGTTTCCTTTGGGATACAACCTTCTAATTTGGACCTTTGCTATGATAAACCTTCCTATTAAACATTCTGATATGACAACTATGTTTTGAGCCTTTGTTTATGAACCTTAAGTTACCTCAGCTTCACTAGGCATGAGGGTTCCATGTTCATGTCAGTGATGCACCTCTGACATGACTCTAGGGCAGTAGAGTGATGTTCTGCCACGTCCCTTCTATTATATATGAATGTGCACTATGGTGTTGGGTTATTTTCAGGGGTGTATGGATGCATCCTAGATCTATTTTTTTATATGTTATGATACGATATTTGTTTGGTGAATGTGGTTATGTGTGCAATACACGTCCTTCACAACTCAGGGAGGTCTCCCCTCCAATTATGTTGCCTTATGTGATGATATGATATGATATGTTTGTCTAAGCTCATGGTATTTGATGAGGCGAAAAGTGTACCGCTTTTAAGGGGTCATTTAAGCCCGAATTCGAGATTATTTGATCAATTATTGCCCTAAATCGTTCCTTTTATCATTTTAGGTACTTTTGAGGAGAAATCTGGAAAAGGAAGCATTTTGGACGTTTTTGGAGCATAAAAGTGAAGAAAACGGCAAAGTCTCAAATTCCATGCTGGGAACAGTACCTAACGACGTCAAGATTTTACACGTGACGGCGTCAAGAGTGACAAAAGAGGTGGATGTGGAACTTATAATGTGACGGCCCAGAACATTTTCTTTATTAATGGCCTGACGGCGTCACCAAGGCCGTTAGGGTCCAAATACTAGTGACGGCCTAGAGCTTATTTCTACATGACGGCGTCAGAAGTGGATCTAGGCAATACGAATTTCAACTTGGCGGCGAGTTGACGGCGTCAGAGGCTAACACATGACGCCGTCAGGATACTCTGTCTATATATATTTTTCCAATTTTTCATTGTAAAGTGTGGAACAAGTTGTGCACAACCCCTAGGTCGAATTTCCTGCCTATTGAAGGGGTTTCAAACCCTTCTTTCTTCCATGTTTTAATAAAGATAAGTTCTCCAATAATCATTCAATATGTCTATGTATTGTTTGATTCTATCTTATGCTTTTATTTCTTTTAACATTTAGGCTAGGCTTTTATTGTGTTTGCTTAGATGTAGTGAAACCTAGATGTTGATTATTGGTTGATTGTTTGTTTATAATTGTTACGGATGATTGTATTCGATGTTAGGCTTAAGAAAATTGGCAGCCTTCCATTGGTAACTTGCTTGAACGTCTTAAGAAACATGATCGGAGGTGTACTACGATTTTTGGTTGTATTTCATGCATAAGTGAATTCTAATGATCCCATGTTAGGAGCTTTTAATCGGCTCGACATAGGAGTGAAGTAGGATTTTATAGAGTTAGGGAATATTGTACACGGCCCTACGACTAGTATTAAGGAATATAACCCGTCATCCATGCAATTGTAACAAGCTAATCAACCGGTAAAAGATATCTAGGGAGTAATGAAATCTAAGTAAACACAACTTTTCTCATTATTGTTTCCACCACATTAGCATATTAGTTTAATTTTCATTTCTTTTATTTTATTTTGATTGCATTTGTAGCTAATTGGGCTAGTTGGCTAGCAACTAATTCCGCCCACTCCTTCAAAACCCGAGATTTTACTTGCTTTCCATAAAATATAAAAATACAAAAAGAATCATCCCTCACCTCTAGACCTAGTTTAGTAGGCTTTCTAATCCTAGCGACACTATTCCTGAGTTGAACGATCAATCCCCCGGTACTTGTCACTATACTATACTACAACGATCAGGTACATTGCCCGGTGTGGGTTGTAAGCTTCTCAAGATCCCTTGAGAGGTAAAACCTGTTGCGAGGGCGCAATTCCCACGTATCAAGTTTTTGGCACTGCAGCCCGGGGAATAGTTATTGTCTATGTTAGAATTTCTTTTTATTAGGTCTACTTGCTAGATTCCTTTCTAGTAAGGTTTTATTTTTTATTTTAGGTTTTCTTTAGTCTATCTTATTTCTTTGTTCGTAACCTTTACCATCCGACATCATGGAAGGTGGTAGTATCTTTGATCCCATCAACCCACCACAACAAAACCACCTACAAAACCCACCATTAGCAAACCAACCTCCTAGACCCCAAACTTTAGTAGAGTATTCCCGTCCTAGCCATCAAGGCTATCGAAACACCATTGAGCTCACTCAAGGAGCCAATGTGTCCCCCATTGTGATCCGACACCATCCGGTTGGTGCAAAGTGGATGTGCATTCCAGGGACTTTGTTCCGAAGATCCTAATCAACATCTCAAGGATTTCCTAAAAATCGTAGATTCCATAGACCTTTATGTTGCAACTAAAGAGTCGACCCGATTACGTCTATTCCAATTCTCTCTACGTGACCAAGTTAGTCAATGGCTTGAAGGTTTACCCGCGGGATCGATCACCTCTTGGGATGATCTCACTTCTCGTTTCCTTGCTCAATTTTTCCCATCGGGGAGAACTACCAAGCTTAGAAATGATATCTTGATGTTCCAACAACGTCAAGGTGAAACTCTATATGAAGCATGGACTCGTTTCAAGGACTTACTCCAAAAAGTCCCTCATCATGGCATAGATCTTTGGCTCCAAGTCCAAATCTTCTATGACCATATCGATCTCTCCACAAGGCGAACCATTGACCAATCAGCCGGTGGCAAGCTACGTGATCTAAGTGCGGAAGAATCATGGGAACTCATAGAAGATCTTGCTCTCTATGACAACGAAAGTTGGAATGATCCCCGTGATTTAAACAAACGGTCAAGGCAATATCTTTGCCTTTGAACAATTCTAGCACTCCCAACCGTAGGATCATGGAACTTGAGGACCAAGTCAAGTTTCTCATGAAATCCTAGGAAGCTCCTAAGCCTTCAAGCCAAGTGAACAAAATCACTTCTTCATGCGAATTATGTAGTGGTCCCCATGACACTCGTGATTGCGTGGAACTCCCCGGACAAGCTTTTACGGATTACGCATCCTCGCATACCGACGAAGCGGGAGACAAGTGGTACACTTTCAAACCCGAGCCAAACCCTTACGGTGATTCCTACAACCCTTCTTGGAAAAATCACCCGAACCTTAGGTGGAAACAAAACCAAAACATGCCCAAAACAATTCTTCCGATCCACCTAATCATTACCAACCAAACGGTCCACCCTCTAACCGTACTTTCAACAACAATCCTTCCATTAACTATGGTAGTACCAATAATCTTGAAGGATTGATGTCCAAGTTTATGGCATCTCAAGAAGCTCGCATATCTAAGTTTGAAGCTGATTTCAAACAAAAGCAAAGTGAGATGACCAATAAAATTGACACATTGTTGAAAGTTCTCAATGACCGAGAAATGGGAGCACTCCCAAGCGACACGGTCAAGAACCCAACACTAAATGTTAATGCCATATCATCGGTTTCGTCACCTACTTTTTGTCCACAATACTATTCGGTCAAAGCAATGAGCACGTGCTTCAAGAAAACCCAAATTCATCAAAAGGACCAATTGAATAAAACATCTGACATTAAACCGGTCAATAACATAGTTGAAACACCTCCTACACAAGACCTTGACGATGAATTCAAGGAGCTCCACCTTGAACGCCCCGTCATTGATGTCTTAGCCCGTGCCCCCTACTATAGTGCCCTCCTAGAAAAATATGAGAAACTTAAATTGGGTAAAAATGGGACCGCCTTCATTCAAAACAAGTTGCCTAAGAAGCTTGATGATCCGGGTATATTTGTTTTGCCTTGTAAGATAGGAAAATCCGAATCTTTCGACACACTAGCCGACTTAGGATCAAGCCTCAACTTGATTCCCTTATCCCTTTTCACCACTCTTAAGCTAGGAAAGTTAGAGGAGACGGAAGTAATAATTGGTCAAGCGGATGGAAGTGTTGCCCACCCGGTCGGAATGATCAAGGATGTAGTAGTTCACGTAGGAAGATTGACTATCTTAGCGGATTTTCACATCCTAGATATGGTTAGTGATACTAAATGCCCATTGTTAGTAGGAAGAGGATTTTTAGCAACCGCTAGTGCCATGATAGATTGTAAGGAGTCTAAAATAGCGGTAGGAGATGGTGAGACTTGGTCGGTTTATAATGTTAAGAAGCATAGCTACGATAGGACGAACCGACACCACATTGGGTAGAGATGAATAGGAGACCATCTAGATATGGACCTTGGATAGAAAGGAACTTTATAGGACCTCAACGCCCATTCTATCTAGAAAAAGATTTCATTGATAAGACACATTCGGTGGAACAACTCATAGCTAGAGATGAGGAACTAAACCCTTTTGAGGATCCCCTAGTCTTTAGGAAAATGATTGAGTTCTTAAGCGTAATGCCTATCAACTTAGAGATGAACAAGTGGAAAAGGGAAGGGGATAAGTGTAAATGGAATTGGGACAAGCCACCTAAGGAAGGTGACGGATCATGGCATATGAAGATGATTTTATATGATCCGGATGGAAAAAAAGTTTGAGAAGTCATACCGTACCAAGAAAACTGATAGAAAATTGAAACCTAAGTTTGATCCCAAAGATGTCCTCGACGAGGAGCTCGCACATATAGGATAGCCCATGACCTTGAGTCTAGCTACAAGACTCGTAAATAAAGAAAAGCGCTTCTTGGGAGGCAACCCATGTTTTGTGTGTTTTTATTTGATTTTTATTTGATGTTATTTGTTTCCATATGCATGTTTTATTTTTATTGTTGGTAGATCATGTTTCAAATTAAATTGTGCAAATGCTTTATTTTCTTGTTTAACTTCGTCTTAACTTCATATAAAGGTATTTTGCAAAAGCTAAGTGTAAGGGGAAACCCAAATTTGTTTATAAGAACGAAAATGATCATGATTCGTAACAATATTAAATGAGCATGTATATTAGTATTTGTTTGAGTCAAATGCTTGTATCGAGTCATAATGATGTTCTGCAGGATTTTCCGGGAAATAAGGTATGAGTTTTTCCAGAAAGTTTCCGGAAACCTAACATAAGATTTTTCCAGGAACATTCTGACGGCGTCAGGTACTAAAATTCTGAAAAATTTTGCGAGTTTTGTTTAAACCGGAGTCTTAAAGTTTTTGTTGATTCTTTAGTTTTACAAACTCCAGGAAATCTGCAAACATTCATTCCACAAGCATTATATCTTAAATTGGTTTCAAGGATTTGTTAGTATATATAGATTGCCGCCGATTTTACGCATGGTAGCCTTGATTGTTTTCTCAGGTTTAACAGGTTATATATGACAAGAAGATGATTTATATTTCTGGGAGGGAAGCTTTCAACGTTCATTTTCTTGGAGGAAGATCTAACCTTGTTGACACACTATCCACACCGAACGAATCAGGGGAGTATTTGTTTTCATTCTTTAACCTATTTTACTTTTACATCCTTTAATTAAACATTGGGGACAATGTTCATCCTAAGTGTAAGGGGAGGGTAAATGATGATACCTTATAAGATACAATTGCACTTGAGTTTGTTGGTTTGATGGTAGGTGTGTAATAAAACTAAGAGAAATACTTGTTACTGTAATTTTAGCGCCAAATTTAAAATTTTTTACAACATTTAGGAGTGAAACTTTAGCCTTAACAAGCGTCTCATGGATAGGAGTTATATGACTAGCACAAAACCGTACCATTCAGAATTATTTTCCACCCAAATATGTGAGGTTCGCCTTTAGATTTGTTAGGAAAAGCATTTATTATTAGTGCTTATAAGTGTACCGGAAGCATTTAGATTCTAGAACTTGCATTAGTGATGCATCCCGAGACCGCTAGTGAGACTACATTCGTGTAGTAGGATTTAGTACATGATAAGAGGCATTAGGATCACCCTTGTGTTTAAAACTGTATCATAATTACTTGACCATTTAAGTCATATCACTTGACTAGTAAAGTCAATTAATTTTTCCTATACCTTTGCGTTGTACTCATTTTTAGTACACGATACCCCTAGTACACCCCTCCGAGCCTATCTTTTCGTTTCTAACTTTAAGCATTTTATTTAAAGGAATAATTTGTTAAAACCCACCCAAATGTGCAACCAAATCTCCTTAGCCTTCCTTGTATGCACTCATCTTTAGTGCACTATTGTTATTTTTTTAAACCCTTAGTTACTTATCTAATTGATTACATGGTTGCTAAGTCGAGTCATATCTTGTACATATTGTTTTGGGACGATTGGGACTCATGTGTAAAGTACTAGTGTTTTGGAGTAATGGGGAAGAACATCAAATTATTACCCCCATATGTGCATTAATCTTAAAAAAGTACTCCAAGTGTTTTGATTATCTTGATTCGAGTCATTAGAGTAGTTTATTATAAAGTATGTAAAAATTCAAGTGTAAGGGGAATGTACATTCCCTATGATGTATTATTTTGGATGGTAGGGTAAAAGTGTATGCAAAAAAAAAAAAAAAAAAAAAAAAAAAAAAAAAAAAAAAAAAAATCGAAAGGAAAAGAAAAAGAAAAGAGAAAAAACATACGGACTATCATCCCGTTTCATTCTATGTTTATTTTATGTTTTTGTTATTTTTTTATTCATTAGCTTAAGTCGAGTCGAATCTTGGCTTAGCAACGCCATATTGTACATGTAATTAACCAAGATGATTAACTCGCCACTAGTAAATATTGCATTTATCCAACAACACCGTGTTTTCCATATCCATACACCTAACGTTATAACCCTTTAAAAGACCTCTTTGATAGTTTATCCTAGGTACTTCGTGCTTGTTTTTGGTTTTTAGTGGAACGATTATTTGTTGTAATTACTTTTATATTAGTGTTAAATGACCCCTAACTTGTATTTTGATTAGAATAAAAGCGCATTTGCTTGAGGACAAGCAAATCTCAAGTGTAAGGGTATTTGATGAGGCGAAAAGTGTACCGCTTTTAAGGGGTCATTTAAGCCCGAATTCGAGATTATTTGATCAATTATAGCCCTAAATCGTTCCTTTTGTCATTTTAGGTACTTTTGAAGAGAAATCTGGAAAAGGAAGCGTTTTGGACGTTTTTGGAGCATAAAAGTAAAGAAAACGGCAAAGTCTCAAATTCCTTGCTGGGAACAGTACCTGACGACGTCAAGCCTTTACACGTGACGGCGTCAAGAGTGACAAAAGAGGTGGATGCGGAACTTATAACGTGACGGCCCAGAACATTTTCTTTGTTAATGGCCTGACGGCGTCACCAAGGCCGTCAGGGTTCAAATACTAGTGACGGCCAGAGCTTATTGCTACATGACGGCGTCAGAAGTGGATCTAGGCAATACGAATTTCAACTTGGCAGCGAGTTGACGGCGTCATAGGCAAACCCATGACGCCGTCAGGATACTATGTCTATATATATTTTTCCAATTTTTCATTCTAAAGTGTGGAACAAGTTGTGCACAAACCCTAGGTCGAATTTCCTGCCTATTGAAGGGGTTTCAAACCCTTTTTTCTTCCATGTTTTAATAAAGATAAGTTCTCCAATAATCATTCAATATGTCTATGCATTGTTTGATTCTATCTTATGTTTTTCTTTCTTTTAACATGTTAGGCTAGGCTTTTATTGTGTTTGCTTAGATGTAGTGAAACCTAGATGTTGATTATTGGTTGATTGTTTGTTTATAATTGTTATTGATGATTGTATTCGATGTTAGGCTTAAGAAACTGGCAGACTTCCATTGGTAACTTGCTTGAATGTCTTAAGAAACATGATCGGAGGTGTACTACGATTTTTGGTTGTATATAATGCATAAGTGAATTCTAATGATCCCATGTTAGGAGCTTTTAATTGGCTCAACATAGGAGTGAAGTAGGATCTTATAGAGTTAGGGAATATTGTACACGGCCCTACGACTAGTATTAAGGAATATAACCAGTCATCCATGCAATTGTAACAAGCTAATCAACCGGTAAAAGATATCTAGGGAGTAATGAAATCTAAGTAAATACAACTTTTCTCATTATTGTTTCCACCACATTAGCATATTAGTTTAATTTCTATTTCTTTTATTTTATTTTGATTGCATTTGTAGTTAATTGGGTTAGTTGGCTACCAACTAATTCCTCCCACTCCTTCAAAACCTGAGATTTTACTTGCTTTCCATAAAATATAAAAATACAAAAAGAATCATCCCTCACCTCTAGACCTAGTTTAGTAGGCTTTCTAATCCTAGCGACACTATTATTGAGTTGAACGATCAATCCCCCGGTACTTGTCACTATACTATACTACAACGATCAGGTACACTGCCTGGTGGGGGTTGTAAGCTTTTCAAGATCCCTTGAGAGGTAAAACCTGTTGCGAAGGCTGCAATTCCCACATATCAGTATTCTGACTCTGTTTATACAGGTGACTGTATAAATTCCTTACCTAACCTACACACTACATTTACCAAATATTCATTATGCCTAATTATGTTTCCCCATACTATATGATTTGTACTTCAGCATTTATATTCAATTCATTATTGTTATATCCGTTCACTATGCTTTTTAAACTCAGCCACATTTCTTCCTTCCGCGGCAGGTATTCATGATAGTTTTTGGGATAGCTTTTCTGGGGATTGAGAGTAGAGCTAAGTGCAGACTTGACCATAGTTATCTTAGATTGATTTTGTTTATGTATTATAGAGATTCAGAATTTAGTTTTATTCATGGTTTTCTTTTGGATATTTTGTAAGACTTCCGCTTTTGTTTAGTTTTGTATGTTCTGATGTGAATCCATATTGTGACATCTTTACCCTTGTCGGGTTGGGGTATGACAATTTATGGTATTAGAGACAGGTTTGATCAGCGGATTCATAACCCGTAGAGCTTAGGCTATGACCTGTGAGTATTAGGCCTTTCGGTTTTGCACCATAGGAGTCATGAAACAACCTTTGAGAACTTGCTTTAGGACTCCTCTATTAAAACATGAGTTATGACCGGTGAGGATTGGGTAGATTAGGACATTTGTTTAAGTAGCATTTCTTTCGCTTCACTCTGATTCGTGTCTCTGCCTTTAGTTAAGCCCGATAAGATCATTTTTCCGAGATTAGAAAGTTATGCACAACCTAAAGTTCAATCACCTAGTAAGTTTAGAATGCCTTGAGAACTACATGATTATGCCTCACACCATTTAAGTTTCACTTTCTGATTCTCATCCCCATCTCTGGTTTGTTGATAATCAGTTTGATATTTTCCGACCATTCTGAAGATTCTTACAACCCTACACGTTTGACATGTTCTGTGAATTCTTCTGCTTATGTTGGGCATATTAAGTTTTCCTTTGACACTATTTGATTTTCCATAACCCTTTTCTACTCCTATGAGAAAGCTGGTGGTTATTAATCACAAGTATAGGAAATTGTCCACTCCATTTTGGTAATGAAACTATGTCTACTAATGTTATCCTTTGGAAGGTTATAATTCTGACAATAATCCGGGTATGGGTTGATTTCCCTAAGTTCTTTCCGTTAATAATGATTAGGACACCACATGAATATGAAGAAGATTGACAATGGTAATGATAGGTTGCTTATTCACAACATGAGATAAAGTATGGCCATCATTAGGGCATATTTATATGATGCTAGTATTCTGACGCCTGGCCAACGTGATAATGCTTACGTCATATAACGTGCACTTATTGTGACATAGGATATTTCGAGGAGTGCCTTAGAAACCTTAGAATTCCTGATATCTGATTGAGATTATCCGCGTTTAGTGAGACTTTTAGGATTCATTCTACCTATGTTTATGCTCTGCCTTCATCATTAGATATCTGGATACGTTTGAACTCTCATCGTATGTGTATTGATTAATGTTCGTCAGTTAAGGATCTTAGGCTTATCATAGAGCTTCCTACCGTTTGATTTCTGCACTCAATCTGTTTTCTACCCTTACTATAGAGAAGTACATCTATCATTTGCTACATGTATGCAATCGTTGAACTGATTTATGATATGCTCTGGATGAGATATGAGGTTATGAATTCTGATAAGAAAAGATTTGCCTGTTGAAATCTGTTGGAAAGGTTGTTCTGAATTGAGGTTACTTCGGTAACTGAAAGATTTCGCGTTTGTTTCATCCTCATAATTTCTGCAATTCGAATTCGTTTCCATCTGCTCTGCTTATTCAATTTTCGTGGACGAAAATTTTTTTTAGAAGGGAAGAAGTTGTAATACCTAAAATTCTAAAACGTGTAAAATGACAAAATACCCCTATATCTAAAAATCTTAATAATTAGTTATAAAATACCAAATAAGCTACAGGAACTTTGTAATTCACCATATATGATCAAAATAACTTAAGTAAATTTAAAAATTATATTTTTATGATTTTAAGAATTTTATGACTTGTTAAATTATTATTTAAGGGTCCGAATTTAATTAAAACTTATGCACAACATAATATAAGATAAATACAAGTAAAATTTGGAGACTTTGAGTTGGGTTTGAACTCTTCTCTTGGGCCATATGGATCGGCTGAATATCCCTCCCCCTCTATCACCGTATAATCGATCATAGTACATCCCATATTCACTTTTTACAGAAAATCTAAAACCCTAACTCCTTAAAAATAATCGGTGTTCACTCCTTGAGCTCCATTTGATCAACCTAAAGCTTCCAAGGTGTGGTGATTCGTGTTTCTTGCTTCTAATCAACTCCTACAAAGTTTCGGTATCCCTATCTCCTTGTTTCATGTTTTCTTTGATTTGTTTATGCACACATAAACCTTTAAACTATATATATGTTAATAAAATATAAGTAAATATGTGTGCGTGTGATGTTTAAAAAGAGGATTAAAAACATGAAATCACAAACTTATAAAACTAGTCGAGCTACATGTTACTATAAGATTGTGTTTTGTTTTCTTGCTTGTCGATTTAAAAAGAAAACTAGGGTTTACTAGGTTTAGGGTTTGAATTAAATTAGACATCAATAATTAGGCAATTATTAGCCATTAATGAAGCTTAATTAAAGTTAGGGTTAGAGTTTTTGTTAATAAAGAAGGGTTCGAATGGTTTTGTTAAGGTTAAGGGTAATTAATGTGAACTTGTTTTCTGGACAGATTTGATACCTGAATAGGTGAATGTGATAGGTCGTGATATATAATGATTTTGTTCATTTTCTTTTCATGAAAACTTAGTTTTATGTCTTAGTTAAGTTTTACAATTGGAGGGGAGTGATTTCAAGTTGTTTTGGTCGTGTTTTTTGATTTTTGATTACGGGTTGAATCTGAAATTTGGGAATCTGAAATCAGTCAACTTTGCTGATTTTTCATTTTAAAACTATAAAGAGTTGGGCCATGAAACTCTCCAGTATTTAACTTCTATATGTTTAGTATCACCATGAATTTTTGTCTGAGCTCATGGTATTCTGACTCTGTTAATACAGGTGACTGTATAAATTCCTTACCTAACCTACACACTTCATTTACCAAATATTCATTATGCCTAATTATGTTTCCCCATACTATATGATTTGTACTTCAGCATTTATACTCAATTCATTATTGTTTTGATTTTATTATGCCTTATTATAAATGACATATATACCCTCTTTTGTGAATTGGGCTACTCACTTCACCTTGGGCTACTTTTGGTATTGGGCTACACACTACATCTTCTCAGGCTAATACCTCCAAACTTCAAACCCAGAATCCGGCGACCCTCCGGCAACCACCATCACCACCAAAAACATATAGTGACAGATCTATTGAAACAACGAAACCTAAAAACTATCACAGATCTACACAAAAACTATCAAAGCCAATCACCACTCAACGAAACCCAAATTAATAAAGCATTTGACCTTAAAATAAGTCAAATTTCACCATTTTAACAAGAAAAAAGTCCAGAATCTAAACGTATCTTCATAAAACAAGAAACAAGATTCACAAAAACTATGAACTAAACATTAGTACAATACAAGTGAACAATGCACAAATTACATTATACCAAAATCCAAGAACACAAACCTTGCACTAAGAGATCTTCTAGGAACATCAGGTTCAAACTCAATAGGCAAACTGATGCGTAGGGATTGCACCAGGCTTTACCTCTTGAGGGATCTCGAGAAGCTTACAACCCCCACCAGGCAGTGTACCTGATCGTTGTAGTATAGTATAGTGACAAGTACCGGGGGATTGATCGTTCAACTCAGGAATAGTGTCGTTAGGATTGAAATTAATCTAACTAGGTCTAAAGGTGAAGGATGATTCTTTTTATATTTTTATATTTTATGAAAAGCAGGTAAAAATCTCGGGTATTGGAAGGAGGGGCGGAATTAGTTGCTAATCAACTAACCCAAAAGCTACTAATTAAACTAATGTGCAAGAAAACTAAACTAAGGTTCTACAATATAAGTGAAGCATGTCTACCCTCCTTGCTAGCTATCCAATTCTACCTATTGAATTGGCACACCTTGTTTTAATTGACGGTTTGTATTCCTTAATACCAATCATGGGGTGGCGTACTTACTTCCCCAATTCTATAAGCTCCTACTTCACTCCTATGTCGAGCCGGCTAAGAAGCTCCTAACATGGGATCACTAGAATTCGCTCATGCATTAAATACAACCATAAAAACCTAGTACACATCGGTTCATGTTTCTTAAGACGTTCAAGCAAGTTACGCAACGGAGATCTGCCAGTTTTCTTAAGCCTAACATTGATGAGACATTCAATCAAAACAAGAATCAATAGGAAACAAGAATTATAAACTAAACCAACTAGATCTATTGAAGTTGTCACGCCTTAATTGATGGAGATAGACACACACATCAACAAGCCCTCATTGATGGAGATAGACACAAACATCAACAAGAAATCAATGAGATCTAATCAATTATATACAAGTTTCACATAATCATAAGTAGACACAAGGTGAATTAGCAAATCATCATCAAAGAAGAGCAAACAACAATGATAATGGAAAACATAATTAAGATAGAATCATCAAACCAATACATGATGTTTATGGAGTGATTGAAACCCTCTAAGTTGCTGGAAAAACACCTACCTAAACCCAGGAATCGACCTTAGGGTTTAGGGCTTACAAAAAGTGAAGTTATGATGTTATATTTATAGGCTAATTTTCTGTCGGCCCATCTTGACGGCGTCAGCTCATTTCTCTTGATGCCGTCATGACCATTTTTTCACCAAATTGTAGATCTCATCGTCCTCTTCGCGTGGGCTTTTGAATCACCTAAATCCGAGTTCGTATGCAAAAGTTATGACCAAAACAATATCAGCTACTCCGCGCGCAAGTTTTGACAAGTTAACACGTGACAGCCTTGGGTGACGCCTTCACGTTTCTTCTGGGCCGTCACCACTTTACTCTTGACGCCATCATAAAAAGCCTCTTGACGCCATCAGGTACTGTTCCCAGCAAGGAAAATTAAGACTTTGCCGTTTTCTTCACTTTTATGCTCCAAAAACGTCCAAAATGCTTCCTTTTCCAGAATTCACTCCTAAAGTACCTAAAATCACAAAAGGAACGATTTAGGGCAATATTTTATCAAATAAATTCAATTCCGGGCTTAAATGACCCCTTAAAAGTGGTTCATTTTTCACCTCATCATATACCCTTACACTTGAGATTTGCTTGTCCTCGAGCAAATGCGCTTTTATTCTAATCAAAATACAAGTTAGGGGTCATTTAACACTAATATAAAAGTAATTACAACAAATAATCGTTCCACTAAAGACCAAAGACAAGCACGGAGGTCATACACTAGCACCTCACAAATAGTGTTTAGATACTCACATCTCTCGGGTGTAATAAAGTATATATCACAATATGGAAATGGAAAACATCTCTCACTACCTGTCATAGCAAAATAGATTACCATAGGCTTGGGAAAGGATCAAACCTCCACCACATGGCGTAAGCACCTAGGATAAACTATCAAAGAGGTCTTTTAAAGGGTTGTAACGTTAGGTGTAGGGATATGGAATACACGGTTTTGTTGGATATAGGCAGTCTTTACTGGGGGCGAGTTAACAATCTTGGTTAATTACATGTATAATATGGTGTTGCTAAGCCAAGACTAGACTCGACTTAAGCTAATAAATGAAAATAACAAAAACATAAAATAAACATAGAATGAAACGGGATGGTAGTCCGTATGTTTTTTCTCTTTTCTTTTTCTATTTTTTTTTTCTTTTTTTCTTTTTTTATTTTTTAAATGCATACACTCTTACCCTACCATCCAAAATAATACATCATAGGGAATGAACATTCCCCTTACACTTGAATTTTTACATACTTTATAATCAACTAATCTAATGACTCGAATCAAGATAATCAAAACACTTGGAGTACTTTAAAGATTAACGTACATATGGGGGTAATAATATGATGTTCTTCCCCATTACTCCATAACATTACTACTTTACCCATGAGTCCTAATCGTCCCAAAACAATATGTACAAGGATATGACTCGACTTAGCAACCATGTAATCAATTAGATAATTAACTAAGGGTTTAAACAAATAACAATAATGCACTAAAGATGAGTGCATACACGGAAGGCTAAGGCGATTTGGTTGTACATTTAAGTGGGGTGTAACAAATTCTTCTTTTAAGTAAAATGCTTAAAGTTAGAAACGAAAATATAGGCTCGGAGGGGTGTACTAGGGGTATCGTGTACTAAAAATGAGTACAACGCTAAGGTATGGGAAAAATTAATTGACTTAACTAGCCAAGTAATATGACATAAATGGTCAATTAATTATGATACGGGTTTAACACAAGAGTGATCCTAATGCCTCTTATCATATAGTAAATCCTACTACACGAATGTAGTCTCACTAGCGGTCTCGGGATGCATCACTAACGCAAGTTCTAGAATCTAAATGCTACCGGTACACTCATAAGCACTAATAGTAAATGCTTTTCCTATCAAATCTAAAGGCGAACCTCACATATTTGGGTGGAAAATTTTTCTGAATGGTACGGTTTTGTGCTAGTCATACAATCTCCTATCCATGAGACGCTTGCTATGGCTAAAGTTTCACTCCTAAATGTTGTAAAAAAAATTTTAATTTGGCGCTAAAATTACACTAACAAGTATTTCTCATAGTTTTATTACACATCTACCATCAAACAAACAAACTCAAGCGAAAGTGTATCTGTAAGGTATCATCATTTTACCCTCCCCTTACACTTAGGATGAACATTGTCCCTAATGTTCAAGTAAAGAATGTAAAAGTGAAATAAGTAAAAAGAATGAAATCAAATACTCCCCTGATTCACTCGGTATGGATAATAAGGTAGCAAGGTTAGATCTTCCTCCAAGAAAATGAACAATCAAAGCTTCCGTTCCAAAATATAAATCATCTTCTTGTCAAACATAACCTGTTAAACCTGAGAAAACAATCACAAAAACCCAAAGCATCAACCTGAAAAAAGAGAACTCACAACTAGATGTAATTCTAGACTTAGGAATAGAAACAAAACAATTAAAGATATGATGTTTGTGGAATGAATGTTTGCAGATTTCTTGGAGTTTATAAAACTAAAGAATCAACAAAAACTTTAAGAGTCCGGTATAAACAAAACTAGCAAAATTTCCAGAATTTTACACATGATGCTGTCAAGAATTAATTCATGACGCCGTCAGAAGTGACCTGCAGAAATCTTTATGTTAAGTTTCCGAAAAATTTCTGGAAAAACTTATGTCCTACTTCCTAGAAAATCCTGCAAAACATCATTATGACTCGATACAAGCATTTGACTCAAACAATTACTAATACACATGTTCATTTAATATTGTTGTGGTTCATGCTCAATTTCATTCTTATAAACAAATTTGGGTTTCCCTTACACTTAGCTTTTGCAAAATACCTTTATATGTAATTAAAACGAAGTTAAAAACAAAATAAAGCATTTTCACAATTTACTTTGAAACATGAGCCACAAACAATAAAAATAAAGAATGCATACGGAAACAAATAAAATCACAAAAACAAACAAACAAACAAATAAATAAAGCTTGGGTTGCCTCCCAAGAAGCGCTTGTTTTTGTTTGAGTTACGAGCCTGACTCTACCCTTATTTAACGGAAACAGGGGAGGTTTTCCCTACACTTTGAATTAAGTGTGGGTGGAAGTAGCGATACACACCCTTAGGGTGGAAATATGCCACGTGAGGTGAAGGGGGTGAGTGAATGGCTTCCTTCATCCTAAAACTACCCGGATAATATTGGTTGATGGGTGGGTCGGTTCCTCTTTTGTTTCCTAGATGTATATCTAAGGATGGAAAGTTGTGTAAAGGTTGAGGTTCCGGTTCATCAACATTAGGAAATTCCCTAGAACTAAGAGTAAGGTTATCACTACAAGTATTCAAACCTATATCCTCTAGTGGTGCCTGGTCCAAGGGTTCTACCTCCATCGGAATTCCTAAAGTTTCTTCTACTTCTTCTGGGTAAGTCACGAGCGGTGTGTGTACCTCAAATGATGGTTGAGTATTTTGTGGGCTTATGTTATTGACCTCATCACTCCATGTGTTAATATCACCTATATCCTCAACATGTGTTTTATTATAATCTAACCCTAACATTTTCCCAAGTATCTCAAGTGCTTCTCTAGGCAACTCAACTTCTATATCCGAATCATAAGAATCATCCTCAATATTCTGACTGCTATATACAAATTGCCCAAAAGATTCATCATCTTTTTCTTGAGATTCATCATCATCGGTCATAAAACCTAGGTCTTTTTTATCAATGTGATCATGTTTGGCTAAATCCTCCTCAATTGTTTCCTTAGGTAGTGATAAAAGCAAACCTAGTGCTTCATCCAACTTATGATTTGTTGCAATGGCTCTCTCCATAATTCCTTGGCAAACTAGGTCGCATTTCCTATTGGCCTCACTAAAACTAGATCTTAAACATGGAGGTTGTTCATAAGAATCTATCCTAGGTGAAGGCTCATATGATTCATAAGTGTCTCTAAATGAGGTATTTTGAACTCTTTGGTGTGTTAGCCGCTCAACCTTATCTTGTAATCTTAGAAGTCTAAGTGTAAAGTCCATTTGAAGCAAATTACAAACAAAATCACAAAGAAAAGATAGACTACGAGAAAGCTACAAAAAAAATCTCACTTGATAGGAATCTAATGAGTAGACCTAATAAAAATCAAATTCAACCTAAACAATAACTATTCCCCGGGCTGCGGCGCCAAAAACTTGATGCGTAGGGATTGCACCAGGCTTTACCCCTCGAGGGATCTCGAGAAGCTTACAACCCCCACCAGGCAGTGTACCTGATCGTTGTAGTATAGTATAGTGACAAGTACCGGGGGATTGATCGTTCAACTCAGGAATAGTGTCGTTAGGATTGAAATTAATCTAACTAGGTCTAAAGGTGAAGGATGATTCTTTTTGTATTTTTATATTTTATGAAAAGCAGGTAAAAATCTCGGGTATTGGAAGGAGGGGTGGAATTAGTTGCTAATCAACTAACCCAAAAGCTACTAATTAAACTAATGTGCAAGAAAACTAAACTAAGGTTCTACAAGATAAGTGAAGCATGTCTACCCATGATATGTTACTCCTTGCTAGCTATCCAATTCTACCTATTGAATTGTCACACCTTGTTTTAATTGACGGGTTGTATTCCGTAATACCAATCATGGGGTGGCGTACTTACTTCCCCAATTCTATAAGCTCCTACTTCACTCCTATGTCGAGCCGGCTAAGAAGCTCCTAACATAGGATCACTAGAATTCGCTCATGCATTAAATACAACCATAAAAACCTAGTACACATCGGTTCATGTTTCTTAAGACATTCAAGCAAGTTACGCAATGGAGATCTGCCAGTTTTCTTAAGCCTAACATTGATGAGACATTCAATCAAAACAAGAATCAATAGGAAACAAGAATTATAAACTAAACCAACTAGATCTATTGAAGTTGTCACGCCTTAATTGATGGAGATAGACACACACATCAACAAGCCCTCATTGATGGAGATAGACACAAACATCAACAAGAAATCAATGAGATCTAATCAATTATATACAAGTTTCACATAATCATAAGTAGACACAAGGTGAATTAGCAAATCATCATCAAAGAAGAGCAAACAACAATGATAATGGAAAACATAATTAAGATAGAATAATCAAACCAATACATGATGTTTATGGAGTGATTGAAACCCTCTAAGTTGCTGGAAAAACACCTACCTAAACCAGGAATCGACCTTAGGGTTTAGGGCTTACAAAAGTGAAGTTATGATGTTATATTTATAGGCTAATTTTCTGTCGGCCCATCTTGACGGCGTCAGCTCGTTTCTCTTGACGCCGTCACGACCATTTTTTCACCAAATTGTAGATCTCTTCGTCCTCTTCGCGTGGGCTTTTGAATCACCTAAATCCGAGTTCGTATGCAAAAGTTATGACCAAAACAATATCAGCTACTCCGCGCGCAAGTTAACACGTGACGGCCTTGGGTGACGCCTTCACGTTTCTTCTGGGCCGTCACCACTTTTACTCTTGACGCCGTCATAAAAAGCCTCTTGACTCCGTCATAAAAAGCCTCTTGACGCCGTCAGGTACTGTTCCCAGCAAGGAAAATTAAGACTTTGCCGTTTTCTTCACTTTTATGCTCCAAAAACGTCCAAAATGCTTCCTTTTCCAGAATTCACTCCCAAAGTACCTAAAATCACAAAAGGAACGATTTAGGGCAATATTTGATCAAATAAATTCAATTCCGGGCTTAAATGACCCCTTAAAAGTGGTTCATTTTTTGCCTCATCACAAACCAAGAAAACCGTTAAACCTGTCAAAAGTAACATGTGTAACATTTGTAGCCACACCAATTATTACTTCTCTTCAAATTACTATTATCACAATTAAATCCTTCAAATCTAACAACAAACCCAAAAACTATCACAAATCTACACAAAAATCAATCAATCCACTTCTTCATCTTATCTCATCTCATCTTCCAGGTGCATCAGCAGTCGGAGCTGATTCCAGTCAAATTACTTAAATCAAATTTACATACCAAGATATCATCACCATTCAATTTATTTTTTAAAACATTACTGTATATTAATAAAAATAATATATAAGTACAATAAAAAATAATAAAGAAACATAAAAAAAAGGATAAGAACATATACTAGTATCATTCAAGACCATTAGTTGTTATCAGTAACCATAAACAAATCAAAAAACAAATATTACATAAGAAAATTTTAACTCGATCTTATAAACATGAAGGCAGCGACTAGATCTTGATCTGATAACGCATCTTTGTGACCTTGGAAAACATAGATCTAGATTCCGACAAAAAAACTGCGTCAAATCAAATGATGATGGTAGTTGATTATTGAAACGGTGATGGAGGCGTTAAAGTCAACAAAAACATATATGATCTGATCTGTATTTTTTTTTTTTTTTATTTTTTTTTTTTTTTTAAGATGGGTGTGTTTTGTTTAAGGTAGGTGTGTGTTTAAGTTGTTGTTCATGTTTGTGTTGGTGTTCAGTGTTCATGAGAGAAGATGGGTTGGTGTTAGTGTTGTTTATGTAATAACAAATGAATAAGAGGGTATATATGTAATTTACAACAAGACATACTAATGATTAAATTGTACTACATGAGACACGTGTCATGATTTTAACTAGGTAGCCCAGACCCAAAGTAACCCATGTCTAGTTTTGAGGAAAAAAATATTCCCGTCTAAAAAGTACCCCCTTGATAACCTCGTCCATTTACATAATTGACTTATAAATATTCTTATTTCCGTGAGATAATACAAGCAATGACCCACCTGTCTAGATTGTGCATGTTCATTAGGCAGGCAATTTTTCCTTCTTAAAAAATAAGTGTTGTTTTCTTACGTTCAACTCTCGACAACATTTGTGTCTTACTTTATTTCATAATGATGCACTTTAGTTTAGCAAAAAAATATTATGGTGCAACTTTGATATATATTATGTTGTATATTTTTTTTACAAATGTATTAGTTAGCCTTTATGAAGTACCTATAACTTATGTTGAAAAAAAAAATAATAGTATCCTAAATTTGCTCTGCTTTATCCATTATGAGCTAATTACAAATGACAATTTTATCCGCCACACAATTATTAACATTCATATAACTTGTTACTTGTCCCTTTTATCCCTCTAATCTACCACCCTTTTGAGATGCGTCATCGTGACATTTTTTGTTTGAGTTGGCACTCAACTATGAATACATTGTCTGAACTTCAATCAATCTTCACGACCTCCCGAATTGTTTGCGTTTCTATTATTTGTTTCTTTGTTTTCTTGTGGGTGAATTAATTCCTCCAATAGTTGGATATTATATATCATTACATCTACATGTGTCACTTATCTTTTATTTTAATGTTAAAGTAATCAAGCGACATATATAATATGTCTAAAAGGTACGTTTATACTCTTTATTAAAGATATAACTTATGTCTATTCTCAATCAAGTGGACCTGCAAAATGATACTCCTTTCATTTTAAAATTATTGTCAGTAGATAAGAATTATTAAGTTTAATAAAAATGGAGTCACTATAAATCTCAACCACTTAAATGAAATATTATTATTTTGAGAAATTCTAAAATAGAAATGTGAACAATAATTTTGAGACGAGTATAATATCTACTTTATTTTTCATTAGGTCATGATCGTTTTGTCGAGTACTATCAATTTTGTTAATATC
Organism: Artemisia argyi; assembly: GCA_030686995.1. Classification (NCBI taxonomy): domain Eukaryota; kingdom Viridiplantae; phylum Streptophyta; class Magnoliopsida; order Asterales; family Asteraceae; genus Artemisia; species Artemisia argyi. The sequence continues at coordinate 111,371,222 of CM060691.1, read as the reverse complement.
TTCTTCTTCTAACATATTTTTCACAAGGGGTGATTGTGATATTCACGTAAACAAAGAAAAGTACAAACAGCACCAAAAATAAAAAATAAAAATAAAATACACGTGCTAAGGGCAGCATAGTAACTTGACATATGTCATTTGTCGTGTCTTAACTCAACACCAACCGCGTTCGAGGAACCACACTTTGCTGCTTTCTATAAATAGCACCAACCAAACACTTTCTGTTCACCTCATCTCATATCCAATCCAATAAAAAAAAACTCCACAAAAACACACACACTATATATTCAGATCACAATATCTAGTAAGTCAAATCTCTTAGTTTTTTTTTTTAATTCTTCATATATATTATTATCTGTATATAAATACCCTGAAATCATTTCTTATATAACCACTGTTGGATCATCTTTTTCTGAGTTCAACAGATCTAGTGTTATATATTTTATACATTGGATTTTGATTATTATTTCATTTGGTGAAATGGGTAGTTGTAGTTGTATTGGATTAACTACAATAAAGCCATCTTGTAGCAAGATCTTGGTTAGTTATAAAAGATCTTCACTTTTAGGTTTTAGGATCCCTAGTTGTACTAGGAATGATTCATCTGTTGTTAATTTGTCGAAAACTCGATTTAGGGTATATGGTTATTGTAGAGAGATGCATACTTGCAGTGATAATAAAGGTGTAGGGTTTAGAGGGTTTAGAGATTTAAGCCATTTGAATCGGAGGGGTTTTAGTGGTTCTGATTTGAATTGGAGATTTAGTAAGGTTTTATGTAAAGTTGCCTCGGATTATAGGAATTATTCGACGTCGGTTGAGTCTCATGTTAAGGATACGAGTTGGGAGAAGATTTACATTCAAGGGGGCTTAAATGTGAAGCCTTTGGTATTTGATGATACTAGTAGTTTAGATGTAAATGAAAAGAAAGAGACTCGAATAGAGTCTGAGATTGAGAAGGAAGCGTGGAAGTTGCTTCGTGGGTCGATTGTGGATTATTGTGGAACTCCAATTGGAACACTTGCGGCAGCTGATCCAGCTGATAAGCTGCCGTTGAACTATGATCAGGTTTTTATTCGTGATTTTGTTCCATCGGCACTTGCATTCTTGCTTAATGGAGAAGGAGAGATTGTTAAGAACTTTTTGCTTCACACTCTTCAATTGCAGGTAATCTCCGTCCCACTTTTTGCTAATTTTTTTTCTTGTTCAGATATCGTAAATTCTTTGCTAAAATGGAAAATCAACTAACACAAATGAGCTTAAGTCTTCTTAATCTGATACACTAAATGAGAGTGTGAAATAGCCTTAACAAGTGCGTGTGACCTAAACCTGTATAGACAAATGAGCTCAAGTCTTCTTAATCTATAATCTTTGAACCATTGTAGTAATATGATTTCGTTATTGCCAGTAACAAAAATACATGTACAGATGAGATCTTATTGAAAAACAGAGCTTGTCAATGTTTTAAAGGCCTTAACTTTCTGGTAATGTCATTACACCGAATCTTAATCTTGTGTATTGTGTTCAGGGGCGGAGCCACCGTGTAAACAGTGGGGGGAAAGGCCCCCAACAAAACTTCTGCAGAATAACCAAATTAGTAGAAAAAATAGTGATATTAGTCACAAAATGTCTGAGTGCCCTCAACCTGATAAGTAAAGTGCCCTCAATATTATATTGAATCTTCAATATTTGTTTCTTACTGTAATTTATCAATCAAGGGAGGTGAAAAATGGGTGGAAAGTGGAGACGCAAGAAACCAGAATACCAAAAGAGAAGATGGTAGCAATAAATACAGTTAAATATTGTAAAACCTTGGATTCCTACTTTGTCCTTTCTTTAATCTTTTTACAAGAGTCAAACTTCGTGAACCGTGTATTTTAACACATGCATTATAATCTGAATAATGAATATAGTCTTTGTAGCTTAATGTAAGATTTGTATTTTGTAAATCTAAATAAATACACTTTTGTGCTTCTTTTTTAACTTGGTGAAATTACATTATTCGTTGGGTTTTAATTCGTAGTAGCCATCAATTCCTTTAGCTAAGTACGTGTTAGTTACTATAAATAATTGGGCTTTGCGTTTAGGTAAACTGACCCGACCCGTATTGGATTTTTTTTTAAAATTATAATTTAACCCGTTATCGAACCGTTCTCATTATTCGTTGCCCCCGTTAATTAGATTTCCGGGCTCCGCCACTGATTGTGTTTACCATAGCTCCTCTCTAATGAATGTATAACGGTTCATTAATTGATAAAAGCATTACAATGTTTTCACTAAATTAGCCAACTTATGTCATCACAACATTGCTTAGAGCTTTTATAGTAATAGGCGGTAATATCCTATCTGCGTTGAAGCATACGCTGAATTTTCTCTTCTCTTTTTTCTTGCTGACAGAGTTGGGAAAAGACCGTTGATTGCCACAGCCCTGGGCAAGGGTTGATGCCAGCTAGCTTTAAAGTTCGAAATGTGCCTCTCGATGGAAAACCTGGGGAATTCGAGGATGTTCTGGATCCTGATTTTGGTGAATCAGCCATTGGGCGTGTTGCGCCTGTTGATTCTGGTAAGTGACTACTTACTGGATGATAAGATCAGTTACTTATTATTAGTAATGAATTTGGAATTATCCGTTCAATAGGTTTGCTATAAATCCTATTGCCTCTGTGTATGTTGTTTGTTTGGGACATCCATGTTGACATTGTCATCTTAACCAGGTTTGTGGTGGATTATTTTATTGAGAGCTTATGGGAAGATCACAGGTGACTACACTTTGCAAGAGAGGGTAGATGTTCAAACGGGAATAAGATTGATACTCAAATTGTGTTTGGCTGATGGGTTCGACATGTTTCCAACATTGTTGGTGACTGATGGCTCTTGCATGATAGATAGAAGGATGGGTATTCATGGCCATCCTCTTGAAATTCAAGTAAGTTATCTTTTTAAGGTATCGGCTAATCTGCTGAACCTTTTAAATATATTAAAGATGCCACGTTTTTAGTGGGCTTTGCATGATTTTGAATATTGAACTGCTTTTTGCTGTATCTTTATTATTATTACATTCTTTTACCATTTAGAAAACTGTTATCCAGGTATGTTCTAAGGTCTTACGTCATATCATTCTGTACTTTGCATCCAATTTCAGTGAAATTTAACCATATGATAGTCAATTCAATGAAACAGATTGCGTGAAGTAACTGTTTGATTGAGAAAATGTCAAGTATTTCAATCGTCATTAATGATTTATGTTTTTGTTAACTCGACTACGATTGTGAAATTGGCTGTAATTGATATGGTCATGGGAGTATCTATTGTTTTGAATCTGAAGTTTTTTAAGAAGTACAAACATATAGTTTAATCACCTAGTCATCATCATTACAGAAGTACTATGGTGCCCATTAATGCTGAACAAAAGGTTTTTCTAATAAATCTTCTGATTGGAGCTTCTAGTATATTTTGAAATGGTGTTGGATGCTAAGAAATTCATGTTAAGGATCACAGATGGCCTGTCGTATACACTCCCTCCACCCTATTTGACTATGACAATGCACCAATTTTCATCTTCGAGTGTCTCATTGAGTTGCCAAATGACTTAACGGTTCAATACTTTTCTTAGAATGTGCTCAATCAGCGCTCATAATCTATGACTAAACATCTAGTTAAAACATTGCAATATTGTATTTTGTTTTTATCCGAGGGGTTACTTATGGTCATCCTATTTTCTTGCTTCCTTAGTGATTTGTCAATTTTGACCCATTTGTTTGGGAATTGGCTGATCTGGGTTGTGGTTTATCTCTGAAAGGTTGAAATCAAACAAAACAGCTAAAAGGTGAACCAGCGAATGGGTTGAAAGTTGAAACACATCATAAGTATATATTTTTAATTCATAAAACCTTGTATATCGGTTTACTCAAACATTTAGATAATTCCGATAGTATTGTTTGTAACTACAAAGAACACTTCAAATTAGTTTTGATCCATTACACAACCCAACTGAGCTGCTCATCTTGTCACTACTAGCTTAAATTTTTGCTTTTATTGATGTATTCGCTCCATTAGTTGTTATATAACTCGGGCTATATACAGGCACTATTCTACTCGGCACTACGCTGCTCACGGGAGATGGTCACCCCCAATGACACGACAAAAGATCTAGTAGCAGCCATCAACAACCGGCTGAGTGCTCTCTCATTTCACATCCGTGAATATTATTGGGTTGACATGAAAAAGATCAATGAAATCTACCGTTACAAAACAGAAGAATACTCTACTGAAGCTGTCAACAAATTTAACATCTATCCAGAACAGATTCCGTCTTGGTTGGTAGACTGGATTCCAGAGACTGGTGGCTATCTTATTGGCAACTTACAGCCAGCACACATGGATTTTAGGTTCTTCACCCTCGGAAATCTTTGGTCCATTGTTTCTTCACTGGGTACACCAAAACAGAATGATGGTATATTGAACGTGATTGAAGAGAAATGGGATGATCTTGTAGCAAACATGCCTTTAAAGATCTGCTACCCTGCACTTGAGTATGAAGAATGGCGTATAATCACTGGAAGTGATCCTAAGAACACGTGAGCCTCTACATATGTTTGATTCTTTTTTGTGTACAATATCAGCATACTAAGCGTTTACAATATCGACTCTTAGATTACTGCAATTACACCTATTGGATCTAAAGGGACGTTTGTCTGCTCATCATTTGACACATAATTACATAGAAAATTTTCCCTTTTTGTTTCTGTTATAAATCTTACTAAAACACGGACCTAGAGGTGGCAAGATAGGCTGGTCACACAGGTTGAGCAAGTGGGAAAGGGAATTTGGGTTTTGGTTTGAAACGAGTCATCTTTTAGTACATGATCGAATAGGCAGGGTTTGGTTGACCAGCAAAACTTAGTGTCTGTTCTTGATTTTTTATGAACAAGAAATGCCTTATATATGATTACAAAAACCTTTTTTAATAATATTCGAGATAATAGATCAAGACGACTCGGAAGTTGCATGCTCAAGAATCAAGATACCCTTTGGACAACTTACCATGCAATCCCTTTGAACTGTTCCCCCTGATTAGCTTTTTTTTTTTTTTTTTTTTTAATTTAAAGTTTTGAGTCATTGGAGATAAAACATAACCCAATCAACCCATTCGTATGCTAATGGGTAGCAAATGCCAGTTCTATTGTCGGCATTTGGTTAGAGATCACATGGCTTATGGTGTATTGATTCTAACTATGATGGTTTTGTTTTGCAGCCCTTGGTCTTACCACAATGGCGGATCCTGGCCTACACTCCTTTGGCAGGTATTCTTCGGTGCTGATTTATAATGGAACATGCATGTAGAAGTCGATTTGCACTCTTAGACCTTTATTGCAGCAATCTTTTTCGCTTGTTTAGATCTAAAAGCATTAGAATCCATCTGAGTTGCTTGGCTAGATCTTGTTTCTAGAAGCAAATTTTTTCACTCTACCTACCTGAAAAGTGTGGACCAGACATATTAGTGAATTTTATATAGAGCTGACAAATGGGTGGGCTGGCCAGGTCGCATAACGGGTCAAAATGGGGTTGCTTTGACCCACAAACATTTGATCTGTTTTGTATTATAATTATCATCTTAAATGAGATTGCAAAAACTGGTTATTAAAGTTTTATAGATGTTTTTTTAAAAATAAAAAAATAAATTAATAAGGAAAGTAGACCTTTGGTGACTTTTAACTTCGCCGCATTTGACTCCTTTCCCTTAATGTTAAGGTTTCTAGTTTGACACATTTAGGATAAAACCTAAATTAAACCATTCAAAGTAGATGGGGCAAAATTCCCTCAACTAACTTGATGCAAGTGAACCCTTTTCTTTTGGTTGGTCATTCACATAGTCCTCAAATATTTGTTCCTTGTTCTTTCAGTTCACACTTGCGTGCATCAAGATGAAGAGGCCAGAACTTGCAAGAAAAGCAATCGCTCTAGCCGAGAAGAGGCTTTCAGCAGATGAGTGGCCTGAATATTATGATACAAGACACGGAAGATTCATTGGGAAACAAGCTCGTCTGTATCAGACATGGACAATTGCTGGATTCCTCACCTCAAAGAAGTTACTGGAGAACCCCGAGATGGCATCAAAACTGTTTTGGGAAGAAGATTATGAACTTCTTGAGAATTGTGTGTGTGGGCTCGGGAAACACGGACGAAAGAAGTGCTCGCGCTCTGCAGCAAGATCTCATATTGTGTGACTTAGAAACAAATTTTTCTCGGTTTCACTTGCTTAATAACAAAATAAAGAAAACTTGTCCATTTTTCTGACTTGAACTTTGTTATTTAGACTCGAGGAAGAGTCTTGCTTCTTGACTAACCTGTGTAATGTCATAAAACTACAATTATTTGTAGATGGATGATTGATTGTTAGTCAATTTATTAATAAAGACCTGCATTTTTTTATTTACATGTGTTTAAATTGTAGTCTCAAGTGTTTTTGTTGATGTCAATAGTATATGTGTGCAATTTCTTCACATTTGCTAAACTCGGGATGTCGAGACTTGCCAGCTCATGGAATAAGCTTGTAGCCGAGAAGGTTAAATATGATTTCAAGGCATACTAATGATCGATTGCACAGTATTGACTTGCACCTGTGTGATGATGTGCAAGAATCGACTTTTAATGCATGCCAAGAAGATTTGATATACATTTTGAACCTTCAATTGAGTTATATGGTATTAGGTGACTAAACATAGTCTCGGGTGTTGCGGAAGGCTAACTGCTAACTTTTTATAAATGATTAAACCAAAAGATAGCTTAAATACTTCACGATATTAATATTAGCTAATCCGAAACGAATGTACAATATAGGTCATACATGGTACAACTAGTTCAACACACTGTTCGGGTTTTGCAGAATTTGTTTTAGAAAGAGAGGAATTTACAGCCAAACTTCTAAAACCACTCCTGAAGTCCTAAGTAATCTGTTTGGCCTCCACGATCAAGCAATCTTGAAATGATCAAGCCTAGTTACAGCAAGTCGGTGAGCATAGGTATGCGACTTATATTCTGCCCAAGTGAACACCTTATAGAGCGGCTCATTTTCCTTGAGAAGTTCAGGTGGACAAGTGATTATTGCTTCAGGTGGAGGCGCACCAAAGAAGACCATTGACAACCTAGACTCGTTAAGTGATGTGTTAGCCATCGCTCGGTGTCTCACACTCACAAACCTTCCATTGGTCATCGCCTACATTAAACATGTTAATTAGCAAAATCAAAATATTTGGCAAGGATTATTTATTTGATATACTCTTAAAGGGTGTATAGCATTTGCCTTCACGAGTTTAAGAACCAGTTTTTTTTTTTTTTTTTTTTTTTTTTTTTTGAATGTTACTGCTCTGTTATTTGAATGTAGATCATATATGCAAATAAGGGCTAATTGCAAAAAGAATGGCTGTATTGTTTGATTTGTTTCAGCTTTTTTTTTTTTCCACGATTTCTGACATTTTGGGCGACTAATCCACGGGAAGAACCTACCGCCACACAAACTCAAACCGGGTAAGGCCTTCCCCTTTTCAAAAAGGTTGGTGTGTCCACTTAGAGTTGTTTCAACTGTTTTTAGTTATAGAGGGTTGGTTAAGCTTATTTTGAGGCTTAATAACTTATTGTGGAAACACAATAAGCTATTAAGCATTTTAATGGTGCTCAGATAAGCTTATTTTAATGGGCTTAAGCTCCTCAAATAGGGCTTTTTTTATTTTTATTTATTATTATTTTTATTTTTTTTACAATTTATAAGCTTGCAAAACACCTTGGTCGGTAGTTACTAACTTACTACCTAAAAACTGGTAAAAATGTGAAAAAGTCCCATTTATAGTAAGTTGTGATATTTTGACAATAAAGAACTTTTAAAAAAACACTCAGTACCTTAGTCATTAGTCATATGACACGTTATAGTCTTATGGTGCGATCTTATGGCACCAGTCATACCGGCCCTTGTGTTATTCGGCTTGGCGGCAAATTTATAGCCCAAGTCATCGGAGTTTTTTTTTTTTTTTTTTTTTTTTTTTTTTTCTTCTAATTTTAAAAATGGTAGACTATATAGGTTTCTTATAACTTGAGTGATGGAAGGATTATATTTTTGAGTTTACTTATAAGTTTTGAGTAATAAGAGATCGAAAAAGTTAAAATAAAAGCACTTTTTGCTATAATGCCACTGTATAACATCGACGGTACCTATTTCTCTTATAATTTATAAATATAACATTTATCATGATTTACTGTAGCTTAGCTACAGTAGCACGAAGCTACAGTAATCCCCTCACAGTGAACAGTAGAATGTACAGTAACTACGGATATTAAGTTACTGTACATTCTACTGTTCATCTGTTAATTTTTTTTTTCTTTTACATTCTTTGGCAAAACATCACGCGGCAACGCGCGGGTGATCCACCTCGTATGATACAAATATGAAACAATTGTGTGGATAATTTCCAAGATAACGACTTAAAATTGAAATATTCTTTTCTATGTATTATTTTTAGCCATTTTAAGATAGTATTGAGTAAGGAGGATTGAAGCAAACCTGCAAGACATCACCAACATTGACGCAAAAGGCAAGTGGGTTAGGAGAGACAGGGACCCATACATCATTTCCCAAAGATATTTGAAGACCAGCCACACCATTGGATCTTAAGACTGTCAAGATCTGAGGGTCAGAATGTTCTCCAAATCCAATACTAGTACTATTACTGCCACGTGGGGATGTGTGTGACGTGTCACTGACAGGTGGATAGTGATTTAGCCTCAACAGTGAGTCACTATCAAAGTTTCTGACCATTTGGCTGAATGTTGTGTGTGGGACCTCTAATCCTTTTGCTATTAATTCCAATATCTCACATGTCAACTCCTTCACACCTTCCACATAGTTACTCACTGCACAACTGTCAAATAAAAGTATGTGTTTTCATGTCAAAATTTGCCAACATGCAAGTATCATTTAATTGTAACTGCTTTATTTCAGAAACATTTTTATAAGGGATGTGTTAACTGGACCCTCCCTATCATGGGGGTTCATCTACTTTAATCAAAATGTACAAGTTTTAATGCAGACAGTACAGGCGGCGGCAGCACAGTCTTCCACAAACCCTCCCTACAGGGGGTCCGGTTAACTCATGCCTTTTATAAAATGTATTGGATATCCCAAAAATGAAACACGCATGATAGAATATTTATAGAAATGGAGGATTATGAACATGTGATCCAGTTTCATTTTAAGACATTATAAGTGCAAATGACAAACAAACATATGAACTTATGAAAACAAGCAGTATCATATCTAGTGACAATGAAGAGCTCATGCCGTAGTGGACAAAATGATCAAACAAATAGTATGTTGAACACCTAGTGGTTTACAAATGATATAAGACTTTGTTAGTGGTTAGTAATAATAGTTAGCTGGTCTTTCAATATTACCAAATCTTAGGATATGTTAGTATTCAATGAACAGTAACTAACACTAATCTTTGTTGATAAGCTATCGTTAAATAACTTAAAAGAGATAACTTGACAACAAAAATCATTCAGTCCAATGGTTGTGCATTCACATAACCAATGTACCAACCCATGTTCCAATTTGGGTAGCTTTATTTCTAGCTTTTGACTTGTTACATGTTTAGAAACGTAGATGGTTTTAAAAAAAATTAAGAACGACACTACATTTGAAACTCTTAGAACTCACAGCTTCACACTAAAAGGACAATCCAGATTTTCTTTGTCACTTGCAAGACTCGAACTCGGGTAAAATCCCTCCCCAAACTCCAGAAGAAACTCAGATGGCCAACTAAGCTAAGTCAGTTGGTTGGCATTAACATCTACTGATTTCATGTTAATATTATGAATTACAACTTCAACGAAAAATGTTAAATGCATTCGAATTCGAATAATAAATTGTGGCGTACGAGAGATATTTAATCTTTAGTCGAATCAATTAATTTTTTATATTGTTTAAATACAATACTCGTGAGTTCCCTGACAACGCGCAAGCTTATGCATTTTCTCGTTAAAAATATCTAGGTTAGGGGCTAAATGTGTATTTCTCTAGAAAGGTTATTAGTCGAATAAGATTAGAATAGACTTGCTTTCCATGCAAGTCAAGTCTTAATTGGCCGAACCTTCGCCTTTGTGGACGTCGGTTTCTTATCATTTTTTATGGTAATTCAAATTTAAAGCGTTAGATGTGTATACCAAAGTTACAAAGAAAAAATGATTTGTAAGTCGAATGCTGACAGACTACAAACTAAAGATGAGACGAGAGAAATTATTTAAGATATATGTCAATCAGTAGCGAGTAAGTTAAACATGGTTGTAAATTGATCCCCGAATGGATTAAGATCATCTCAAGTTGAACCCAAGATTGGCTCTCCCTAAAGTGTTTCTAAACCGATCGTAGTAGTTTCAATGACGACGTGTGATCAGGTTATGTGGCACCAAGATCACGAGTGGTGGCTTGCTACACTCGTGAAGTGACCAAAAAACACTTATCCAGTGGTACAGACCACAAGATGAATAATAATAATAATAATAATAATAATAATAATAATAATAATAATAATAATAATAATAATGTGTGTGTGTATGTGAATGTATTTTGGGGTATGTTTGTGTTAGATTGGTCGTAATGGAGCATCGCCTCACGCATAAAAGGAATGGAGCATTGCCTCACGCATAAAAGGCTTTAACTCTTCTACGGGTAAAGCAACCAGCTTTTCACCCTCGAGGTTACAGGCAATAGGATGGAAATAGAACGTGTGTGAGTGTGTTGTGGGTGTGAATCTGGCGTGGAGATTGTCTAACCACCACCACCACGCTACATTCAGCTTAAGCGGAGTATATGTAGATAATAAGGATGAAAGGTGGTAGGATGATCATGAGAAGGTGGTGAGAAGAGGTAATGAGATGACATTAACGTGAAAATAACAAACCACCATGGCTAATAGAGTGATACATAAAATGTGAGAGGTGATATCTACAATTCTACATCATATATTTCAGTGCATACACTACCATTTGTGTATTATAGTTTTTACAGTTACTCGTATAAAATAATGTATGAATCAAAATAAATAATGTACTTATCACGTCCTATGAAATATGGATATACTTTGTTGTTGTACATCAGATTTTTTCTGCATTAAGAATATATAGACAGAAAGAAGAAGACACTTGTAGAGCTAATATACATTGAAGTTCTAGTCAAAGCAAAGTCACAAACATGACACCAGTTTTTTATTCTGACAATTTTGCCTACCCATTTTCCAACCTTTTCTGCCTTTTCCCGTAAATCAGTTTTCTTTTTCTTCTTATGGTAACACCAAATAACCATTTAATTGACCAAATTTACTTTTTTGTACACAGTTGTTATCATTTTTTTTTTTTGAACGGTTACTTTCTTTCAAGGGAAATCCATGTCCATTTGAAACCCAATGGGGGAAAACCTTCAACTTAAGCCGCCCGAAGGCACGACACTTAATTGAAGTAAACCCTGCCTTCTCCAGATTCGAACCCTTGTGGGTTGAAACCTTCATTGAAGGACTTTGAAATCGTACCGACAGGGCAGTGGTCCACAAGGGAGGACTTCCCGGTTTGGTCACCCAAACCGGTACTACTCTCCACTAGGCACGCTTAACTGAATAAGACGTGCCCAGTGGACCACAAGCCCATTGGTAGTAGTTATCATCTTTAATACGCGGCATTTGTTTTTTCAAAAATATTATTTTAATAGCTTATTAATCTTTAATAAGTGTCTTTGCATTTTTATATCACTAGTTATAATATTTGTGCACGCACAGGGTTTTTAAAACTTCGTTTTGATTATGTATTATTATCGATTAAGAAATGATTAGCTTTGGTGTGTATAACAAAAAAGTTAAACCATAAAAAAAATTACTAAAAACTATCAGCTAGATAAGACATAAGCCAAAGTTCTGTTGATGTCTTTTTCATATTCTATCGAGAAGCAAAAAAAGGTTAACACATAAATCATAAGTATAAAAGAATGGTATCTCACATCCATGATTACCAACTCAATACCATTATCGCAGTATAGTAACGTAATACCCCGATTAAAAACTATATATGCTTGCTTAATAATTCTCATGTACATACTTTAATTCCTTTACAACGGCCAACTATTACGTCGTTTTTTTTTTTTTTTTTTTTTTTTTGATGAAACATCGCGTCAATGAATAAAGTTATGTTATCACCTACATAGTTTTTCTTTTTTTGATTTAGAAGGTAATTGTTATCAAATAAGGATTGTAATGCGTGCATTATTTTTATTTTATATAATTTAAAGAAAACACATTCTAACTTAAACAATGACTATCTAACTTTTTTTTTTTTTTTTTTTTTTTAATAGTTAGCTTTGTATAATGTTTTTAACTGGCAGACATGCTGAGGTTGATGTTGATTTTATTGTTTAAATTTAACTATTAGTATCATGTTGTACAAAATGTGTGAGTTTAGTAGCACATAAATATGCGTTAATGAAGTTAAAATCATTGTTATAAGTAGAATCGCGTATATTTATTTTCATATCACAGTAACTCGTGCTTACCATTTGATATTTATATTCCCATTACTAATAATTTAGCAGTATTAATATTCAAACTCGTGTACGTATAAATTAAACTTTTAAATATAATAACATGAGTCCTTATTTAAAAAAATATTCTAATGGATGAAAATCTACAACTAACAATATTAAAACTAATTCGCAAATTTATAAAATTTTGTAATTTAAAAAGATGAAAGTCTGAAACTAATACTAATACTCATGTCATTTTAAACAAAATTCATATTTTAAAATATAAAGTATAAGGGGTATAAAGTGTAAGGGGTTATTTGTATTTTTTCTAAAGTTATTAAAAAACATGAAACTTGTAATTTTACACTTAGCTCCATATATTTTATGTAAAATTCAACAACTAAAGTTTTATTAATTACTTCCTCTCTTTTTAAGTTTTTGTTTTTATAAATTTGACACCTATATTTTTTTGCAATTTTTTTAACCAAATTTATTAAGTTTGACCAAAATCAATTTAATTTTGACTTTTATTGACCAATCACATTGCTCGATTTCGCTTACGTGGTAAAATCGAGCTCTGCTATTGATCTAATTTTTTTTCAATGAGAAGGGATTTGCAAAAACACTCCGAAATGACGTAATTCTTTTATTATATAAAAGATTAAGAGACGGTAAAAAGCAGTCATTATTAATATTAATTTTTTTATTTTATTTTTTACTTTTTATTTATATTATTAAGAGACGGTAAGAGGCAGTCACTGTTAATAGCAAAAAAATTTTAACCGTTAAAAAAAAAAAAAAAAAAAAAAAAAAAAAACTTTTTTTTAACTAGATAAAGAGGATTGTCCTAACAACTCTTAATTTTTTTTTTATTATTATTTTTTTCTTTGTTATGAATTTTTTATTTGAGCATTTTTTTTTTTTTCTTGTTTCAGCTTTATCTTTGGATTTAAAAGTACTTTTAAATAAAATCTCTACATATTTTTTTTGTTAGATAAAGAATATAAAACATGATACTATGTAATGATTAGGGGGAGTTTAAACGGACCCTCCCATAAGAGAGGTTTCGTGGGGCCTTGTACATTGCGAGTTTGTAGGGTGTGCATTGCAGTTTATACATTTTGACAAAACCCCTCTATTGTCACATAAAAAGGGGTCTTAATAACATAACTCTAATAATTATGTGACAATTCGTATAATGTTTTAAGCGGACTCATATATCTAAACTCTAGCCCAACTCATTTAGTGAATCGTTTTGAAAAGTTCAATCAAACTCTAATACATTTCTTTTGATCAAAATAAACATGAGATTGAATGTTTTATTTAAAATACTTTTAACTTTTAATTCATTATATTATAAAGTTAGACTTTTTTTATATTTAATAAATTTTATTTCTCACGTGATACAACAGTTTATACTTAAATTGTAAAAATTGATAGTTTAACACATTCATACATTTTTACAATAACAAACAATTTTAGTTGAGTCAAATTCAAATTTCTTAACCATTCACTGAGATTGAAATGAAACCAGATTCAGACATTTCACATACATTTTTAGATTCAAATATACAAATCAAATTTAGACTCAGAGCCTTTTAATAAACAAACAGCTTACGATAAGTTTGACTATATATTGGAGTATCATATACTCCTCATGAGATGAAGAAAACAATATATTCCTCTAGCTATGCAACTAACTTTAACTACATTACTACCTAACTAAAGGTAACTCTTAGGTATAAGTTTTGTTCCATTATATGAGTACTTAAGATGTTATAGTTCTATACATATACATATAAACACCAAGTAAATCATACAAACAAAGCGAACTTCAATTCGATGCACGGTTGAGATAGGGATCACCACCAGTGCATAATAATTTTCGAGTTAAGAACTATACGCGTGCATTGACAAAGACTATCGTGTGCATGAAAAAAGACTATCCATATGCACAGGGATGGAGCTTGAACAAATTAATTAGGGGGGCCAAAATCATTCAAACACAAAATATAATTTCTAATGTACAAAGCATCCATAACACAAAAAGAAAGTATATTGTACTTCTCTAAAATTTGGGGGGGGGGGGGGGGGGGGGCAACATGGATTTTAGCATATTAATATTTCATATTTTCACAAGTTTCACAAATATAGCATATAATTACTACTTAGAACTCAAACTTTTGGGGGGCCACAACCCCTCCCTGCCCCTTAAATCCTCCATCCATGCATATGCATAACCATCAAGTTAGAGATAAAACTATGAGTATACTGCTGTGTCCATTTGGTTAAACTTTAAATTTACTTAAAAAAAACTTGAACCATCTCGGCCCGTGCTTAGCACGGCTGAAAAAGATTACCTAGCTAGCTAGTAACTTATATAAGTAAATGATAAAAGATGTGGTATGTATATCATCAACTCATCACTTATCACGTTATTAAAAAACGTAAAGCAGTGACATGCAACTTTTGAGTAACAAAGATTAATGTAAGGGTTGTGTTTTAGCCACGGGGTCTAACCCTAGGCTGCCACACACACAGTTTTTTGTCCCCCCATTTTTTTTCAGTACAACACAGTTTTGTGTCAGTTTCTGTTCCGTATTTCTGACAGTTTTAAGCGTTTGACTTATTAAACTTTATATTTTTTGTTCCGCACTTTCAGGTTTATAGTTTTTTTATATAAACAAAATTATTAAAAAAAATAAATAAAAAATAAAAAATTGGGGGAGGGGGGAGGGGGGGGGGGGGGTTCAATATAAAAACATATGAGGGGTCATTATAACCCATCCCTAATGTAATTGTAATAATGTGAGCAGTGACATGCAACTTTTGAGTAACAAATATTATTATTATTATTATTATTATTATTATTATTATTATTATTATTATTATTATTATTATTTATTTTTTATTATTATTTTTTAACTTAGTCTAATGCATAAACTGATCACGATGAAATCCACTAAAAATGACCTACTTCATAAAAGGAATATATTTCATTAAATGTTGAACAATAAATGTAATAAACAAAAAAGTCCCATATAATTTTAACTTTATTTTGCTGTGACAAATTCTTTTATTTTCTAACCAAAAATCCTTATTTCAAATATACATATTTTATTCTAAAAATTATAAACGGAGTATTTTCTAACTCATGAAATTTCTTTCTCTATTAGATAGAACAGTGAACTTTTAATCAAAATAAAAGAGAGCCTTATTCCAACTTTCATACAAAACACATATGCTAATATTTCTGTTCTAATTTTTTATTTTTTATTTTTTGAACGGCAAATGTTTACAATATAGACCACTTATCTACAAATTTTAACACACATATCTCCAACGAGACCTAAACCCACAACCTTTAGGTTATTAGGTCTCTCATGCACATACAGCTAGGTCAAGAGGCCTTTGTTATTTCTGTTCTAATTTATCGAATGATAATATTCATTTTAGAAATAACTTATTATAAAATGACATTAATTATGTACATCTACAACAATATATTTTTGTAAAAGTATGTAGATAACATCTAACTATAAAACAATCAATATCCGATGCAATTCAAAGTTTTGTGTCATACTTTATTCAATCGTCTCAAAAATTTATTGGTCATGATTTTTTTTTTTTTTTTTTTTAAAGGTTTGATTTATTATCACAAAGTTTAAAAAATTTGTTAGTTAATAGTTAGTTAAAAATAAAATTATTATTCTACAAAAGTTAAACCGTTTTAAAAAATTCTACAAAAGGTAAAAAATAAAAATAAAAATAAAAATAATGATTACATATTATTTTAAATGTGTGTTTTTCTGTGGTGAGCAAATTTAGAATGGAAGGTGTATACGTTCAGGGCCCTAAATTTTAAGATAATGGAATAGTAACAAGAGCGAGCAGTATGTGTCAAATTTCCCTATTTAAAAACATATCACATTTTGAAAGAAGAATTTGATTTGATAGTTGCTTGTAGTTAAAAGTTTCTGACATGTCCAATAAAGTTTCCCAATATTATATTTGTTGATGTTGTCAACCACATCTTTAGCAATTATCAATGTACAATCGCATAAGAAATTTTAGGTGTTTTATGGTTTTGTAAATGGCAATGATAGAACTGTTGTTGATTTCTTTCAAAACATAGAATCCATTGTTACGTTATTTAATCTTATTGGCTCTCCATTGAGTAATGATGATATTGTTGCGTATATTATTAAGGGAAGTGATACTTACACCACTTTTTTATACACGCACCACAATGTTATATCATTAATACACATGTTACAACATGTTATATGCATAATTGTGGTTTGTGCATAAAAAAAAGTGGTATGAGCGATAAATTCGCTCATTTTGCCATATTGTTGTTCATCGGAATCCCTTTCCCGCTCTAGCTAATGTTCGCTCCATGATTGTAACCGAAGAGATGTGCTATTGGCTCTCCTTTGAGTAAGATGATGTTGTAACGCATGCTATTAATATATAAACATATAAAAATTTGCCCGCATTTAATGTTTGTAATAAAAAAATATTTTTAGATATTCTTGATTGAACTTATAAAGCTGAATAACATGAATTGTTTTTATACGTACAAATAAATCGTTCTTTCTTTTTGATATTTATAATCTCATGCATATATATGTTGTTTTATAAAATTACATTGTATAACCAACTGCCTAGCGCAGTTGGCCACCTTGGTCCCTTCTGGGACTTGGGGGAAGGTTTTACCCAGGGTTCGATTCTCGCTAGAGACGGATTTTGGGGTTTCCTTTCAGGCGAACGAGGAGTGGGGAAACCTGGGCTTATGCTGCAGGGACGTGAAGGCCAAATACCGCTGGTGGTTGAAAACCCACCTACTAACTGTAACCACTAAGCCGATACTAACAAAGCCGTTCTAAAAAAAAAAAAAAAAAAAAAAAAAAAATTACATTGTATATTTAAAATATAAAGTTTAGGGTTCAAAGTTTAAGGTAGTATTCATTTATTTTTTTAAAGTTAGTAAAAAACATGAAAACTTATTTATATAATTTATTTAAGATTCAACAACTAAAGTGTTATTAAACCTTCTATTTTTTTAAGCTTTTGTTTTCGCAAATTTGATACGGTTTTTTTTTTTTTTTTTTTTTTTTCACAAAATTTATCAAAACTCGATCATTTTTTTTTTTTTTTTTTACCTTTTAATTAGTAAAAAAAGTGTTTGATTTTGCAACGTGTCAAAATAAAGTAACCTTCTTGACCCAAATTTTTACTCAATAAAATTGTTATAACAAAACATACTTTCGAAATGATGCAAAATACAGAGTTGGTAATTTCTTAATTTAGCATGACAATACCAACCACAAATTATCAACGGATATAGGTTGTTTATCAACATATTCCGATTCTTAGATTCATTGGTAACACCAATTATCAACAAACTTTGGCTATTTACCAACAATTTTCGGTTGTTGATGATGACAACTTTTTATAGTAGTAAATATGATAATGTCATTTAGAGGCCAAATCTATATACACCACATTTGCATTTGATATTGAATAATGATATTTACGAAACATTCCAATAATGTACACATCACCTCACATATCCAAAATGCGGTAAATGCCCGACAAGATATCGTACCATTAATACCTAGGCTATTAAAAAAAAAAGCCACGACTCCGTGAGTGACCCCCCATGTGATGATCACTATCGATCCCAATGCTTTTTATGTAAAAATCAGTTGTTATTGTTTTAGCAATACTTATAACCGGATATAAAGCTAGCTAGTGGTGTTCATTAACCCGAAAACCCGCCCAATCCATATCGATATGGTTAGTCGATTTTGAGTTATTCGGATTTTGAGTTATTCGATTTTGAGTTATTCGGTTTGTGTCAATAGCTTGTTAAATTGTGAAGATGTGCTCCTGTCGTTGCAACTAATTGATAATTGCATGCCATGCAGGTCTAAGTAGAAAATTAAGCACTTGGTTTAGGTCATCCAATCACATCTATAAAATTTTATGACCGGAGGAGCTCGACTAAGATATTACTACTGATGGACAATGAAATGCTAATGAAGATTGTTAAAATACGCAAAGTTGATTTGTACATCGACTTTTATCTTATCAAAGACTTTAAGATTGGGATCTTACGTGTAATTATTTTTATTTTTATAAGATCGAATATCTTTCATAAATCTTAAGTTTCTACTATTATGTCATTTTTTTAGACATTGTATATACTTAACAAATCTAAAAATTATTTATTATATATCAATTTATGAATGTTTAATGAAAATGTTAGCCTATATTATAACTATGAAATATTTAAAAGGATTAAACTGTTGTTTATCAACTTCTATATACTTTAATCCATAAATTTGTACTCTTTTAGCTAATAGTTTGAGCAAAGTAAGATCGGATAAGATTTAAAGCTTATTATTTTATGGTTAAAATCGGGATCTAAGATCATATGCTTGCAAGAATCTTATTTTATAATCATAAGATCTTAAAATCGAAGTCCAGATCTTAACCACCATGATAATGTGTTTTTATTTCATTATCTTAACAAAAAATAAAATAAATGTGATAACTAAAAGGTATGTGATATGCACACTATCAAAAATGATGTGTACATCACAAAATCACATTAGTGATGCACATAATACAATATCACATATGCATGATTGTGGTGTTCATCACTTTTGGTAGTGTACATAACAACTTCCTAATTAAAAAAGAAGGTGATTACGAATGTCATTATCTCTCTCTCTTACTTGGAAGATGAAGTAAGAAAGCGTTTAAGAAAATCTCTATCATGATATTTACTTTGACATTTGCTTTAAAATGGTACGGCATTACATCTAAACCAACCATAAACCTATCATGTAGTTACACCTGCCTCATATAGTGAAAAACACAGAATAAAAGTTGTTGCATGATTAATTATTCGATCACAAATGTCATATCCTTCTACTAATTGTTCAAACTTTACTACTTAACCTTTTAGATTTGGGAAAATTCCACAAATACCCAAAAAGTACAAACCCACTCACCATAAATGCCCCACTTTTTTTTGTTTTCTCCAAATACCCCAAGGGGAGAGAGTCACTCTTAAAACTTGGGCAGATAGTATAATATAGTGACATGCGTCCCTATACATGGACCCACCATGTACCTTCATGGTACAACTCACAATGTGTACTTTTTGGGCGACTCGGACCCACATTTCTTGGGCGACTTCACTATTTTGTCTTTTTGTAAAAAATTTAATAATAGCCCCTTTAATACCAATTTTCTCATTTAATACCAAAACAAACACACATACACTCTCACAATTCTCTCTCTCTCTCTCTTGAAGATTCCGGCCGCTGCCCCTTACCGGAACACCAACAGATTCCGGCGCCGGCCACCGAAATATTTTCCGGCGAGACACTTTCTTTGCCAAATCGATAGATCGAAACATTTACAACATTCCTGGAACATTTGAGCCTTTGGCTCCCACCACAACCACCCGTACGCGCCACCACCATGAACCCCAATCATCACCGAGCCACCACACCATGTATCTGGCCGGATCTTGACCAGATCCGGTCAAATCTACAGGTGTTGGTTTCGTGGTGGTTGCGATGAGGGTTTGGTGGTGGTGGCGATGGAGTTTTGGTGGTGTCGATGGTGGCGTTTGGATCTTGATAGGGTGTAGTGGGTTTGGATCTTTATAGGTTTTGGTGGTGGTGGCGATGGAGTTATGGTGGTGGAGTCAAAACCTACCCAATTTGAAACAGCAAAAACCATCAAATGTTCCAACTATGGTTTGCAAGAATGAGCCTGATTCTGATTTAAGCAAAGTGAAGAAGAAACAACCAACTGTTGTGAAACCGGTTAAGCCTTTTGTTCCTGAGTCTGGATCTAGAAGACGGGTCAAACCAAATACGGAAAGGAAGTTGCAAAATGCTCCAAAGAGACCTCAACAAATCGTGAGTGATGGCATAAGGAAATAATGCAATGTAAAGATGGAGTTAATCATTTTTTTTATAAAGATTGATCAAAAATGAAATATAAAGCAAACTACAAGGATTAAAAATGTAATTAATTTTATTATTAACTTTTTGACAAAAAGACAAAAAAGCCAAGTCGCCCAAAAAATGTGGTCCCAGTCGTCAGAGAAATGTCCTATTGTAACAGGTACCATGTAAGTATTTGGTGGGGACATGTATAGGGACACATGTCACTCTTTTATGAGATCCGCCCAAGATTTTCAGGCGACCCTCTCCTCTTGGGGTATTTGGAGAAAACAAAAAAAAAGTGAGACATTTAGGGTGAGTGGGTTTGTACTATTGGGGTATTTGTGGAATTTCCCCTTTAGATTTTACCTGCCAATCACTATTTTACTGAGCGATAAGACTCATTTTTTCCACTAATCCTTAAACGACTGACATATAATAGTAGACGGATGAGTAGAATTATATATCAAGACTTTGTAAAAAAAATAAACATACATAAATAGGTATTATTGTAAAAGGGAGATAATTTGCACAATTTAAACTTTATTTGCACACTTTAATATACAAGCAATTAACACATAAAACCAATAAGTTGATATATATACATATAAAAATTTACTTTGCACACATATATTAATGAATAAAGACAAATAATGCTCATTACATTTTATGTATGCAAAGTAAAAACTCATGTGTATATATTATCACCCAAATCAATATTGTATATATATTTAATGCATATATTAAGATGTCCTAATCAATATTGTATATTTGCAAATCAATTCCCTTATTGAAAATGCAAACTAAATCTAAAAAAAAAAAAAAAAAAAAAAAAAAAGTAATGAAAATTCCTCTATCTTTTGATTGGCGTACCCATGCACGTACATCTATTAACCTATACAGAAACGTTCTTATAACAATATAACTCGATGACCTTAAAAAGGGTAACCTACCCTTTTGCAGCCTACCCATAGATTTTACGGTACCATTACTAAAGGAATACGGGTAAGGATTTGAACCCATGACCCCCGTTTTATGGCTGCATGTCCCCAACCCATGAACTTATCATATGATAGATATTATGCTTAGCATGACATATATTAAGCCTATAAATACCGAGAAACTATATGAGAAAAAGAGAGTAAATAATAATAATAGACCGAGTTTCGAAAAAACATACCTGAATTCAGAAGTGTGATGAATTGATGTTTGATTTGCTTGAAGAAGAAGATATTCAAGTTCACCTGTGTCACCACCAAGACCAATGTTCTTGCAACCATAACCAAATGGATTGTTGGATCCAACTTGCTTCTTTTCAACTAATGGTTTATCAAAGAACTCAAAGCTTTCATCTTCCATATTTTTAATAATGTGATGAGGTACACCATGATTAATGACCTTAAAAAAACCATATTCTTCACATGCCTTTACAATGAGCTTTGCAACTTTTGATCGTTTGCCTGAAAGATCAATCACTGGAACTTCGACTTCTCGAATCTTTTCGTTCCGAATGGGGTTAATTTCATTACTTGGTACCACCATTTTTTTATATGGTAGCTAGCTAGTGTTTTAGTTTAATAAATCTGTAAAGGTTTGAAGCAAAAAGAATTAGAAAGATATATGAAGATAGAATCTATGAAGAGTTATTGGAGTATTTATAAGAAGGCTTTTCTTTATGGTATTCAGACAGGTTTCATATTACAGTTTCCTTTGAAGCAATTGTCATAGTTACGTAGCTTTTCAAACAGTTGTACTTATTATTTTGACCAACGTGACTATTTTTGTTTCATGAGTATTTAAGTAATTTTATCTTCAGCAAAAACATTGGGACACACGATAAAGCATGTCAGAGACTTTTTGGCAAAAAGGGTTACCAGTTAAATTTAAAAAAAAAAAAAAAAAAAAAAAAAAAAAAAAAAAACACACTAAACCTTAACCGTTAAATACATGATTACTGTTAGCCAGAAATCTGAAATCAAACTATTTTTTAAACGGTTTTTGAGTTTCCGGTTCAACCCGGTTCTTCTCGGTCTAACCTAGTTCAACCAACCGGTTTTGACCAACCAGTTTCTGATTCAATCGTCAAACCGGTGATCAAAGTTTCAAAACATGGTAATTTACATAGTAATGTGGACGTGTATCATCTTCAATAACATTACTTAAGTGTGTTAGATCTTAATTATCAAGAGGAAAAATAAATGTATAAATCATTTGTCAAACACTACAAGGTATGCTTGACATCGCTAGCTGAAGCTGGAGATAAAGTTTGAGCTCATTGGCATAAAGCAAGAATTTTTATTTTATTACGTTGTTGTATGAATTAGCTAAAGCAAGAGTTTATCATTTTAAAATGAAATAAAAGGATATAAAATAAATATATTAAGGGTTCAACCAACCGGTTTTGACCAACTAGTTCCTAGTTCAACCAGCAATCAAGGTTTCAAAACATGGGTAATTTACATAGTAATGTTGACGTGTATCACCTTCAAGAACATTATTTAAGCAAGTTAGATACTTAATTCTCAAGAGGAAGAAAATATATAATCATTTGTCAAACGCTATAAAGTTTGGCATCACTAGCCGACGCTGGAGGTCATTGGCATAAAGCAAGAATTTTTATTTTATTAGGCCAATGGTAATGATAACTAATATTGTGGTCACTCTTGCCACATCAGCTCTCCCTTGAAAACTACACCAAACCACAATTTGCTAATAAGACGACCATAATTACAACTACAACTAAAATCATGCCCCACAAAAATAAATAAAAAAAACTATACACACAAACAAATTAAAACTTTCGGTTGGCAAGCCAACCCTAAGTTTGAAAAAGTTGGGGGTGACCAGTTGGGGTACGGTTGGGCTAATGGGGATAACGCGGTCAAGTATTGTGTTGGGAGGTGATAACCGAACCATTCGCATCAGCCTTAAGTTGTTTTTACAAATTAGCTAAAGCTAGAGCTTATCATTTTAAAATGCATAAACAAGCATAAAATAAATAAACAAATATTGATTATTGATTACTCCCTTCATCTCAAAATTATTGTCAGGAGATAAAAATCACAAAGTTTAATAAAAGTGAGGTAATCTTAATTTTCAACCAATTAATTAGAATATTCACTCACTAAATTCTCTAGTTTTTACTTAAAAAAAATTTGACCATTATTTTGAGACATCCAAAAAAAATGTGAACTATAATTTTGAAACGAAGGAGTATAATTAGCCAATTTACAAACTTCATTAATTTCAAATAGCTTTTAGAAGTAGAGCATATAAATTTTAAAAAGATTCAAATAAATATGTTGACAAGCAAAACTTATAATAATCCAAAGCTCACCTAAGATTGTTGTAACTCTATTGTTACAAGCTAGACATCAAACCATTCCGCATCATATTTTTACAAACTAATACTTCATATAAACTACTCCACTAGCATTGTTTATCATCATATATGATGCATAATTCACTTGAATTAGTATGAATGCATCAAAAATTGTTTCTCTCTTTCTTTAGTTTATATACGTGAAGTAGTCACCCTTTTATATAATAATGAAGCAAATGATTGCATTTAAGGTCAAAACAATGTGTTTTTGACTTTAATAATTTAACAGTAGAAGGGGTGAATACGGTCTTTTCGACCTCTTTGAAGTTTATAAACTTCAAGTCTCAAAGATCCCGAGTGGAGAGAGAGAGAGAGAGAGAGAGAGAGAGAGAGAGAGAGAGAGAGAGAGAGAGAGAGAGAGAGAGAGAGAGAGAGAGAGACACCATTATATATATTGGTTTGGGATGTGGGTTTATACCATCCGTACGCCCAGTTGCGAATCCACAACACCGATACTATTACTCTAGTATAATCCTTATGGCGGATTACAAATTGTTACAACTTCACCCCACTGATATGCACAAAGATCGACACTTATTAAAAAGAGCTACTCCTAACGGAATTCCGCCCTCAGAAACCACCCACAAGAATCTCGCAATTTGACTTAACCACTAAGACCACAAAGAACTTCCCCTGGAAGTATTAAACCCCGCTAGATCAACACACGATCTAGGCTTGACCATAAATGTACAAAACTTCTTACAACTAAATCGAATGAATGATAGATTATAGTTCAAACCAAGTCCTAACCTAACCTAGAGACTCGATTCTAGTAAAAAGAGTATAGAGAACACGACCCTCGACACAATTCACAAGAGTAGAATAGGGTCTTGTAAATCTCTCTTACGGAAGATAAGTTCTTTCAAAGATGATCAAAGAGGAAATTAGAACAAAAGAAGATTAGTAGACATAGAAGGTTAGAGAGAAGAAATAAATGAGATAGAATGAATGGCAAGAGGTGAGTAATGCTAAAGATAAGAAGGGGTATTTATAGACCAAGCACATGGACAACAGTAGTCTAGGGCGCTGCTGGCTTGATGACACATCAGCAGCTCGTCAAGAACTGATGTTGTTCTCGAGCTTGGTTTACATTTACCCCGTCTTGTTAAACCCCTTAGTGCACTTTACTTTTAACCTTTACAATATCATTCTAACTCTAAAGGGTTATAAGGTCAACAAACTTAATTAGCCAAATGTCAAAATAATTTGTGAAGTGTTTAAAAGAGATTTTGGGGTGTTTGTTCATTTTCAAAGAGGAAGAGAAGAACAAATGGATAATGCATGTTGGATAAAAGTTTGCTTCCCATATTTGAAATTTAAATTTTTAAAACTAATAGTTGGGATAAGGAACATTCAAGGAATATCCTGAAGTGATAAGAGGGAAAGAGAGATGTTTGAAATTTAAATTCAAATGTTTGGAAAAGTTAGAAAATAACCATGGTTGAGTGATGAGTGTGTAAATACTCATCATTTTTATCGTATCTGAACTGCCAAAACATTAAAAAACACTCAAATACGCATCA
Source organism: Artemisia argyi (assembly GCA_030686995.1). Classification (NCBI taxonomy): domain Eukaryota; kingdom Viridiplantae; phylum Streptophyta; class Magnoliopsida; order Asterales; family Asteraceae; genus Artemisia; species Artemisia argyi. The sequence goes on along the minus strand of CM060691.1, from coordinate 111,345,791 downwards.
AAATACACAATTTATCCCAAAAGTGTGTTTTATATGTTTTAGATGTAAAATGTTTAAAAACAAATGAAAAACGAACAAAGTTTGCACAATTGGCAGTTTCAGTCCCTCAAGTTTCAAAAATTGACAAAACTAGTCCCTGGAAGTTTAAAATGAAAGAAAAGTCAACCCAAGGTTTTCTAAAGTCAAAAATTGTCAAAACAAGTCCTTGGGTGAAAAGTTTAAGAAAATTACACTTTTGGTCCCTCAGGTTTCAATATTGGCAAAAAAGGACCCTAAACTTTTGAAATTTACATAAATGGTCCTTGGGATTCTCAAAACATTGCAGAATATCATAATAAATCCTTGGGATTCACAAGTTGTCAAAAATTAGTCATTTAAAAGTCAAGTTTTAAAAAATGGCAAATTCAGTCCCTACAGTTTGAAAAATGACAACTTTAGTCCCCGGGAATTTTCTAAAGTACAAAAATTGCAAAAATGGTTATTGGATATTTGAACTTTGCATGAATAGTCCTTTATGATACTTTGGTAGGATTACAATTTCAGTCCCTATGTTTTGTGGAAATTCAAAAATGGTCCTTGTGAAATTTCTAAATACCAAACGAACCATAACTAATGCTACTCCCCATTTAATCCAAAAATTGAAACCCAATCCACACCTTATCACCCCCAGCCCATCACCACAGCCCATTCCCTCACCCAGCCCAATCCATCCCCACCTTTTAAAAATAAAAACCGGTCAAACATTGACCCTGACCCCTTTGACCATCTCCCACCTTCAATACACCCGTGACCCTGCAACTCTCATCATCACCACCCTCTGCCACACTCAACCATCATAACCCTACACCCCCCCCCCCTTGCATCCCCTCCAAACACTACCCTCCAAAACACTCCTCTAGCACAAGTTATCAAAAGGAAAATGCCAAAAATACTTTGGGCGCCAAAATAATCAAACGGCCTGGATTGAATTATATCATCCAATGGTGTGTATTGAAGCTGGGAAGAGTCCAAAGCATGCTCAAAAAAACCCTAATTTGGCACTATAAAGAGGAAGCTGTAGCAGTGAAGAGATTGTGTAGTTTTAGAGTAAAATTAATGTCAAAATTAGTTAATGTTTAAATCTTATTGTAGTTTAAACCTTCTCAGTTGTAATCCAAATGTTCTTCATTGTAATCTAAACCTTTGTCATGAATCAATTTCAGTGTTTGTTTTAAAGTCAGTTTTATTCTTGCTTAAATATTCAAACAATCTCAATATTAGGTTAATGTTGTTAGTTGTTGTTATTATGGATTCTTAAGATCACTTAAGCTCCTATATAGCTTATTTTAGCTATTAGAAACCATTAAAACTCAGGTCAGTAGAAAAAGAAGGCAAAAAGAAAAATACCAAAAAAATAGAGAAAATCAAAAGAAAAAAAAAAAAAAAGGAAAGAAGATTGAAGATGGCTGGGGCTCAGTTGAATGATGGATGGATCTGGTATTAGAGACTCATGGGAGTCACCTAGGTTGGTTCTTGGTTTCATGATTTTTGCTTGGAAGCACACTGTGAGCCACTCCTCTGATTTTAAATTGCTCATCAGCTTATATTTATGCTTATTTATGGTTTAGAATAGCTTGTCTATGCTTTTTGATGTTTAAAATGCCTTTTGTTTAGTTTCTAAGTAATTAGTTCATTTTGTTGTTGTTTTACCAAGAATTACCCATAACTGCTTAAGTGTGCTCTGGGTGATCTTTGTTGCGTTTTGTGGTCTATTTAACCCTAATCATAGTTTAGAATAAATTCTGGGTCACTGGTTGGATTGCCCAAGTTGTTATTCTGTTTAATTTAGTTTAACTGTAGAATTTAAGGGGTGTTTGGATCAGCTTGTTAACCTGCGTTCCAAGGTTTGTTGGTTGTTATTTTCTGGTTGTATAAGTCATAATAGGTGTAAGTCAGTTAGTCAAGCCATAAAATTGGGAAGGTTTAGGTCTAAAAGTCAATATCACTAGTAAACTCCACTAATCACTTGACTGTTAATTGTCTAAGGTGAACACCCACTCACATTGGTTCATTAGTTGGAATTTCATCTTAAATCCACCTCATATTAGCCTATTTTAACATTCTCAGTCATGTAGGATGATTAGAAGTTCATAAAAGTCAAAGTGTCTTCAAGTTTTAAAAAAAGTCAAAAGCATGTTTCAGTGAATTGTTCAAACTTTGATGATCTGTAATTATCTTGATATTAAGACTTAGCACTTGAGCTTTTACAAGCTTGTTCACTCCCAACTTGTTGATTTTTAGTATTTTTCTCAGATTTTTGCAAATTTTATAAATGGGTCCCACAAAGCCTCAAAGAGACCTGCAGGGGGACTGATTGCCCTATGCACAGTTACTCACCACCACACCACCACCTTTGGTGGTGGATTGTGGCCACCTCAGTGGGCCCCATGGCTTGATTTAGCTTCCTAATCATTCACAAGCTAGCAGACTAACTTATTCAACCAAGCTTAAGCTTTTAACCTCTGTGGACCCCACCTGTTTAAGGTCTGTAAGTTTGTCCCCAAATCTGTCTCAGCCTAGAAACTTTGAGCTTATTGATGTGCTTATTGCTCACTCAGATAGATTATTTGATCAAGTTTAGTTTAAAAGTGCCCAAACAACTTATTTGAACCTGACTTTACATCAGTGGACCCCACACAAGCTTATTTGAGCTTATTTCTTAGTTGGTCAAAGAAAGTCAAACTGTGTGGCTTTTTGCTTAGCACATAGCTTATTTTTGAGCTTAACCAAAAGTCCCTTCATAAAAGTCTCTTAATTTAAGTAGTAAATCAGTTTGGTAAAAGAAAATTTGGAAAAAGACAAAAATTTAGAAATTGATAGCTTCTATTTAAGCCACTTTGGCTTATTTTCTGCTTATTTATAAGCACTTTTCATTTTTAAATTTTTCTTAGGCTTCTTTTTAGTTAAAATAATTTTAGGAATTTTTTCAGATTTTTCCTTGATCATTTAGTATTTTTTATAATTAATTTTAGTTTAAATTAATTAAATAATTAGTTTTAATTAATATTAAATAATTAAAAAAGTAGAAAAATTAGGTTTTCTGTTTTAAAAATAGTTTTATAATATTTTAGCTTTTTCTAAATTTAATTTTCATTTTTCTAGTTAATTTTCATAATTAATTAATAATTAGTTTAATTTCGTTAATTAAAAAGTAATTAGAAATTAGTAATTAATTAATAGTAATTAATTAAATAGTGTAAAAATTATTTTTCTTTTTCTAAAAATTTTCTTAAGTCATTAGGATTATAAAAATATAATTTTCACGTTCGTAGGACATTATTTGCTCTCGTTTCACTTTTTATTTTGCGCGTTCGCGTTATTTTTTAATTCAAACGCGCGTTTTTAGGTTAACTTACGTTTCTTGGTAATCTGATTATCAGTAATTGTTCTAATACTGTTTCTAAGCCATTCTTGATACTCCTGTTAAATCACCCGATCACTTTAAACATTTTTTAATACAATTGCTTACCTCGCTGGGACATAACGACCCGGGAATACACTGTACTCCTTGGTTAGTTGGTTTTAGACGTTTGACTTGGTTGACCACATCCTGTTCAACTTAGTTGACCGTTTGGAACCAATCAAAATTTGGCGCCGCTGGCTGGGAGGTAGCTGCGTGTTTAAAACGTTTCTTAGAGATTAGTGGTTTTTCATTCGTCACTGTATAAACCCACCACCTTTTTTGTAAATTTAAATCATAAAACAAAAACGTCATTAACACTTTTCCTAAAGTGTTAACAACACCAAAAAAATCAAAAACAAACAAAACATATCGTTACGTTTTCTATATCGCGTTTCTTTAAGGTGATTCTTAAAGAGATACGATTTTGGTAAACAAAACGATACCAAAAATATTGTCCAAAAGTTTTTAACCCATACACAAAAGCCCAAAAACATTCATCTCTTTCTTGTGAATAATAATTCTACATAAAAACAAACCGTCGCAAACCAAGGCAGAACACTTACCAACTGGGGGTGTGAACATAATAAGTTCCCAAACAAAAGAATTAAAACTTGCCTTTGTATCCTTGTGAGTGGTGTACCTTTTTCAAAGAAGCCATTCATTTGTGATTATTGGTTTAAGTTCACTGTTGATTTGCCTCGATCTTGTTTTGTTGAAATTTTGTGTTAGTGCATGCGCACTCGTTCACAATCGAAACGAAATCGTCAACTGAAAAAACGTAACTGAGTTACGTCCTATTGTTGAGGATCCAGTTCCGAGAATGGACGGTAATCAAGAACCACCCATCATAGATGATGCAGCTCCTGATCTCTGAACGATGGAGGAGTTGTGTCAACCCACAATGCTCGAAAGAGGCGGCCCCATTGCCCCTCTTAACATTGCTGCCACTGATTTTGGACTTAAGCATCACATGATACAACAAGTCCAGAATTCGTGCCAATATCATGGCTTACCTGGTGACGATGCAAACAAGCATCTTGATAAATTTCTTACCGTCACCCAAAGCATGAAGCAGAATGGTGTCTCCGATGATGCCCTTCGTCTATCTCTTTTCCCCTATTCTCTAACCCATCATGCCACTGCATGGTTTGATCGACTTCTTAAGAACTCGATTCACACTTTCAAAGAAATGGTGATTAAATTTTTAGCCAAATACTTTCCACCATCCATGGTTTCCAAGTTACGAAATGACATTAGTAACTTTCGTCAGCATCCCGAAGAGTCTCTATTTGAGGCATGGGAACGCTATAAGCTCTCAATTGATCAGTGTCCTAACCATAACATGTTACTCGTTACCCAAATAGATACTTTCTATAATGGGTTGACCTTGCGACACCGTGATATTCTCAATGCTGCTGCTGGTGGGACCTTTATGAAAAGGCGCCCCGAAGAGTGCTATGATCTCATTGAGAACATGATTGCCCATCATAATTTCTGGGATTCCTCAGCTGAGAGGGAAGAGTCATGTAAGTCTGTCACTCCAGCATCTTCTGAAATAGCGATCCTCACTAAAAAGATGGATGATTTCGCTACGGCTATGTTGAGGATGAACCAAAGTATCCAAAATCAACAAGTCCAAAATCAACAAGCCAAATCCGTTAATCAAAGTTGTGAAACTTTTGGAGGTCCACATGCTTATTCCGAGTGTCCAGCCACTAGTGGCTACCCTCATGAGGACGTATATGCTGCTCAAGGTTCCTATAATTCGGGAGGTAGTAACTACCAACCGCAAGGGGACCGCAATCTTCTTAGCTATCGTTCTAACAATTTCCTTGGACCTCCCGGATTCAATCAAAACCCTAATGGCCCAAACCGTAACCAGAACCAAAATCAGAATCGAACAAACCAAGGTTACCAAAACCAAGGAAATGTCAATCCAAACCAAAACCAAGGTTTCCATCATAACCAAAACCAAGGTTTCCAAAATCAAGGAAACTACAATCGAAACCAAGGTCAAAACAACTATCAGGGAAACAATTCTCATGGACATGGCAACCAACATCAGGGAAATTTTCAAAACCACGGTTCTCATCAAAATAACCGGGCTCAAAATTTTCGCAATTAAAATCAAGCCATCACTACAACTACTCAGAATTACCCTAACCAAGCTCCTCCAAACAATACTCAAGCAATTGTTCCAACGGGTCCTTCACATGAGGAGTTGTTGAGACAATTCATGAAATCTCAGGAGGAAATGAATAGGGTGATGATGACTCAGATCGCAGACCTTGTTAAGAAGTCTTTAAATGATCGACCCTCGGGCTCAGGTAATACTTTACCTAGCAACACGATCGCTAATCCGAGGGGCGATGTTAAAGCGATCACAACGAGAAGTGGTGTTTCCTATGATGGTCCCAAAGCTTCTACTACCTCTTCTTCTCCTCCCAAGGTAGTAGAGAATGAGCCTGAGGTGACAAAGGACAAGGTGCAATTTACTAGCCCACGAAGTACCGCACACGTCCATCCTCAGGTTGTATCAGAAACCGTACCAAAACCAGGAGTTGTCTTTGAACCACCAACAACTCATGAAGAGAACCCTAAATCCAAACCTTCACTACCATATCCATCTCGGTTACAAGACCAAAAGCTCCGCGAAAAAGCAAATCATCAAATGGAAAAGTTTTTTCAAATTTTCCGAGATATTCATTTTGATATCAGTTTCGCGGATGCTCTCCTTTTGATGCCTAAATTTGCATCGACAATCAAAAATCTGTTGAACAATAAAGAGAAGCTATTCGAAATGGCACGAACTCCTCTAAATGAAAACTGCTTTGCGGTTCTTTTGAAACAGCTTCCCGAGAAGCTAGGAGATCCGGGAAAATTTCTCATTCCATGTGTTTTCCCCGGAATGGTTGAGTGCTTCGCCTTGGCCGATCTAGGTGCAAGCATCAACTTGATGCCTTATTCAATATGGAAAAAGCTCTCTCTTCCGGAACTCACCACCACATGCATGACTCTCGAGCTTGCAGACTGCTAAACATCTCGTCCCCTCGGCATTGCCGAGGATGTATTTGTAAAGGTGGGGAACTTCCACTTTTCGGCAGATTTTGTGGTTGTCGATTTCGATGCTGACCCGCGAGTTCCTCTCATTCTTGGGAGAGGATTCTTAAGGACGGGTCGTGCGTTAATCGATGTGCACGAAGAGGAAATAACTCTTCGTGTTGGTAATGAATCAGTAACATTTAACCTCGATCAAACTTCGAGGTACTCCTCTAATTATGACGCCAAATCGGTCAACCGAATTGATGTCATTGATGTTGCGTCTGAGGAGTACTCTCAAGAACTTCTTGGTTACGTTACGAGTGGCAGTCCCACTCCATCTACTGAGCCTATCATATCTGACTCTTCCCCTTCTCTCACTCCTTTTGAGGGAAGTGACTTCCTTTTGGAAGAGGTCGAGGCTTTTCTTGCCCAAGATAGTTCAATTTCGGGTAAATTTGATGAGGACTATCTTGATCCTGAGGGGGATATTCTTTTGCTAGAAAAATTGTTAAACGAAGATCCATCTCCCCCTCTTCCTCCAAAAATACTTCATAAAGAGGAAGTCAAAAATGTTGAAATAACTGATGACTTTCCTGTGGTTGAACTTAAGGACTTGTCGCCTCACCTTGAGTATGCATTTCTGGAGGGTGATGATAAATTACCCGTCATAATTGCTAAAAAATTAAGTGTTGAGGAAAAGGCTGCTCTCATAAAGGTTTTGAAGTCGCATAAACAAGCAATTGCTTGGAGACTCTCCGACATCAAGGGCATTGACCCTGAATTTTGTACCCACAAGATTTTAATGGAGGATGACTTCAAACCAGCAGTCCAACACCAAAGAAGGGTGAATCCAAAAATTCATGAGGCCAATACATTGTGTTCCAAAAAAGGGTGGCATTACTATTGTCACAAACGAGGAAAATGAGTTGATTCCAACTCGTTTGGTTACGGGTTGGCGTGTCTGCATTGACTATCGCAAGTTAAATGACGCCACCCGCAAAGATCATTTTCCTCTGCCCTTTATGGATCAGATGCTCGAGAGATTAGCGGGGAATGAGTACTATTGCTTCCTCGATGGTTTCTCGGGTTACTTTCAGATTCCCATTGATCCGCAAGATCAAGAAAAGACCACTTTCACGTGCCCCTATGGAACTTTTGCTTATAAACGTATGCCATTTGGTTTATGTAATGCTCCGGGCACGTTTCAAAGATGTATGATGTCCATATTTTCCGACATGATCGGGAAAACTATGGAGGTCTTTATGGATGATTTTTCGGTCATTGGAGATTCGTTTCAATCATGTCTCTCCCATTTAGACAACATGCTCAAACGTTGTGAAGACACAAAGTTATGTCTAAATTGGGAGAAGAGTCACTTTATGGTCAAAGAGGGCATTGTCCTCGGCCATAAGATTTCAAAGAATAGGATTGAGGTTGACAAAGCTAAAATTGATGTCATTGCAAAATTACCTCATCCCACTACCGTCAAAGGTATTAGGAGCTTTTTGGGTCATGCCGGTTTTTACCGTAGGTTTATTCAAGATTTTTCTAAGATCGCCCGGCCTATGACCCATCTCCTCAAAAAGGATGCTCCTTTTATCTTCTCACCTGAGTGCGTCGAAGCTTTTGAAACTCTAAAGAAAAAGCTTACTGAGGCACCTATTCTTGTTGCCCCCGATTGGGACTTGCCCTTTGAACTTATGTGTGATGCTAGTGATTATGCAATAGGGGCGGTTTTGGGGCAACGCAGGTCTAAACACTTTCAGCCTATACACTATACAAGCAAAACAATGACTGAGGCTCAAAGTCATTACACCACCACTGAAAAAGAATTATTAGCTGTGGTGTATGCCTTTGAAAAATTCCGGTCATATTTGATCTTGACCAAAAGCATAGTGTATACGGATCACTCGGCTTTGAAGTACCTTTTTGCAAAACAAGATGCAAAGCCGAGACTACTTCGTTGGGTTCTCCTCCTACAAGAATTTGATATCATAATTCGTGATAAAAAAGGAGCTGAGAACCTAGCTGCTGATCATCTCTCCCGTTTGGAAAACCCCCATCAAGATGTCTCCGAAAAAAGGGAAATTAATGAAACCTTCCCTCTCGAGACACTCAATGCGGTTGCCTTTCGTGGAGATTCTGTTACCCCATGGTTTGCCGATTTTGCAAACTACCTTGCGGGTAACTTTATTGTGAAAGGGATGTCGTCCCAACAGAAAAATAAATTCTTTAAAGATGTGAAACATTATTTATGGGACGACACCTACCTTTTCAAAATCTGTGCGGATCAAGTCATCCGGCGGTGTGTATATGGTCAAGAAGCCACTGAAATTCTTAAGGCTTGCCATGCTGGTCCCACGGGGGGCCACCACAATCCAAATTACACCGCTAAAAAGGTGTTTGATTCCGATTTCTTTTGGCCCACGATTTACAAGGATGCCCAGGAATTAGTCAAATCCTGTGACGCTTATCAACGTCACGGGAATATTTCACAAAAGAATGCAATGCCACAAAATGCAATTCAAGTTTGTGAAATCTTTGACGTATGGGGCATTGACTTTATGGGGCCATTTCCGTCATCTCATGGAAATAAGTACATACTCGTGGCTGTTGACTATTTGTCAAAATGGGTTGAAGCGAAAGCTTTACCCACTAATGATGCCCGAGTTGTCGTGAAATTTTTGAAAGCTGTCTTTGCTCGATTTGGAACTCCACGTGCTATAATTAGTGATCGTGGTACGCATTTTTGCAATGGCAAATTTGATAAAGTCATGCAAAAGTATGGTGTAACTCACCGCCTTTCTACTGAGTTCCACCCTCAAACAAGTGGACAAGTAGAACTTTCCAATCGAGGCATAAAGAGAATATTGGAAAGAACCGTTGGTGAAAATCATGCATCTTGGTCGGATAAATTAGATGATGCACTTTGGGCTTTCCGTATGGCTTACAAAACACCCATCGGGTGTACGCCTTACAAGCTTGTGTACGGGAAAGCGTGCCATCTTCCGATCGAGCTTGAGCATAAAGCCTATTGGGCTCTCAAGCATGCAAATTTTGACCTCAAAACTGCGGGTGATCATAGGAAAGTTCAACTGAATGAATTAAATGAACTTCGTGATCAAGCTTACGAGAACTCTTTGATCTATAAAGAAAAGACAAAGAAGATTCATGACTCCAAAATCAAAAACCGCGTTTTCAACGTTGGTGATCGAGTCCTTCTTTTCAACTCTAGACTCAAGATCTTCTCGAGAAAGCTCAAAACCCGATGGACTGGTCCATTCACTATCGTTAAGGTTTATCCTTATGGCACCGTCGAGTTATCACAAAATGACGGCCCTAATTTCAAAGTGAATGGACATCGTTTGAAACATTACTTTGGAGAGGACATACCATCCATGGTTGTCCCGGATCTCCAAACTTTCCCCAAGGACAATTAAATTCGGGGATCGAGTCAAGCTAGCGACTCGATAAACAAAAACAGTAGCAACAACATGGGTTTTCACCCGTGTCTCTGACTTCTTTCTACTTTCTACCACCCTAGTGTGGGGGAATGGCCAACCCCCCCCCCCCCCCCCCCCCCCCCCGCTATTTGAATATATATGTATATAAGTAAAAAAAAAAAAGTGTGATTGTATGTACAGATAAATAAAGTGAAAAATGTAAACGCTATTTCCGCAGTTAGTTTCGAATGTTATCTTTTTACGTTCATAGATTCGGCATAATAGCCGGGACTTTGAATATTGAGGACAATATTCAATTCTAGTGTGTGTGTATGTGTGGGGGGGGGGGGGAATTCTTACGAATTTTATCACAAAACTTTCTAAGTACTCCCATTTTAGGCCTAAATTTTTCAAAAATTTTTCACTTTATTTCAAATATTTTGTGGTAATCAGTCCGCCGTGTCTAAACGACAAAAAGGATTGGCTAATCCAGGAGCAAACGGATCTTGGTAAAGATATCTCAAACCCGTTGATGGCTTGCAATTTGCCCAAAATTATATGGTAAATCAACTCGCCATATCCCATAAAGCGAATGAGTTGGCTAGCCCGCAAGATTATGGCTTGTGGTAAAGGCAGTGGAAAAACCATAATTGGTAATCAGCTCACCAAGATGTTGACTATTCCATCAAGAGTTGGCTAGTCCAGAAGCAAACGGTTTTTGGTAAAGACTAATCAAATCCGTTGACAGCTGGTGGTTTGCTCACAATCACACGGTTATGAGGTGTACCAAAACAATCAAACGGCCTGAATTGAATTATATCATCCAATGGTGTGTATTGAAGCTGGGAAGAGTCCAAAGCATGCTCAGAAAAACCCTAATTTGGCACTATAAAGAGGAAGCTGTAGCAGTGAAGAGATTGTGTAGTTTTAGAGTAAAATTAATGTCAAAATTAGTTAATGTTTAAATCTTATTGTAGTTTAAACCTTCTCAGTTGTAATCCAAATGTTCTTCATTGTAATCTAAACCTTTGTCATTAATCAATTTCAGTGTTTGTTTTAAAGTCAGTTTTATTCTTGCTTAAATATTCAAACAATCTCAATATTAGGTTAATGTTGTTAGTTGTTGTTATTATGGATTCTTAAGATCACTTAAGCTCCTATATAGCTTATTTTAGCTATTAGAAACCATTAAAACTCAAGTCAGTAGAAAAAGAAGGCAAAAAGAAAAATACCAAAAAAATATAGAAAATCAAAAGAAAAAAAAAAAGGGAGAGAAGATTGAAGATGGCTGGGGCTCAGTTGAATAATGGATGGATCTGGTATTAGAGACTCATGGGAGTCACCTAGGTTGGTTCTTGGTTTCATGATTTTTGCTTGGAAGCACACTATGAGCCACTCCTCTGATTTTAAATTGCTCATCAGCTTATATTTATGCTTATTTATGGTTTAGAATAGCTTGTATATGCTTTTTGATGTTTAAAATGCCTTTTGTTTAGTTTCTAAGTAATTAGTTCATTTTGTTGTTGTTTTACCAAGAATTACCCATAACTGCTTAAATGTGCTCTGGGTGATCTTTGTTGCATTTTGTGGTCTATTTAACCCTAATCATAGTTTAGAATAAATTCTGGGTCACTGGTTGGATTGCTCAAGTTGTTATTCTGCTTAATTTAGTTTAACTGTAGAAATTAAGGGGTGTTTGGATCAGCTTGTTAAACTGTGTTCCAGGGTTTGTTGGTTGTTATTTTCTGGTTGTATAAGTCATAATAGGTGTAAGTCAGTTAGTCAAGCCATAAAATTGGGTAGGTTTAGGTCTAAAAGTCAATATCACTAGTAAACTCCACTAATCACTTGACTGTTAATTGTCTAAGGTGAACACCCACTCACATTGGTTCATTAGTTGGAATTTCATCTTAAATCCACCTCATATTAGCCTATTTTAACATTCTCAGTCATGTAGGATGATTAGAAGTTCATAAAAGTCAAAGTGTCTTCAAGTTTTTAAAAAAGTCAAAAGCATGTTTCAGTGAATTGTTCAAACTTTGATGATCTGTAATTATCTTGATATTAAGATTTAGCACTTGAGCTTTTACAAGCTTGTTCACTCCCAGCTTGTTGATTTTTAGTATTTTTCTCAGATTTTTGCAAATTTTATAAATGGGTCCCACAAAGCCTCAAAGAGACATGCAGGGGGATTGATTGCCCTGTGCACAGTTACTCACCACCACACCACCACCTTTGGTTGTGGATTGTGGCCACCTCAGTGGGCCCCAAGGCTTAAGTTTGCTTCCTAATCATTCACAAGCTAGCAGACTAGCTTATTCAACCAAGCTTAAGCTTTTAACCTCTGTGGACCCCACCTGTTTAAGGTCTGTAAGTTTGTCCCCAAATCTGTCTCAGCCTAGAAACTTTGAGCTTATTGATGTGCTTATTGCTCACTCAGATAGCTTATTTGATCAAGTTTAGTTTAAAAGTTCCCAAACAACTTATTTGAACCTGACTTTACATCAGTGGACCCCACACAAGCTTATTTGAGCTTATTTCTTAGTTGGTCAAAGAAAGTCAAACTGTGTGGCTTTTTGCTTAGCACACAGCTTATTTTTGAGCTTAACCAAAAGTCCCTTCATAAAAGTCTCTTAATTTAAGTAGTAAATCAGTTTGGTAAAAGAAAATTTGGAAAAAGACAAAAATTTAGAAAGTGATAGCTTCTATTTAAGCCACTTTGGCTTATTTTCTGCTTATTTATAAGCACTTTTCATTTTTAAATTTTTCTTAGGCTTCTTTTTAGTTAAAATAATTTTAGGATTTTTTTCAGATTTTTCCTTGATCATTTAGTATTTTTTATAATTAATTTTAGTTTAAATTAATTAAATAATTAGTTTTAATTAATATTAAATAATTAAAAAGTAGAAAAATTAGGTTTTCTGTTTTAAAAATAGTTTTATAATATTTTAGCTCTTTCGAAATTTAATTTTTATTTTTCTAGTTAATTTTCATAATTAATTAATAATTAGTTTAATTTAGTTAATTAAAAAGTAATTAGAAATTAGTAATTAATTAAATAGTGTAAAAATTATTTTTCTTTTTCTAAAAATTTTCTTAAGTCATTAGGATTATAAAAATATAATTTTCACGTTCGTAGGACATTATTTGCTCTCGTTTCACTTTTTATTTTGCGCGTTCGCGTTATTTTTTAATTCAAACGCGCGTTTTTGGGTTAACTTATGTTTCTAGGTAATCTGATTATCAGTAATTGTTCCAATAGTGTTTCTAAGCCATTCTCAATAATAATCTCGTAGTTTAATCACTCAAATCAAATTCCTGATACTCCTGTTAAATCACCCGATCACTTTAAACGTTTTTGAATACAATTGCTTACCTCGCTGGGACATAACGACCCGAGAATACACTGTACTCCTTGGTTAGTTGGTTTTAGACGTTTGACTTGGTTGACCACATCCTGTTCAACTTAGTTGACCATTTGGAACCAATCATTGAGTAAGAAGTGAGTTGGCATGAGTTAAGAACAAAAGAATGTTCAAGTAATATGCTTAACTTAGGGATAAAGTGTGGATGTTGAAGGAGGGTTAGGAACTAATCATGGTTATGTAAGAAGTGAGTTGGCATAAGTTAAGTACAAAGGAAGATTCTAGGGAATGTACTAAACTTGGAGAGGAAGTGTGGATGTTGAAGGAGGGAGAATCTGAAATTCAAAATCTAGTTGTTTGGAGAATGAGTTGTATGATGTGAAAGAATTAGGGTGTAAAGTATAGAGTAGCATGAGTTGGCAATGGTTGTAATGTGAAGAAGGTTGAGAGTGAGGAAGTTTTATTTGAATTCAAATTCAAAACAGAAGTGTGTTGAGGAAGGCGGAATGTTAGGAAGGTGTAACCAAATTCAAATTCAAATTTGAATGTTGAGAAGGAGTAGAAGATGGTGATGTGTTTGAATTATGATGGTTAGATAAGGATATGACAAACGGAATGTTTAGAATATTATGTTGGAATGACGGAGACAAGAAGTACAAAGATGTGTAAGAGAATGTTTATGGATGAGGAGTGAGTTGGCAAATTCAAATTCAAATATAGGAAGGTGTTATGTGGTGAAGGAATGGTGAGGAAGGTTTGATATCAAAATGAGGAGAAAGTGTTTAATGTGTGATATGGTAACTTGATAAGTCATATATTGTCTAGAAAGAATGAGATAATATAATGATTGTGAATGTTTATAGGAGTGTGAAAGAATTAAATGGGGTTGTATAGAAGTGTGGAAGAAATCATTTATTTGGAATGTTAGGGACAAACAAATTATTAGGGAATGTGTGATGGAAAGTGGAGAGTAAATGAGATTGTGTAGAGAATGTAGGGAGCAAAAATATTAAATGTGAAAGTGTGTAGTGATTGTGTTTGTTGGGAAATAGAAGATACAAAAGAATGACACACTTTTAAGCCATGATTAACCAACAATAATCATAATCACTAATCACCTTGATGAAAAAAAGCTAAGTGCTTTGCACCACAAGTAATTCACTTCCCATAAAAGGAAAAGATGCATTTATGCAAAGAGACCTTAACTTAGTTTGACCAATAGGGTAGTAAACCCGTTACGTGCTTAGAGAAGACATACACACAAATTATGGTCATATGAATACTTTGGTTTGATGTTTTATAGAAGTATGAATGTCATAGATTTGGAAAAAAGAGTTTTGGCCTTGGCTAGAGGCCTTTGGTAAAACCGTTTTGAGTTAACGTATTGTAAAATGGGAGGTTTTGTTTTGGCATCTCTCTAAGTCTGAACCTTGTTGCGAGTTTACCTAATTACTCAATTATCATATACATACCTGTAATGAAAGAACCAGATTTTTCAGGTAAGAAGAAAGTTAACTTTCAAAAACAGACATGAACCAAACAGAAGCATAGCGCGCCAGCAGCTTGCTAGGACCAGTTATGGTCCGACTCGTTTTTTGCCAACGTTTGTGATTTTATGTGTTGTGAACTTTTATTTGTCATCCTTAAAACTAGGGGTGTTATCGGGTCAGGTTGACTCAGGTTTTGATTTTCAAAAACTAACCCGCAACCCGACCCGATAAGAAATCGAGTTCGGGTGGTTTTTGGTTATGGTCGGGTTATGTCGGGTTACGAGTGATACTACAAATGAGAAGCTAATAAATTACAAAATGTTAGTTACTGACTTTCTTTAATGATAAGAAGGCAATGAAAAATGAGCAGTGAAAAAAGCTTGCATCAACTATTAATAGTCACATAATTCGTAGAATATACTAAATTTTTTTTAGTATATTGTTAGTGTAAAAAGTGTGAATCGGTTAAGATTGGGCTTAGTCCGTAGCGGGCCGTCCTTGGACGGACCCCACGATTAAGCTCCGACGTGAGAGTAAGTACTCATGTTGTCAGAGAAATATGTGTGTATTGGGATGAGTGAGAAAGTCATACCTCAAAAGTGTGGTTTGAGGTTTCCTTTTATAGGCGAGTGAAATATTAGGGTAAATATCTCATGTATCTTTTGTAGTGGCCGGAATGGGACCCTTGTCGGGCAAGCGTCCGCAGCTTAATCGATCCTGCAGACACGAGATCACTTATCCGGACCGTAGGTTGGTCTAGGAGCTTACTTCGGAAGTGTCGCTCTATGTGATCCGTGGTGTTTGTACGAGCCTGGGCCGCGCCCTGCGCATGGCTGGGGATTTGTCTATGTCCAGTTCGTTTGTTGGGCCGGAGCCCGTTTGCCTATTGGGCCAGAACACGTTGGCCTGTTGGGTCGAAACCCGCTAGCTTGTTGGGCCAGAACCCGTTGTTGGGCCGGAGCCCATGTGTATGATACAGTCAAGGCCCATTTAGGGTGATGTCCGTATCATACGTCAACAAGTCCCCCCAGTCTAGTTCGTTCATTGCTCGCGTGCTCTTGTAGCGTGCGGTGAATGTTTCTAGACTTATTTTTCTATCCGGTCTGCTTTAGCTCGTTGTTAGTGGGCAGTCGTGCCTTTGGACGGCGGTTAAGGTCGTAGGGGGGACGTGGACCATTTTTTAACCGTTCGTTCTTTGTTTTGGTTCATCCGTGGGCTAACTGCCAAAGGGTATAAATAAACGGTTGTGTCTGTCCGAGTATCACTTTTTCCTTGCTCTTTATATTTTTGACTTCGCTTATTTGTTTGATTCTCTTCCATAAATCCTGAATTTTAGCCCTATGGATATGGATCTTGATGTCCCAGGTCTTTACAAGCTTCATCCTTCTGGAGAGGAGAAATCGTCGCTCTCGGCAAGTCAAGCTGCAACTGCTGTGTGTTCTGTAGTTTATCCTACACCTGCTGCTGTTGATTCTGCTACTTTACTTCGCGATGTTTCTACCGATGAGGTCAATAATACATCCCCATTAGTCTGTTCTATTAGTGAGATTGTCGAGCCCGTTGGGTTTTCGTCGCTATCTCAGTCAGAAAAGAAATTGAGGAAAGTATCTTTTAGTAATTCCCGTCCTCTTGCCAAGAGGTTTAAGGGAGGTTCCTCTGGGTCTGTTATCCTTGGTTTAACTGAACCCCAGGTGAGTGCTACGATTTTGTCAGTTCCTGTGTTTGAGGAGGTGGGGTCATTTATGAAGTGTAGTACGCTGTCCGTGACTACAACTGCTACTACTTCGCCAACGGTTGTTTCTGTTTTGGGAGGTAAGGCTGCAGAGGAGTCGCCAATCTCTAACCTAGATCTGGTGACATATGACACGCGGGCCACGAATAGCGATGCTACCCTTGATCCGGATAATGTTGGTCCGGGTGATGTAGGTAACATTTATGTTCCACAATGGGATGTGACCAATAATTCATGTTTAACCGACCCTTCGAAATGTCGTAGTTTGATTGACCGGGTCGCCCTGCCCCGTATGTCTTCCGCAGTCCGTAACTTGAGTCATGAGCAATTGTTTTCGATTTTTAATATCACTACTGCGCATGAAGCCGTGTTGGGCGCTGAAGTTTGGAGGCGTGGGGAAGATCTTCTACATGAGAATGTTAATTTATATAATCTTTGCGACAAGCAGTCTCATCTGTTGGAGGCTAAAGATGAGGAGATCAATGGTCTGAAAGCGAGGCTTTCATTGGCTGATGCTGAGATTTTAGAGGTAATCAGGCTTCGCGATCGTGTTCGTGCTCTGGAATCTTCGGAAAAATCCTTGATGAAGCGGAATTCCATACTATAGGGAGAGCGCAATTCCCTGTCCCTTCCTTCTGGTCAGCTGCTTATTTCCCAAGAGAGGCTCTCGCTAGCTTTTGATAGCTTATCGGAGGAGTTTAAAAAAGGTTCAGGATAATCGGGTTGGTGGCCTTTCCAAAAAGAATGGCTGATTTGGAGGTCCATTTTGAGAGACTGTCCTTGCATGTTCACGAGGCGTTTCGCCCTCGTTTTCTTTCTCTCGTGGCTGACCGTCATTGGTTGTTGACCCATGGTATCTGGCTTGCTGTTATCAAGTGTTTGAATTCTCCGGACTATGTTGCCGCGTCCGGGAGAGTTATAAGTTCAGCTATTGTCAAGGGTATACAGGATGGTTTGGTAGCCGGTCTTGCGCATAGCAAGTTAGGTGCGGACCTCTCTGGGGTTGCAGTTTATTGTTCGTCAGCGGAGGCGAATTATCAGTCCGCTCTGCAGGCTGTCCGTGAGTTCGAGTTCCCCTTGTTCTCTGCCTTGCTGGATTATGAGAATGCCCGTATCGAAGACATTATGGATCTTCTACGGCTTGATGGTCCTGTTTCCTAAGTTCCTGATGTAGCTTGCTTGCAACCTGGTTTAGGGCAGCTTTCCGTTCCCATATGGCATCCTGAGGACAGTGTGCCCGTGGGTACCGAACCTTTGTCCAATGCTTTGAACAAATGTGAGAAGGATGTTGCCATGATTAAGGAAATCATTGCCACTACTCAGGACTTGCTTTTGTCCTGTGTTGCCCCTTTTATCAATGTGGCACCTACCCATATGGCTGCTTAAGCGACTGCTATTTTGGGTAGTGGCTCTTATTTCCCCAGGGTCACGGCGTCCATGCCCTCAGGTCCCCGTACTCATGTGTCGTCAAAAGCTGATGGTTCAACAGGCACATATGCCAGTATTGTTCACGGGGACGTTTCTACTGCTGCTCCTGTTTCTTCTTCCGTTGGGGAAGAAGTTGTAGTATAGGAGTCTTATGTGTTGTAACTATGTACGGATTTTTTTTATGCGTACTTATTTTTTATTTTGTTTTGTACGTCTTTGTGGTTGTCGTAATTACGATCTTGCTTTGTCATGACCTTTTTGCTATTTTTGAAGTCGTACGAATACGCTTGTTTGATAGTCTTTATGAATACTTGTGGGTTATTCTCCTATACTAGGCTTGCAATACCTCTTACGTACTGAGTTAATTATGGGGTTATTCATCCTTTTGTTATGTGTAATAACGTTTGTGGGACGTACCCAAGTGTGCACACGGCTTATTCACATTTATTATTAGGTTTGCGAGTTAAAAAAGATGGACGTTTTATTAAAGCAAACTGGTGAGCGTACCTAGTCCTCACCTTTACATTAGAGTTTTCAAAGATAAGAGTATAATAGATAAAGTAGTACTTAAAAAGGATAGATGAGCACTGCGGGATCCGGGTAAGTGGTTTGCCTAGAGTTGATTTATGTAGCACCTTTTGAGGTTATATATGTGCCATGTCCGCGGCAGTAGTGTTCCATCTCTGTCCTTTAGCTTGTATGCTCCTTTTCCCAATGCTTCCGAGACTTCATATGGTCCTTCCCATTTGGGCCCTAGTTTTCCTGTATCTTTTGTGTGGCTTGCATCATTGCTCCGATACACTAGATCCCTTGGCTTGAAGCTGTTAGTGCGGACTCTGGAGTTGTAATATTTTTCCATCTTTGCTTTGCTTTTTGCTTCGCGGATGGCTACCTGTTCTATTCTTTTATTAACCATATCCAAGTTGATTTCCATGTCTTCATCATCCTGTTTGGTATCCAATTATGCCATTCTCCATGTGGGCACTCCTATCTCGGCTGGGATGACTACCTCCGTTCCGTATGTTAATGCGAACGGGGTGTCTCCGTTGCTGGATTTGATCATTGTTCGATGGCCCATAGGACATGTGGCAGCTCGTCTATCCAATTTTTGTTCTCCTCTCCTAATCGTGCTTTAATCCTTTCCCCTAGGCTGTGGTTGGCTCTTTCTACCTGACCGTTTTCCTGCGGGTGTTTGACTGAAGCGAAGCATTGCTGGATGTGTAGTTTCTCGCACCAGTCTTTGAATGGGTTATCGCAGAATTGCTTTTCGTTGTCGGATATGATTACTCCTTGGAGTCCGAATCTGCACACGATGTTTTCCCATACGAATTTTCTTATCTGCTGGCCTGTTATGCTTTCTACGAATTTTGCTTCTATCCACTTGGTGAAGTAGTTGATAGCTACGATTAGGAACTTGACTTTGTCGGGTCCCTCCGAGAAGGGTCCGGCTATGTCTATACCCCACTTGTAGAAGGGCCACAGAGAAGTAATTGGTGTTAGATTTTGTTGCGGGTGTCTTAGTACAGGCTTGTGTTGGAGTATGCTCGTGTCATAATAAATAATTATATGGCTGGACATATGTGAGCCTATGAGGTCACACACATATACACTTAGGTACCTATTTCTATGTCGTGTTTATTGTATTTACGACATTTAAATAAGCTTACGTAACTTGGGATTGCAATTGGGCTTCTAATGACTAAGTAAAGTACTTAATCCATTGAACTAGAAAAACATATGGGAAGCCCATATGGGCCCAAGCATGGCCGGCCATAGAGGCTTGTAGGGGAAGGAGTTTATTTTGAAAATTTGGTCAAATATATGGGAGAGATTTTCTCCTAATAATAATAAAACCATTTTACCAAATATTCTCCCTCTCTCCTCCCTCTTGAATGTACGGCACAAACCAAACCCATATTAGGGTTTTGGTTTTCTTGATCAATTCCTTTGATTCTTGTTTAATCAAAGGTCATTTGATAGTTACGGGTAGAAGGACTAGCATCCAAGAGGTATACGGTGAGGTGTAGCGTGGACAACACATAGAGGTGATCTACTTTGATCACTTGGGTTTCATTGGTGATTCGTGTACTTTGGTGAAGGTCTCCATTCGATTCAACCGATCATGCTACAAAGGTATATGGATCCGTTGTTGGTGATGTTGTTCCGCTGCGTTTATTTGATTCTTATTTATTTTATATTCATACATCACCATTAGCTTGTGCACTTGGCAGTCCTGGCGTGCCAGTGTCCGCTTCCTTGCGTCCCTATACATTGTTGGCCACCAGTAGCCAGTCCTTAACGCTTTTACCACTACGGATCTTACGCCGGCGTGCATTCCGCATTACCCTTCATGAATTTCACTGAGGACATATTCTGCTTGTGTAGGTCTAACACAGCGTAACCACGGTCCAAGGAAGGACTTTTTGAAGAGGACTTCCTTTATAACCGCAAAGCGTTGCGACTTTCTCTTGATCGCGGTAGCTTTCTTCTGCTCTGCTGGTAGCAAGTCTTTCGCTAGGTATTCGTAGATCGGAGTCATCCAGGTGTCTCCTTCTTCTTCTACTACTGCTAACACTTGCGTTTCTTCTATATATTTCTTGCTCAACTCTTCTACCAGTACTTGTTTGCTTAGGTGTGGTAGATGCCATTTTGCTTAATGCATCAGCTTTTTTTATTTTCACTCCTTGGTATCTACCGGATTGAAAATATTTTGAAGCTAGTTATGAGTTCCTTAGCCTTTTCCAGGTATTGAATCATTTCGCTTTCTTTTGCGACGTAGGATCCGTTGACTTGGTTTGCTACGAGCCGTGAGTCGACGTTTGCTTGTAGGTTCTCCACGCCCATTTGTACTGCGATCCTTAGTCCGGTCAAAAGAGTTTCGTACTCCGATTCATTATTACTTGCGCTAAATCTGAACCTTGGGGCATATTTGAATTATGTTCCTTCTGAACTGATTAGTACCAACCCTACTCTGGAACCATCTTCACATAATGACCCATCCGTAAACAGTGTTTAGGGCTCCGGAGGCCTTTTGATTTCCATAGGTTCACTCGCGGAGTCGTCCTCTGGTTGTTTGACTATGAAATCTGCCAAGATTTGCCCTTTTACCGAGACCCTTGGTCTGTAATGCATGTCGTATTCTCCCAGTTCTACGCTCCATTTTTGTAGTCTTCCTGCCACTTCTGGTTTGGACAGGATCTGTTTTATTGGCTGATCCTTTATCACTACCACAGTGTGTACTTGGAAGTATCTTTTCAGACGCTTGGTGGCGTGCACCAGAGCTAACACCAATTTTTCTATTGGCGTGTAATTGATCTCCGGATCTCTTAGGGCACGGCTCACAAAGTAAATCGGCATTTTCTTGCCTTCCCCTTCCGTCATGAGCACTGCACTTACCGCTTCTCTTGCGGCCGCAAGGTATATTATTAGCTCTTCCCCTTCTATTGGTGCTGTTAACATTGAGAGGTGTGCTATTACTTTTTTCATTTACTGGAAAGCTTCTTCCGCTTCTTCGGTCCAGTTGAAGTCACTTTTCTTAGTGCACTTCTTGAGTGTTTTGAAGAAAGGTAGTGACTTCTCCTCTGACTTTGAGAGGAACCTATTTAGGCTAGCCAGCTTCCGATTCAGTCTTTGTACTTCCTTTAAACATTTTGGAGATGGGAGGTTTATGACCGCTTCTGCTTTCTCCTGGCAAGCTCGTATACCTTTTGTGTTGATAGTGTATCTGAAAAATATCCCTTCCTCCATTCCTAAAGTGCACTTTTTGGGATTCAGCTTCATATTTTTGCTTCTTAGCGTCCGGAATGTTTCTTCCACGTCCCTTATGATATCATCTTCATTGTAGCTTTTTATTACTAAGTCATCCACATATACCTCCAGGTTTCTTCCAATTTGTTTGTAGAAGGCTTTGTCTACTATTCTTTGGTATGTTGCTCCAGCATTCTTGTGTCCGAATGGCATCTTTGAGTAACAGAATATGCCTTCATTGGTTATGAATGTTGTCTTTTCTTCATCTTCCACGGCCATTTGTATTTGGTGATATCCTTTATATGCGTCCATGAAGCACTTGAAGCGATATCCGCATAGGGATTCCACCTTCCAATCTATTTCCGGGAGCGGATAACAGTCTTGCGGACATGCCTTATTTAAGTCTTTGAAGTCGACGCACATCATCCAACTGTCATCGTGTTTCTTTACCATCATCGGGTTAGCTAACCAGCTATGGTAGTGCACTTCTTTCATAATGCCAGCTTGCACAAGTTTTTCCACTTCTTACCATATTGCTTTACTTCTTTCCGGGGCTTGACACTGCTTCTTTTGCCTTACTGGGGTGTATCCCTCACGGACATTGAGGCAGTGCTCTGCTATGCTCTGTGGGACCCCTGTCATATCCGCTGGACACCAAGCGAACACATCCAGGTTTTTCGAAGTACATCACACAATTTCTTTCGGCCTTCCTCTATGAGAGTAGAGCCTACTACTATTGTTTGTTCCGGATGTTTCGGGTGTATTGCGACTTTGATTTTCTCTTCCATGGGTGGATTGAGCTCAGGGATTTGTTCTGATTGTTCGGAAACCATTGCACATTCAAGCGGAATGATTTTGCTGCTCCGAAGTGTGAGTACTCCACCCTCAATTGGGAATATTAGCATGCCGTGCGCCGTGGATGGTACCGCTTGAATTTTCAATATTCCTGGTCTTCCGATGATTCCGTTGTAGGGCGAATGTGATAGTACTACAAAGAATTTCATCCATGCGGAAGCAGCGTACTCTTCATTGCCTATGATCACCTGGAGTGTGATTTGCCCTATGGGCCATATGACATCTCCACCGAATCCGATAAGAGATCTTGTAGCCGGAACCAACATACTTCTTATCTCAGGCCGGAGCCTGTTGAAACAGTGTTCGTACAATATTTCAGAAGCGGAACCACCATCTACATACATTCGATGCACGCAGTGGCCCCCTATTTCGGCCTCAATTATCATTGGGCCGTCATTACCCTCATCCCCCTTTAAGGGTGGGAATGATATTTTCGGGTCAGGAGAGAAGCTCCGTGTTACTTTTTGTTTGGCTGACTTCTGCCATGTTTGTATCATCAGGATTGCCTGAGCTTTTTCCTTGGACGATGTTTCTCCTTTCTTGGCTATCATTTGTTGATCTTTCCCGCTGTTTTGTATTAGCTCTTTGATCACGTGCGACAGCTTTCCATTTCTTATCAGCTCCTCAAGCTGTCTTTTTAGGTGCATGCATTTGTCCATTTCATGCCCTAACTCTCCGTGGAAGTCACAGAACTTGTTGACGTTTCTTTTTTCTACCGGGGTCGTCATCGGAGGTGGGGGTTTGAATTCTGCTTTTTCTAGAGCCAGAATTTCCTTTGGGGATTTAAAGAGAAAGGTGAATCGGTCTTGCCTCCGGTCTGATCTCTGTAGGCTCTTAAACCCCCCCTTTCTGAAAATTCTTCTTCTAGCTTCCGTCCGGTTGTCCCCAGGACGAGGATGTTTTCCTCTGCTCTTGGTTTCCGGCCGCCACCTCTCCCCTGAGGAAGGAAATGGTAGCCTTCATCATTTCATCTACGGGCTAGGGGATATTGTCATGTAGACGTTTGATCAACTCGGGGTTTTTTATCCCATGTATGAATCTCGATATTTTTAGTACCTCCGGGGCTCCCTTCACGTTTCTTCACTCCTTCTTGAATCTTTCCATGAAGTCTTCTGTAGACTCCCCTTCTCCTTGTTTTATGTTATGAAGCTCTATAGGATCCTTGATACACTTCTTTTGTTGGAGAAAAGTCGCTAGGAATGTTGCCCTCAGCTCGTCATAGCTATCAATTGTTTCTGGTGGGAGGTCATCAAACCAGACTCTGGCGGATCCGGTCAGCGTAGAATTGAACATATGGCACTAGAGAGGCATGGACCAATGCTCTACCTTTTCTACAGATTGAAAGATTTCAGGTGATCTTCCAGATCTTCGCTCCCGTCATATGTTTGGACTTGAGTTGGCATGCGGGTAGTGAACGGATCAGAGTCCCGGCATGACCAAGGTTGCGCCAAGTCGTCATCCTCGATACTAGTCCTCTGCTTTCTTGACCTAGAGCTCCTTCTCCTGTGACTCCGATCGCCTGATTCACCAATGTCCCGCGGAGGTGTTCCACGGCTATGGTATTTGTCAGAGTTTTGAGAGCAGGAGCTTTGTTGATAGCTATCTTCCCATCACGGTATCACTGGTCCCATGAGTATTCGGACACACTCATTTCTTTGCTTCCGAGCCTGTCGAATACCCCCTTTCCAATCTTGTGAACACGTTCCTCTTATCCGACCTTTTTCTCTTGAAGACTTTGTTCTGCGACTGCGTGAGTCGGGACTCACGGACGCGCTTCAGCGATGTTTTGCTTCAATCTTCCTTTTAAGGTCTTTTTTCCGGTGCAGTGTTCTAGATTCGGATTGTTGTGATGTTTCTTCAAAGGCGAGATGAGCTTTCACTTCGTCAAGCTTCCGCTGCTTCTGCTTCTGCTTGAATTTTTCAGTCATGATAGGCAACAACTTGTCGTAGTTCCTGTCACAGTAACCGTGGAGGTCTGAGCCAGGTGTAGGTATGACGTCATCTCCCAATACTGTTTCTTTGTCCCTTACCCCCGTATTTCGCACAACGGATGTGGGTGCGGGGGTGTCGGCATATGTCTGACGGCTCATGGTGAGTATTTTTTGAGAACGCAGTTATGTACTGGTCCCACGGATGGCGCCAACTTGTTAGTGCAAAAAGTGTGAATTGGTTAAGATTGGGCTTAGTCCATAGCGGGCCGTCCTTGGTGGATCGTCCGCTGTGGGGTTTTATGCACTAATCCAAGTACTGAATTGTATCCCTACACAAATGAGAGCAAACCGTTAGCCTTACCGTAGGGACGGACCCCACGATTAAGCTCCGATGTAAGAGTAAGTACTCATGTTGTCAGAGAAACATGTGTGTATTGGGATGAGTGATAAAGTCATACCTCAAAAGTGTGGTTTCAGGTTTCCTTTTATAGGCGAGTGAAATATTAGGGTAAATATCTCACGTATCATTTGTAGTGGCCGGAGTGGGACCCTTGTCGGGCAAGGGTCCGCAGCTTAATCGATCCTGCGGACAGGAGATCACTTATCCGGACCGTAGGTCGGTCCAGGAGCTTACTTCGGAAGTGTCGCTCTATGTGATCTGTGGTGTTTGTATGAGCCTGGGCCGCACCCTGTGCATGGCTGGGGCTTTGGCTATGTCCAGTTCGTTTGTTGGGCCGGAGCCCGTTTGCCTATTGGGCCGGAACCCGTTGGCCTGTTGGGTCGGAACCCGCTAGCTTTTTAGGCCGGAACCCGTTGCTGGGCCGGAGCCCGTGTGTATGATACAGTCCAGGCCCATTTAGAATGTTGTCCGTATCATACGTCATCACATAGTATTAACTATTAGTCAGTATGTTTTGGCATCTCTCTAAGTCTAAACCTTGTTGCGAGTTTACCGAATTATTCAATTATCATATACATACCTGTAATGAAAGAACCAGATTTGTTGCAGGGGCTGAGCTAGTCAGGTGACTAATGGTTTGATGTTATATTGTAAGTATAAATGTCTTAGGTTTGGAAAAAAAATTTGGGCTAGAGGCATTTGGAAAAATCATTTTGAGTTAACGTTTTGTAAAATGAGAGGTCTTGTTTTGGCATATCTCTAAGTCTAAACCTTGTTGCGAGTTTACCGAATTATTCAATTATCATATGCATACATGTAATGAAAGAACCAGATTTGTCAGGTAAGAAGAAAGTCGGCCTTCAAAAATGGACCCGAACCAAACAGAAGCATGGCGCGGTGCCGGCGTGCTGGCGCGTCAGCAGCTCGCCAGGACCAGTTATTGTCCGGCTCGTTTTTTTTTCCAACATTTGTGATTTTATGTGTTGCGAATGTTTATTTGCCATCCTTAAAACTAGGGGTGTTATCGGGTCGGGTTGAGTTAGGTTTTGATTTTTAAAAACTAACCCGTAATCCGACCCAATAATGAATCGGGTTATCGGGTTCAGGTGGTTTTCGGTTTGGGTCAGGTTATGTCGGGTTATCGCTTGATACTACAAATGAGAAGCTATTAAATTACTAAATGTTAGTTAGTGACTTTCTTTAATGATAAGAAGGCAATGAAAAATGAGCAGCGAAAAAAGCTTGCATCAACTATTAGTAGTCACATAATTTGCAGAATATACTAAAAGTTTGCTAGTATAGTATTAACTATTAGTTAGCAAGTCACAATTGTCATTGGTTTGCATGTGATCAAAGTAAGTCATATTCGTTGGTATTCTTAACAGTAAGTGAACCTTATTTTACTTTGTAACACGTGCGAAGCTAGTAGAGTGACTAGTGGGTGTTAAGTCACCCCAATCAAATCACTTCATATATTAGTTATTTAAAATAAAAGTTGTTTTACTATTAGTTTCTTTACATTCAGCCCCTTTATTTTATATACATGTCTACAAAATTCAAAAATGAATAAATTAAACAAAGTAGTAAAAGACAACACTTCTAATTACTTTTTGAAGCGATATTTATCACTATAACCATTTGCATTAAACAGCCGGCCCCCTTTAACTAAAACTTTAACTAAATTTTGGCTCCGCCCCTGCTTTGTAATGCATTATTGGTAGTTATTAAACTTTTATATATTTTAGAGCATCTTCATTCTTTTACTAGTATCAGATGACATACTATTAGAATCTTAGGCTGCCCACAGAAGAGATGCTCGATCGACTATGGCGATCGATCCCCACTCGATCGGCTTACTGTGGGGATTCGATCGCCCAAGGAAAAATTTTGAAATGGGTCGGCCAAACGATCGAGTGGAAATTCACACTTTCTTTTGCATTTAATTTTCTATCCGTTGCAATATACATTGAAAAAAAAAACAAAAAAAAAAAAAAAAAAAACAAACAAAAAAAAGAAAAAAAACAAAACAAAACAAAAAAAACACTAGCCGTTTCATATGACCGTTTGAAAAAGAAAAGAAAAAATCTTTTAACACACTTATAAATACCACATATTAACACAACAATTTACACACTTCAAATTCACAAATCTCATTTCAAACATTCTCTATATTTTTTCACACCATGAATTCTTACAAGATATTTTTTTCCGATTCGTCTTTGGATGATGAAAATGAAGTTAGTACCGAGTCTTTGATGTTTGCGGAAGAGTGTTGGGAGGCTTTTCAAGTGTCACAACCTAAACTCACACGAAACCAAATTATAAGGGATCGTTTGGGTGCTCATAACCGTTGAGTGAGTGCTTACTTCTGCGCTCAACCAAGATAAGGCGATCAAGCATTCCATGATCATTTCCGAATAAGCCGAAGACTATTCACACGAATTGTTCGAGAGGTAACCGATCATTCATCTTATTTCCAACAAACTCCTAGTTGTGGAGCTTACTTGTTATTTCTCTATTGATGAAGTGTACTTTGTCAATTCGTCAATTGGCATACGGAGTCAATCCTGATATGCTAGACGAATATGTGCAAATGGGTGTGTCAACAATTCGTGAGTGTCTCCAAAAATTTTGTGAGGTCATCATGGAGTTATATGGTCCAGAGTATTTGTGAAAGCCGACGGTTACTGACATTGACATACTATATGAGCATCACTATCGAAGTCAAGGGTTTCCTGGGATGAAAGGAATCATTGATTGTACGGATTGGCCATGGGAGAATTCCCACATGGTTTAAAAGGTCAATTTTGTAGGGTTGATCACGGGAAAACTCCATTCATTTTATTGGAAGCGATCGCCTTCTAAGATTTATGGATTTGGCATGTGTTCTTTGGTGTTGCTGGGATGAATAACGACGTAAATGTTTTACGTACATCGCCTATTTTCAATGATCTCAAAATGGGGAGAGCACCGGATGTGGAATTCTTTGCTAACGGCGTGCCTTATAAACGGGGATATTATCTTGCTGATGGGATATATCCGGAATACTCTGTTATTATGAAGTCCATTAAAAATCCAAAGACACATGATCACAAACGAATATTATATAAGACGATGCACGAAGCAGTAAGAAAAGACGTGGAACGTGCTTTTGGTGTACTAAAGAAGAAGTTCCTAATGATTAAACATCTGGCTAAATGATTTGACAAAGAGCGTCTTGGACATATAATGTACACATGCATCATATTACATAATATGATAATTCAGGACGAAGGGCGGGCGATATCTCCCGAATTCTTTCCAGCGAAGCAGCACCGTTCTTATGATCTCTTAAGAACGCATGAGGAATCATTGGAAATTACCAGAGAGATATGCGATAAAACAACTCATCTTAACCTCAAAGCCGATTTGGTGGAAGACATTTGGTATCATCATAATCCAAACTAGTTTAGTCATTTTATTATCGTAATGTTTTAATGTTATTTGAATTTTATTGTAATGTTTTTATTTTATTTGAATTATTATGTAACGTTTTAATTATTAATGAAATTTGAGTTTGTGTTAAAAATGTTTTTAAAAAAAATTGAACTTGATCGCCCTTACTGAGGCACCCAATCGCTTGCAGGTCGCTGTAGAAAGAAAGCTGGCGTGACAGAGAAAAATGTGTTGACATAAATAATGCCTAAAAACATTATTAACATATTAACAATATCTCTATGTTTTCATAATTACAAAACGTAAACTCATTAAACTAAAATTTATAACATAAACAAGTATTTAGCGTTTAATATCTTTATTTACATCCAATTCACTTAAGGTATGAACAAACAAAGTGTTTATTGCAATCTATGATAAAACGAAATTTTTCTAAATCACTAGATTTTCTATAAAATGTCATAAATATTTTATATCATTTACAAAATCATTTTTGGAATTAAAAGAATATGTTTAAATCATTATAAATATATGTAACACCTAAAATCCGAGAACATGTGAAAAGACCAAAATGCCCCTACATATTTAAAATTTAATTAAAAGCTTATAAAGTATCCAAATAATTCCCAAACTTCAAACAATGCACAAGTTATGATATCAAATAATTTTAACAACTTAATTTAACATTCATGCAAGCTAAAAAAATTACCAAAATACCCCTATAGGGCCGATTGACTTAATATGTAGTTTATTTTTGATTTAAATTGAATTTAAATGGATCTAATTATGGTAAATGTACAAGATAATCATCTAAATTAATTCCCCAACCAAAATCACGAAATTTATGGCCCAAGGCCCCCCATCACACGGCACATCTTCAAGGAAAGGCATTCCATACCATTTTTCCTCCAAAACCCTAAAACCGATTTGATTAAACACACACAAAAATCATCTAGCCTCCATTCGACTCTCACAATAATCCTAAGCATTTTTCTGTGATCCATCATCATCCAAGAGGTGCTAGAAAAATCCCTTTTTGATTTGTGGAAGCTTGTTTCGATCGTGGTGTTATTTTCTTTTATCGAGCCATATAATAAGGTAAAATTCGTTCTACTTCATACGACCTCTATAAAAATGATTTATTATTTTTCTGATGTTCCTTACATCATATGAGACCCACGAAAATTGATTTCAAGGTTGGAAGATTGTTGGTGAAGTCGTGGTCATTTTGGTTCGATTTGGGTTATACGCGTGGTAAAGAAATCGTACAGCCCTCTCCACATGTTCAAAGCTTGGTTTGGTATTTTTCTCAGGTCCCTTATACCTTATGAACACCAAATAAAATGTTCCATTCGATCCATGCATGTTCGATATCATTTTGGTGAATCAAACCCTAAAAACGTGTATAAAACCTAAATAATTGAATCCGAATTTTTGAGGCTTGAAATATATTTTATTTAGACTCTATATAATCATAATAACCTGGGGAAAATGTTACTTCGAATTGTTAAGGCCTAAAACAATTATTTTGGATCATATGTTTAAATCGGCAAAATTAAAAGAAAAAGAAAAATTGAAATCGTGGGATTAGGGTTTATGGCTAGGGCTTGTATTTGTGATCTTTAATGATGTTTAATGATTGCTTAATGATTGAAAATGGATTAGTTATGATTAGGGTTTTAATCTTATGATTTTATGTGTATGCGATTTGGTTAAAAAGTTTTGGGTGAGTTTTGTAACTTTTAAAACTTAAGGGTTATTTTTGAAACTTAATTTGGATCATGTACTTTTCGAATAAAATGTAAGATAAGGGTGCCAAGTGTAAGTTTTGCATTTAAATGGATTAAAATGTATTTTAAACCTAATTAGGGTTTGTTTTGAAAATAATTAAAAGAGAGGGACTAAAAGTGTAATTTCTGGAAACTTGGGACTGATTTGAGTAATAAAATATATTCAGGGGGTTTGGTGCTAATTTGGTAATTTAATGGCTTAATATGTAATTATTAATAATCAAAAGTTGAAATTGTAAATTAAAGGGTTAAATATGTAACTTTGATAACTTGAAGGACTTAAAGTGTAAATTGTGAATACTTGAAGGTATATTCGTATAACATGATAAAATAAGGGATCATTATGTAAAATGGATAAGCTAAAGGTTTAATGTGTAACTTTGAATACTAAAAGGTTTAAAGTGTAATTTTGGAAAGTAAATGGTTAAAATGTAAAGTTATGAAACCCTAAGGACCAAATGTGTAAATATGTTAAAAGATACTTTGATTCCATTAATAATGATTCAACTTTCTAATTATGGAAACTTTCTAAAAGTGGAAACTTACTATTTATGGAAACCTGCTAAAAGTGGAAAGTCACTTTAAATGGAAAGTTACTAAAACTGGAAAGCCGACTAAAATGAGAAATCTGAATTGAATAAGTTATTAATAACAAGCCGACCATTAATTCGTGTAGATTCGCTGAAGAAGGAATTTTGCTTTCGACCTTTATGTTTCTGTCATGTGTGCACTTGCGGTTTAAGGTACAGATATTCTGACCTTTCTCAAAAGGTTTCTCATGATCTCTTTCATATTCTGATCCGTTAGTTCCCGAATTGATGCCATTGCTATGATCCCCTTTACTTGAACCTTCTCTGTTGATCCCACTTGATATGACCTCCGTTATGAACCTATGCTATGAAAACCTTCTTAATGATACCATGGAAATGTTTTGAGAAGAACCGATTTGAAAAGATGTTTATAAATGATGCTAAATTTCTTTTTAAAAGAAAGGTTATTTAACTTTCATGAACACTATATTTTGAAAGACTATTTTTATGAAAACTGTTTTAAAAGATTATTTAAATTGGACTTTTAATAGAAACTTTTGAAACGGACTTTTGAACTGAACCATAAATTGATTTTTGAATATGAACCTTGACCTGATAAACTCTGATTGGACCTTGAATACTATTTCTGATGTGAACCCTTTGTTATGAACTGCTATTATGAACCTTTGATATGATTCTGAGATACACCTTTGCTATATGACCTTTTGTATGATATGAGACCTGACTCTTAGTTTGATACCCGAGCCATTTCTGTTTCCCTACCTATGGAGGTACCATAGGCGTGTCTGTGATGCACCACTGGCATGACTAGTGTGTGGCCCTAGTGATTTGGCTACACCGTCCCCTTTCTGTTATATGATATGCACGCTTTATGATATGATTTATTACGGCCAATCTGATTTCTGTGGGGGCGTATGGATGCATCCTAGATCTGTTCTGTTTAGTGGATTTAACTATGATTATGATTATGATATATGTCTGGTGACTGGTACTGTGTGCTATACATGCCTTTCACAAATTTCTGGGAGTTCGCTACTCCACCCATTTGAAGAATGAGGACACCCCTCATATTATCTGATTATCTGAGAGGACTCCCCTCTATATGATTATGAAGAATTATGGTATTGACGGCTTATATGATATGATATGTTTCTGGGCTCGTGGTAGATGACTATCCTTTCTTCTTTCTATTCTATTACTCTTTTATCTATTCCTTATTCTATTTCCCCAATGCACTATATTTCAGTTCTGTTTCTTTATCATTGTTTTGTATATGTATCTGTTCACTGGGCTTTTTAAGCTCAGCCGCATTTCCTTTTCCTGCGGCAGGTTTTAGTAGGAAGCTGGGTTATGGGAAGAGAGCGTGACTGGACTTAGAAGACTATGCTTTGGACTAGAGACGACTAGATGAAGTTTCACTTTATTAGATATA
The DNA here is from genome assembly GCA_030686995.1 of Artemisia argyi. NCBI lineage: Eukaryota > Viridiplantae > Streptophyta > Magnoliopsida > Asterales > Asteraceae > Artemisia > Artemisia argyi. The sequence continues at coordinate 111,313,708 of CM060691.1, read as the reverse complement.
GTCTTTATTGTTTTGTAACCTTGTAGTTTCAGATTTTCATTTGTAACCCTGAATTTCTTTGTATGTATGAATCATATGCTTGTGTTTTGTTCTGATATGTCACTGTAATGTAATACTTCTACCCTTATCGGGTTGGGGTGTTACAATTATGGTATCAGAGACCAGGCTGCGATTCGTAATACATTTACCCTTGACCTGTGAAGTTTGGACCCCTAAGTTTCCACTGTAGGCGCTCATAAGACAACCTTTGAAACTTTATATTAGGATTCCCCATAGGAACCCAAGTTATTACCGGCGAGGAATGGGTAGACTAAGACATTTATGTAAGTATCATTTGCTTCCGTATCACTCTGATCGTGCCTTTGCTCTTAGATAAGCCTTATAAGGACCTTTGTTTCAGAAGTTAGAAGTTTTGTAACTTAAGCTTATAACCAAGTAAGTTTGGAATACCTCGGAAAGCTACCTGGATACCTTACACATTTAAGTTTCACCTTCAGATTTTGATCTCCGCCTCCGATTTGTTTGATAAGTTGTTTGACACCTTTTCGACCACATCGTAGGTCATTCAACCACAATGTGTTCGACACATTCTGTAAATTCATTACTTATGCTGGGTATGAATGTACCACCCGATACTACTTAACTCTGTATGATCCATTACTACCCCTATGAGAACCCTGGTAATTATGAACCACGAATATGAGAAGTTTTGTTTCCTCTCTTTGAATGATGAACCTTGTTTTGCCAACCGTTTCCTTTGGAAGGGTATGATGTAAATACTATCTCTATATGGATTTGTTAACTAAGCATGATGATGCTGATAACTGAGATTCTGTACCTCTCACAATTGACGATTATACGATATTCGTATTACCAATGATACACATCCTACCTGCTACTTATGCTAAGAAGCTAAACGAAATTCCCACACATTGAACTGTTCGTTTATCCATCCCAACATTTTGTTGAACCATGTACTTGACTCTGATATATGAACTATCTGTATGATTTGACGACTGTATTCACTTTATGAATCCTTTGACTTTGAGATGTCTGATTGTACGGTCTTTTGGACTGAATGGCTATTCGTGAAGATACCATAGACTACCATATCTGAAATGTGACCTAAAAAAAAAAAAAAAAAAATCTGCTTCACCCTATTCCATTATGATGACTCTCTACATCTGCTAAAATTTCTGTCACTATGGAAACACCTACCCAAACTCATGTGATTACCAAGTTGTCCTGAAAACCATTATTATCAACCCTTGGAAAGTTCTACTATTGGGAAATATGTTGTCATACGAAGATTTTCCGGTATTCTCTGATGAACTTTTCGTACTCCTTCCTGCTTAAGAAGTAGAGTGGACATTGAACTGATATCAGTAAAGAAACCATGGTGCCATAGAAGTTGAGAGATTGAAGGAGCTGATGGAATATGATTTTTAACCTTGGTGATTCTCTTTAGATGATCTTGTTTGTTTATGAAGAAGAACGAGAGAAGTATGCGATGACGTATCGACGATCGTAAACTTAAACGTACCACTATCACTAATCATTATCTGTTTCCGCGTATCAATAATTAATTTGGTCTTCCTTTGAAACTCCGCGTCTGATTTCATCATTTTAGATTTGAAGGACTGAAGAAGCAACCACAAAAACTTCTAAGAAGGGGGTTAACTAACCGAGAGTAACCTTTGGGAAGTATTTCAGTTCCTGAAGAAGAAAGAAGGCGATGTGAGAATTCTCTAAGATGATTTCTGAAGTTACCTTTGCACTCGTTATAACATTTATGAGCTTGAATGATGCCAATGGTGTTGGCTAGAATAATCATGTTTTTCGCATGTTTTGGACAAATTGTCATAGTATGACATTGTGTTGTGTTCTAAAACGAAAGAAGAACATAGAGATTATTGGTGAGATTGAAGACCGTTATCGGAGTTAGAAACCTGGTGGAAGAGTAGTAGAAGATGGTTGCGACAAGCATTATCATGGAAGAAGCATACAAGAAGGAGAGAGGAACTGGGATAGTGCTCAATCATACATCATGCAACACGTGAATATTTCAGTTTGGGCATCAAGACAACCAGACCAAAGAAGACGAACCATTCAACACAACCTGGAGTCGACAACAACATCATGTACCTTAAAACCTGGAGCCATGACAGAAGACCTATCGAAGACACGCAGTTTTGTTTCTCTATTCATTTTAGTTGTACTAAGATGAATTGAGAGCAGAAGCAGACCGCAGATGGAGGGATGCACAGTGATCGTGTCAGAGATTGCCGTTACGATGCCAAGAGGAGCTGCTGAAGACCGGAGGAACCAGACTTGAGTTTTAAATTCTTTTAATCATGAGGCAAGATGGACAAGAATAAACAGACTACCCCAACTTGGAAGAAATTTTGAAATTTGTATTTGAGTGGACGGATTTTGAAGCGGACATTGTGTTTAGACGAGATGATTCTGTAAAGGATTGACGCTATTGATGACGTACCTTAATTTTGAATGACATTCTCGGATTTCCGTTACTCTTCGAGTAATTTCGTTCTCTTAGTTATGTTGTTTGTTTCTGATGATCTTTGAGACTGTAGAAGTACTAGGTGGATTAAGATAGGTGGTTTTGACTCACGACTTGAGATAAAGTATGACCAGCATGAGGGCATATGTATATGATGCCAGTATTATGACGTCTGGCCAGCGTGATAATACTTACATCATATAACGTGCACTTATGGTGGGCATGTGATATTTCGAGGAGTGCCTTAGAAGCTTTAGAATTCTGGCATCTGATCAAGATCATCTGAGTTTAGTGAGACTTTAGGTTCATTCTACCTATACGTTTGATCTGCTGTCCTTGTTATACGATTCGATACGTTTGGACTCTCGACACGTGTTTTGCTGATCTTTGCAACTTCTGATAAGGATCTTAGGTTCCATTATGAAATTTCTGCCGTTGACGATATCTAACGATATGCTTTCTGCCCGTATAAGTTTCGCATTCGTTGAAGTTGTTCATTATGATCTGCCATGGGTAAGATAGGTGATTGTGGACTTTGAGGAAATGAGATCTGTTCGTTTATGAGAATACCTTTGGAAGGTTATCTAAAAGCCGAGACTATCTGAGAAGCTAAAGAGTTAAACCTTAAATCACCCCATGTTTGCTACAATTCAATGTATTCTCATCTGATTCGCCTAATCAATTCAATGAAAATCCTATGTTTTTTTTTATACCCCTTCCTAGAGAATTCGTTTATCATCCGTTATGTTTGGTACATTATCCTTTTGATTCAAATTCAATATGATGTGCCTTTCTGGGAAATCTGAAACTATTCTGAGTCATGAGAAACTATTTGGTCTGAAGATCTTTTTGGAGAATCTCCCCGGGCGTGAGAATGTTTGTAATGACCTTTTGCGGTTTACTACGACTTCGTCTAACTTTGCGACTTCAAATTTCGAGGACGAAATTTTTCTTTTTAGAGGGGAAGAAATTGTAACACCTAAAATCCGAGAACATGTGAAAAGACCAAAATGCCCCTACATATTTAAAATTTAATTAAAAGCTTATAAAGTATCCAAATAATTCCCAAACTTCAAACAATGCACAAGTTATGATATCAAATAATTTTAACAACTTAATTTAACATTCATGCAAGCTAAAAAAATTACCAAAATACCCCTATAGGGCCGATTGACTTAATATGTAGTTTATTTTTGATTTAAATTGAATTTAAATGGATCTAATTATGGTAAATGTACAAGATAATCATCTAAATTAATTCCCCAACCAAAATCACGAAATTTATGGCCCAAGGCCCCCCATCACACGGCACATCTTCAAGGAAAGGCATTCCATACCATTTTTCCTCCAAAACCCTAAAACCGATTTGATTAAACACACACAAAAATCATCTAGCCTCCATTCGACTCTCACAATAATCCTAAGCATTTTTCTGTGATCCATCATCATCCAAGAGGTGCTAGAAAAATCCCTTTTTGATTTGTGGAAGCTTGTTTCGATCGTGGTGTTATTTTCTTTTATCGAGCCATATAATAAGGTAAAATTCGTTCTACTTCATACGACCTCTATAAAAATGATTTATTATTTTTCTGATGTTCCTTACATCATATGAGACCCACGAAAATTGATTTCAAGGTTGGAAGATTGTTGGTGAAGTCGTGGTCATTTTGGTTCGATTTGGGTTATACGCGTGGTAAAGAAATCGTACAGCCCTCTCCACATGTTCAAAGCTTGGTTTGGTATTTTTCTCAGGTCCCTTATACCTTATGAACACCAAATAAAATGTTCCATTCGATCCATGCATGTTCGATATCATTTTGGTGAATCAAACCCTAAAAACGTGTATAAAACCTAAATAATTGAATCCGAATTTTTGAGGCTTGAAATATATTTTATTTAGACTCTATATAATCATAATAACCTGGGGAAAATGTTACTTCGAATTGTTAAGGCCTAAAACAATTATTTTGGATCATATGTTTAAATCGGCAAAATTAAAAGAAAAAGAAAAATTGAAATCGTGGGATTAGGGTTTATGGCTAGGGCTTGTATTTGTGATCTTTAATGATGTTTAATGATTGCTTAATGATTGAAAATGGATTAGTTATGATTAGGGTTTTAATCTTATGATTTTATGTGTATGCGATTTGGTTAAAAAGTTTTGGGTGAGTTTTGTAACTTTTAAAACTTAAGGGTTATTTTTGAAACTTAATTTGGATCATGTACTTTTCGAATAAAATGTAAGATAAGGGTGCCAAGTGTAAGTTTTGCATTTAAATGGATTAAAATGTATTTTAAACCTAATTAGGGTTTGTTTTGAAAATAATTAAAAGAGAGGGACTAAAAGTGTAATTTCTGGAAACTTGGGACTGATTTGAGTAATAAAATATATTCAGGGGGTTTGGTGCTAATTTGGTAATTTAATGGCTTAATATGTAATTATTAATAATCAAAAGTTGAAATTGTAAATTAAAGGGTTAAATATGTAACTTTGATAACTTGAAGGACTTAAAGTGTAAATTGTGAATACTTGAAGGTATATTCGTATAACATGATAAAATAAGGGATCATTATGTAAAATGGATAAGCTAAAGGTTTAATGTGTAACTTTGAATACTAAAAGGTTTAAAGTGTAATTTTGGAAAGTAAATGGTTAAAATGTAAAGTTATGAAACCCTAAGGACCAAATGTGTAAATATGTTAAAAGATACTTTGATTCCATTAATAATGATTCAACTTTCTAATTATGGAAACTTTCTAAAAGTGGAAACTTACTATTTATGGAAACCTGCTAAAAGTGGAAAGTCACTTTAAATGGAAAGTTACTAAAACTGGAAAGCCGACTAAAATGAGAAATCTGAATTGAATAAGTTATTAATAACAAGCCGACCATTAATTCGTGTAGATTCGCTGAAGAAGGAATTTTGCTTTCGACCTTTATGTTTCTGTCATGTGTGCACTTGCGGTTTAAGGTACAGATATTCTGACCTTTCTCAAAAGGTTTCTCATGATCTCTTTCATATTCTGATCCGTTAGTTCCCGAATTGATGCCATTGCTATGATCCCCTTTACTTGAACCTTCTCTGTTGATCCCACTTGATATGACCTCCGTTATGAACCTATGCTATGAAAACCTTCTTAATGATACCATGGAAATGTTTTGAGAAGAACCGATTTGAAAAGATGTTTATAAATGATGCTAAATTTCTTTTTAAAAGAAAGGTTATTTAACTTTCATGAACACTATATTTTGAAAGACTATTTTTATGAAAACTGTTTTAAAAGATTATTTAAATTGGACTTTTAATAGAAACTTTTGAAACGGACTTTTGAACTGAACCATAAATTGATTTTTGAATATGAACCTTGACCTGATAAACTCTGATTGGACCTTGAATACTATTTCTGATGTGAACCCTTTGTTATGAACTGCTATTATGAACCTTTGATATGATTCTGAGATACACCTTTGCTATATGACCTTTTGTATGATATGAGACCTGACTCTTAGTTTGATACCCGAGCCATTTCTGTTTCCCTACCTATGGAGGTACCATAGGCGTGTCTGTGATGCACCACTGGCATGACTAGTGTGTGGCCCTAGTGATTTGGCTACACCGTCCCCTTTCTGTTATATGATATGCACGCTTTATGATATGATTTATTACGGCCAATCTGATTTCTGTGGGGGCGTATGGATGCATCCTAGATCTGTTCTGTTTAGTGGATTTAACTATGATTATGATTATGATATATGTCTGGTGACTGGTACTGTGTGCTATACATGCCTTTCACAAATTTCTGGGAGTTCGCTACTCCACCCATTTGAAGAATGAGGACACCCCTCATATTATCTGATTATCTGAGAGGACTCCCCTCTATATGATTATGAAGAATTATGGTATTGACGGCTTATATGATATGATATGTTTCTGGGCTCGTGGTAGATGACTATCCTTTCTTCTTTCTATTCTATTACTCTTTTATCTATTCCTTATTCTATTTCCCCAATGCACTATATTTCAGTTCTGTTTCTTTATCATTGTTTTGTATATGTATCTGTTCACTGGGCTTTTTAAGCTCAGCCGCATTTCCTTTTCCTGCGGCAGGTTTTAGTAGGAAGCTGGGTTATGGGAAGAGAGCGTGACTGGACTTAGAAGACTATGCTTTGGACTAGAGACGACTAGATGAAGTTTCACTTTATTAGATATAGTCTTTATTGTTTTGTAACCTTGTAGTTTCAGATTTTCATTTGTAACCCTGAATTTCTTTGTATGTATGAATCATATGCTTGTGTTTTGTTCTGATATGTCACTGTAATGTAATACTTCTACCCTTATCGGGTTGGGGTGTTACAATATATGAATTCAAATTTTTAACCAAAAATGGCAAATATAATCCAGAAAAACCTTCCCCACAAAAGGACAAACAAACCCAACATTCTGGAGGTGGCGGCCCCCTTAATGATTAAGGGGACCGGCCCCTAATTAAAGGGACTGGCACGCTCCAGAACAGTATTTGTTTGCCCTATAAATACTGGTTCATTCCACAAATTTTTTTCACCTTTTGCACCCCAAAACTTTCTGATCTAAATCCCCATTTTCATTTCCTATAATCCTTTGATCATATGTACATAAATCTTTGTTTCAAAATGATCCAAGTCTCATCCTCTCAAGTGCAAGAGAAGAATACTTCAATCCTCCAAGAGAAGAAGTATTATAACTTATTGTGACCTCCACATCCAAGTTGTTTGAGCATCATCCATTATATCTATTTCTTTGTGTTATTTGTTGTGAATATTTGGTAGAAGATAGTTTAGCTTGGTGTGTAGATAGAGTGATTGTTTAGTAGATAGTTGTGAAGAAGATTGTTGTGAAGTAGATAGTTGAGAAGTAGATAGTTGTGAAGAAGATTGTTGTGAAGTGGATAGGTGTGAAGATAGATAGGTGTGAGGAAGTTGTGTATAAGGTGTGATCAAGTTGTGATGAAGTTGTGGTGTGTATATTGGTGTGTAAGGTTTTCTCCACTATAAGGGAGCTTGTTGACATAGTGAAAAAAACTCTCGAGTTAGGTGCTCGGGGAATGGAGTAGGGCAAGGAAGGTGTCCTTGTAGCCGAACCACTATAAATCTCTTGTCTCGCGGTTCGATCTTTCCATCTCTCATTTATTTTTTTACTTACATTATCATTGCTATATCATACATATATATTATTGTTTATATTGTGCAAGACTTGAGTTCACATAATATCGAATCTAAATTTTTGAAAGTAAAGAAAACACGCAAACAATTTTTATAACAAGTTAAAAAGACGTAAAACTATTCAACCCCCCTTCTACTTTTTCACAATTGGTATCAAGAGCCACGTCAAGCGAGATTTTTAAAATATATTGTATTTTAAAACTTGCAACGATCTATGGAATTTGAAAAATATTTAGAAGGGCAATCTATGCAAAGACCACAACTATTTGAAAGTGATGGATTTTTATATTGAAAAATAGATTCAAAACTTATGTGAAATCTAAAGATCTTGATCTTTGGCACGTTATACCTTTGGTGATTTTCCTCCCACTCAACAACATCCGGAAACTAAAATGAATGAAATTGTACCTTTTGAAAAACAAAATGATGATTTGAAAAAGAAACTAGCTAAAAATAATGAAGCTAAAATGGTAATTTATAATGCGTTACCGCGCAAAGAATATGAAAGAATTTTTATGTGTAAAACCGCGAAAGAAATTTGGGAATCATTACTTATTACTCACCAAGGTAATAGTCAAGTCAAAGACAATAAAATAGATTTTCTTGTACAACAATATGAACAATTTACGATTCCGGAAGAGGAATCAATTGATAATGCTTTTGCTAATTTAACACTATTATCACAAGTTTAAAAGCACTTGATTAGACATTTTCTAGTAAAAACTGTGTTAGGAAATTTCTTAGGGCATTGCATCCAAAATGGCGAGCTAAGGTCACGACAATTGAAGAATCAAAGAATTTGATGACGTTATCACTTGATGAACTTATTGTCAACTTGAAGGTCCATGAAGAAATTATAAGAAGAGATTCGGAAACGGTCAAAGTCAAGAAAGAACAAACTAAATCCATTGCTCTAAAAGCCAAAAAGGAACCTAGTGACGATGATGATTCAATTGACGAGAGTGAAGACGAAGAATATGCAATGGCCGTAAGAGAATTCAAGAAATTCTTCAAAAGACGAGGAAAATTCACTAGATTACCACGAGACGAAAGAAAATCGTTCCAAAGAAATAGAAGTGATAACTACGGGAAAAGAAAGTGTTTTAGATGTGGAAGTCCAAATCATCTCATTGGTGAATGTCTAAAGCCACCGAGTTATGAAAATCAAGGCGCCTTTGTTAGTGAAACATGGAGTGATAGTGACAAAGAAGAAGTGAAAAAACCAAGAGACGAAAAATGTTTTGTGGCCAAAGCGACCGATGAAATATGTTTAGGAATAGACTTGGAGCCCGACGAATGGATCAAAGATAGCGGATGTTCGAGGCACATGACGGGGAACCACAAGCTATTTTCTACATATAAGGCATACAATGGAGGTAACATTATTTTCGGTAGTGACTTGCGTGGAAAAATCATTGGCAAAGGTACGATCTCTCAAGACTCACTTACTATTGAAAAAGTTGAGCATGTAGATAATTTAACATATAACTTGCTTAGTATAGGCCAAATATGCGATAATAAATGTAGGGTTACCTTTATCGATAGGGATAGCGAAATAGTTAAGAATGGAAAGGTTATAGGTAGAGGAATTAGGAAATGAGTCATATATGTTATGAAACTAGGAAACAAACCGAAAGATAGGATATGCCTAGCAACCCTAGAAGAAAACTCTACTTTGTAGCATAGGAGATTAGGACATGCGAACATGCAACAAATACAATCTTTGGCTTCTAAAGAACTAGTTAGAAACTTGTCTAACCTAAAATATGACAAACACTTTTGTGATGCATGTAAAATTGGAAAACAAGCTCATGCTAGTCACAAAGCTAAGAATATAGTATCCACTACTAGGTGCCTAGAATTATTACATATGGATCTATTTGGTCCATCCGCTGTGCGGAGCTATGGAGGAAACAATTATACCTTAGTAATAGTATATGACTATTCACGATACACGTGTACTAGGTTTTTAAGTGACAAAACCCAAGCCTTTGAAAATTTTGAAATATTTAGTAAAATGATTCAAAATAAATTAGGATGCACAATAGTATCTATTAGGACGGACCATGATAGGGAATTTGATAATGAAGTACAATTCGGAAAATATTGTGATTTAAATGGAATATCTCATAATTTCTCCGCTCCTGATACTCCTCAATCAAATGGCGTAGTAGAAAGAAAGAATAGGTCACTACAAGAAATGAGTAGAACAATGTTAAATGAACAATCATCCCACAAAACTTTTGGTGTCACGCTGTAGATACATCAACAGATATAATTAATATGGTATCAATTAGAAGAATTTTAGGAAAAACTCCTTATGAGTTGCTAAGAGGTAGAAAACCTAACTTAAGCTACTTTAGGGTTTTCGGAAGTAAATGCTATATTTTAAATACTAAGGATTACCTTACTAAGTTTGATCCAAAATCATACGAAGGAATATTTTTAGTTTACTCGCAAAATAGTAAAGCATATATAATACTTAATAAACACACTATGAAAGTAGAAGAATCATTAAATGTAACATTTGATGAAACACAACCACCTCCTAAAACACTACCTTTAGTAGATGATGACTTAGTCGAGGAAGAAGCTATTGAGGTTAGTAAAACAAAACCCCTAGGAAATGATAATGAAATCATAAACTTAGAAAATAACGAAGTCATAAATATTAGGGAATCTAAATCACATCCATTAGATAACATAATAGGAAGTCTTAATCAAAGAACCCTGAGGTCACAAGCCCAACACAAAAATAACTTCTTTTGTTTCCTCTCAGCAATAGAACCTAAGAATATTAATGAAGCATTAAAGGATGAAAGTTGGGTTATAGCCATGCAAGAAGAATTAAACCAATTTAAGGCTAATGATGTTTGGGAATTAGTCCCAAATCTAATGAACATGACCATCATAGGAACTAAGTGGGTATATAGGAATAAATTAGATGAAAATGGAATAGTAACAAGGAACAAAGCTAGGTTATTTCCCAAGGTTATAATCAACAAGAAGGAATTTATTATGACAAAAATTATGCCCCCGTAGCTAGACTAGAATCTATTAGAATATTACTTGCCTATGCATGCGCCCTAGACTTTAAGTTATTCCAAATGGACGTGAAAAGTGTATTCCTCAATGGTTTTATCAATGAGGAGGTTTATGTAGCACAACCACTAGGATTCATTGACTTCGCAAAACCTGATTATGTTTATAAGTTAAAGAAAGGTTTATATGGACTCAAACAAGCTCCTAAAGCTTGGTATGATCGATTAAAAGCTTTTCTTATTAAAAATAATTATTTCATGGGAATGGTAGATAACACTCTTTTCACTTAAAAGAAAGACCTAAATCTCATCATTGTTCAAATATATGTTGATGACATTATATTTGGATCGACTTGTCAAGAAATGTGTGATGAATTTGCCAAAATCATGCATGATGAGTTCGAGATGAGTATGATGGGTGAACTACACTTCTTCCTAGGATTACAAATAAAACAATTAGAAGATGAAATATTCTTTAACCAATCTAAGTACATTAAGGAAATGCTTAAGAAATTTGGCCTAGAAGACTCAAAACCCATGAAAACTCCCATGTCTACGCAAGTGAAACTCACAAAGGATGATGAAGGCGAGTCCGTAGATAATACTAAGTATAGAGGAATGATAGGTAGTTTACTATACTTAACGTCAAGTAGACCCGATATCATGTTTAGTGTTTGCCTTTGTGCCCGTTTCAAGAGGATCCCAAAACCTCTCACCTAGAAGCGGTTAAGCGTATCTTCCGATACATTAAAGGCACTATACACTTAGGATTATGGTATCCTAAGGGATCCGGCATAGAAACCATCGTCTATGCGGATTCGGATCATGCGGGAGACTACGTAGATAGAAAGAGCACTAGCGGTATTTGCACGTTTATGGGATGTTGTCTAACATCTTGGTTTTCGAAGAAGCAAACCGCTCTTGCTATTTCTACAACCGAAGCCAAATACGTAAGCGCTGGAAAGGCATGTCAACAAGCACTATGGATGAAACAAGCTCTAATAGACTATCGCATTAGGTTAGAAAATGTTCCTATCATGTGCGATAACAAAGGTGCGATAGATTTAAGTAAAAATCCGGTTCAACACTCTAGGACTAAACATATAGAAATACGTCATCACTTCCTTAGGGATAATGTACAAAAAGGAAACATATCTATAGAAAAGGTTGCATCGGAAGATAACATTGTGGATATATTCACTAAACCTCTTAAGCGTGAACTATTTAACCACTTGCGTTTAGAATTAGGAATGATGGAACAAATTGACTAAATTTTATTGCATTGCATAAAATTTATTTTTATTTTTCGTCTACTTCTTCATATCTTAGTCTAGGAATCTATTTCGTACAAAATTAAAGATTGGGAAACTTCATTTTATTGCATAAACATTTTTATAAAACCCAATTGAATTTTCTTTAAAACTATTCTCACATCTAGGAAACACATGAAAACCATCTTTCTTGCATTGTTGACAAATGCTAAAAACTTTTTCTTAAATCATGCATAAAATTTCACATGAATCGTCAAAATATATACTCTAATATATAACATTGACATTCATGAATCGAGCAAAAATCGAATCAAAGAGATTTTGGATTGTTTCTTAGGAAGTTTTCTTATTTGCATTTAGGAGTCGAAATAATCACAACTCCACATTTGTTTCATATAGGGACACACTAGGACTAAGTCACAAACAATGTTGTCATTTTGTTCCATCACTAGTTTCTCATTCACTAGTTGCCTTTGCCTTTGATCTAAGATAGTTACTCTAGGAAGATTGAGTGCCCTTGCCTTTGCTTGTCTCATCTAGATTATTATTGATTGCTTGTTTGCTCTATTTCTTAAGTGTTTTTGCATGCATGCTATATTATGATTAGAATAGATGCTATATTGCCTCAAAGAGTCGAACTTGCTTGAATTCAAACCCAAAAACACAACCTTTCTGCAAATTTTATGTCAAAAACCCAATTCTGACAATCTGGAAACCACCAGATGGGCGGCCCCCTTAATCATTAAGGGGACCGCCCCCTAATTAAGGGGACCGGCCATCTGATGGTCGTGTTTACAGAATCTTTTCTTCTTTAGCCCATTTTATCCTACACTTCCCAATTTTCACCAACATATTTTGTAATAATCTTCCAAACAAACCTTATCCATCCATAAACACATAAATCTCACACTATAAATATCCCAATCTTCAAAACTCTCCATTCATCTTATCATGACCTCTCCAAACAAACCAAAACCAAAAGCCTCAAGGATAGCAAGGATGACGGAAAAACCCGTTTGGCGAAGAAAAAGCCCTCGAAACAAATCCATCATAACCAATGAAGTTGGAAATCACTCAACACCTCCAACTACTTACTTCCCAAACTTTACACCAAACCCACAAGGACATTCCTTTGATCCTCTTTACAAACCATACAACATTGGCCAAACATCCACCTTCATGCCAAACTACACATCTCAACCTCCAACCACTTATAATGATCCATACAAGTTTGATCAACCATCAAACTACACTTTCAACAATTTCAATTCCAACTACACAACCCCAATTCATCCATATCAACAAAATGATTCTATCCACATTGCCACGGAAAGGTAAAAGTTCCGTGAAGAAATAAACCAATCCATGATCTAAGTGATCTCCTTGCTATGCATCTTGCACAACGCAACAAAGGGCAACCTCCATCATCACCCTATGCAAATTGCCTACCTCACTCTCTCAACTTGGATCAAGTTACAAACGACACTCACTTTTGTCCTTGTTGCATCTTCCTTCAAAAACAAATCATCTACTTGAGTGAAGATATTTCTTGGATCGAATATCTTCTCACTCGTCCTCATCCAATACCACCCTTGACACGATACAACATCATGAGATTCACCTCTTCCGCTCCATACCCCACTCCATATCCTTCTCCATCAAACAACTAAGCTTTATGCTTATGCACTCCTCAACCAAATAAAACACTCAACCATGGGTTGCAAGCAAGTCCAAGAAATCTCTTTGGCAAAGTTAGGACTATGTTGTTTCTTTTATTTTGTTGTAATCAATATGCTTCTAGCATATTGAATGTTGTAATGATGTTCATTTCTATGATCATCTTAAATGATTGAATGAATCTATTTTTATTTGCTTTGCATATATATGTCTTGTATTCTTCATATATTTTTTTTTTGCCAAGCATTTCATAGCTCGTTTCCTTGGTGCTCTCAAATGAGGGGGAGCACACATCAAGGGGGAGCTTTCTACCCGTTTCACTTATTTTATGAAGCTTAATCGGCATAACCTTTTTGATTTTACAAAAAGGGGGAGAAGAGAATATTAAACTTTAAATACTTGTCTAAAAATTATTTTTTAGACCTAATGAGTTTAAGGTTTTGTAATCATCAAAAAGGGGGAGATTGTTGACATAAACAATGCCTAAAAACATTGTTAACATATTAACAATATCTATACGTTTTGATAATTATAAAACATAAACTCATTGAATTAAAATTTATGACGTAAACAAGTGCTTAGTGTTTAATATCTTTATTTACATCTAATTCACTTAAGGTATGAACAAACAAAGTGTTTGTTGCAATCTATGATCAAAGGAAATTTTTCTAAATTACTTGATTTTCTATAAAATGTCATAAACATTTTATATCATTTACAAAATCATTTTTAGAATTAAAAGAATATGTTTAAATCATTATAAATATATGAATTCAATTTTTTAACAAAAAATGGCAAATATAATCTAGAAAAACCTTCCCCACAAAAGGACAAACAAACCCAACATTCTGGAGGGGGCGGCCCCCTATGATTAAGGGGACCGACACGCTCCAGAACAGTATTTGTTTGCCCTATAAATACTGGTTCATTCTACAAATTTTTCTCGCCTTTTGCACCCCAAAACTTTCTGATCTAAATCACCATTTTCATTTCCTATAATCCTTTGATCATATATACATAAATCTTTGTTTCAAAGTGATCCAAGTCTCATCCTTTCAAGTGCAAGAGAAGAATACTTCAATCCTCCAAGAGAAGAAGTATTATAACTTGTTGTGACCTCCACATCCAAGTTGTTTGAGCATCATCCATTTTATCTATTTCTTTGTGTTATTTGTTGTGAATATTTGGTAGAAGATAGTTTAGCTTGGTGTGTAGATAGAGTGATTGTTTAGTAGATAGTTGTGAAGAAGATTGTTGTGAAGTAGATAGTTGAGAACTAGATAGTTGTGAAGAAGATTGTTGTGAAATAGATAGGTGTGAAGATAGATAGGTGTGAAGAAGTTGTGTATAAGGTGTGATCAAGTTGTGACGAAGTTGTGGTGTGTATATTGGAGTGTGAGGTTTTCTCCGCCATAAGGGAGCTTGTTGACATAGTGAACAAAACTCTCGAGTTAGGTGCTCGGGGAGTGGAGTAGGGCAAGGAAGGTGTCCTTGTAGCCGAACCACTATAAATTTCTTGTCTCGCGGTTCGATCTTTCCATCTCTCATTTATTTCTTTACTTACATTATCATTGCTATATCATACATATATATTATTGTTTATATTGTGCAACACTTGAGTTCACATAATATCGAATCTAAATGTTCGAAAGTAAAGAAAACACGCAAATAATTTTTTATAACAAGTTAAAAAGACGTAAAACTATTCAACCCCCTCTAGTTTTCCACAAAATGAGAGGATTGAATCCCCTTACTGTGGGTAGCCTTACAAGTGAACATACCGTAAACATGTTTGTACACACTAGCCACTATCTCTAAAAAAGATTGTGATAGAACAATATACCATTCTCGTCTCACTCCAACGAATATTATAGTGAATTGATATTAGGGTAAATTATTATTAAAAATTAAAGATTAATTTTTGGGTCTTATCGGGTTGATCCGTAACCCGAAAACATTAGTTATCTAACCCGAACCTGATATCATTGTCGGGTTATCAGGTTCGGGTCAAAATAACCCAACAAGAAATTTTAACCTGATTAACCCGACCCGATAAGCCTTATCGGGTTCGGGCCGGGTCAACCCGACCCTACTGACACCCCTAGTTAAAACATAAATGAGACTTGGTAAAATTTGCACTAACAATATCTTCTTTTTTGATGATTGATAAGGCGAAAAATGAACCACTTTTAGGGGGTCATTTAAGCCCGAATCCGAATTTATTTGATCAAATATTACCCTAAATCGTTCCTTTTGTGATTTTAGGTACTTGGACAGTGAATTCTGGAAAAGAAGCCATTTTGGACGTTTTTTGAGCATAAAAGTGAAGAAAACGGCAAAGTCTCAATTTTTCATGCTGGGAACAGTAGATGACGGCGTCAAGAGTAATTCCCTGACGGCGTCAAACCTAAATAATAAAATCCGAGAGTTCATGAAGGCGTCAAGAGTTTGTATGACGGCGTCAAACCTCAATAATAAAATCCAAGAGTTCATGAAGGCGTCAAGAGTTTTCCTGACGGCGTCAAAACCCCAAGAATTAAAATCCGTAGTTGATGACGGCGTCACACACAGGGCGTCAAGAGTAATTTGTGTGACGGCCTAGGCCTTGACGGCGTCAGAAGTAGATCAAGGCCGTCCGAGGAAGTATTTGGCGGCGAGATGACGGCGTCACACCTTTGTTCTTGACGCCGTCATCCCTATTTTCCTATATATAGTTTTCTAGTTTTTCACATTAAGAGAGGAGTTTTGGGAGAAACCCTAAAGACGATTTTGGTGTAACTTTACAGGTTTTTCAAGGGTTCCAACCCCTTGTTACCTTGCATGATTAATCAAGATAAGTGTTCTTCTAATTCAATCAATATGTCTATGTGTTGGTTGTCTATATCATGTTCTTGTCTTAATTCTATCATGCTAGGCTAGATCTCTTTTGTGTTTGCTTAGATCTAATGAAACCTAGATATTTATTATGTGTTGATTACTTGTTTATTCTTGTTTTGGATGAATGATTTATATGTTAGGCTTAAGAAAACTGGCAGATCTCCAAATGGTAACATGCTTGAACGTCTTAAGAAACATGAACCGAGGCGTACTAGGTCTTTATTGGTTGTATTTAATGCATGAGCCACTGTTTACAATCCCTATAGTTGTGCTGGGCATGGTGTAGGAGGAGATAAGAGCTCATAGAATTGGGGAGTTATGTATGTGATGAGGCGAAAAATGATCCGTTTTTAGGGGGTCATTTAAGCCCGAATCCGAATTTATTTGATCAAATATTGCCCTAAATCGTTCCTTTTGTGATTTTAGGTAGTTGGAGAGTGAATTCTGGAAAAGAAGCCATTTTGGACGTTTTTGGAGCATAAAAGTGAAGAAAACGGCAAAGTCTCAATTTTTCATGCTGGGAACAGTACATGAAGGCGTCAAGAGTAAACTCATGACGGCGTCAAACCTCAAGAATTAAAATCCGTAGTTGATGACGGCGTCACACACAGGGCGTCAAGAGTAATTTGTGTGACGGCCTAGGCCTTGACGGCGTCAGAAGTAGATCAATGCCGTCCGAGGAAGTATTTGGCGGCGAGATGACGGCGTCACACCTTTGTTCTTGACGCCGTCATCCCTATTTTCCTATATATAGTTTTCTAGTTTTTCACATAAAGGAGAAAAGTTTTGGAGAAACCCTAAAGACGATTTTGGTGCAACTTTTACAGGTTTTTCAAGGGTTCCAAACCCTTGATACCTTGCATTGTAATTGAGATAAGTGTTCTTCTAATTCAATCAATATGTCTATGTGTTGGTTGTCTATATCTTATTCTTGTCTCAATTCCATTATGCTAGGCTAGATCTCTTTTGTGTTTGCTTAGATCTAATGAAACCTAGATATTGATTATGTGTTGATTACTTGTTTATTCTTGTCTTGGATGAATGATTTATATGTTAGGCTTAAGAAAACTGGAAGATCTCCAAATGGTAACATGCTTGAACGTCTTAAGAAACATGAACCGAGGCGTACTAGGTCTTTACTGGTTGTATTTAATGCATGAGCCACTGTTTACAATCCTATAGTTGTGCTGGGCATGGTATAGGAGGAGATAAGAGCTCATAGAATTGGGGAGTTATGTATGCCTCCCCATGAATGGTATTAAGGAATACGATCCGTCATCCATGCAATTATAACAAGTAATTAACGTGTAAAAGATATCTAGGGAGTAGTGAAATCTAAGTAAACATATTTTCTCCAATTACTGCTCACAACCTTAGTATAAATTAGTTTAATTTCATTTTTAGTATTTTATTTTTGATTGTATCTTAGTTTTGGGTTAGTTGAATAGCAACTAATTCCGCCCACTCTTCCAAAAACCCGAGATTTTACTTGCTTTCAAAAAAATATAAAAACACAAAAAATAATCATCCCTCACCTTTAGAACTAGTAATTAGGTTTTCTAATCCTAGCGACACTATTCCTAAGCCGAACGATCAATCCCCCGGTACTTGTCACTATACTATACTACAACGATCAGGTACACTGCCTGGTGGGGGTTGTAAGCTTCTCAAGATCCCTCGAGAGGTAAAGCCTGTTGCGATTCCCACGCATCAAGTTTTTGGCGCCGCAGCCCGGGGAATAGTTATTGTCTAGGTTAGAATTTCTTTTTATTAGGTCTACTTGCTAGATTTCTTTCTAGTAAGATTTTATTTTTTATTTTTTATTTTTAGGTCTTCTTTAGTCTATCTTATTTCTTCGTGCTTTTGTTCGTAACTCTTTACCATCCGACATCATGGAAGGTGGTAACATCTTTGAACCCGTCATCCCACCAAAACAAAACCCACCATTAGAACCCCTTAGGCCCCGAACCTTAGGAGAGTACTCCCGACCTAGCCACCAAGGCTACCGAAACACCACTGAGCTCACCGGAGCCAATGTGACCCCCTTGCGATCCGACACCATCCGGTTGGTGCAAAGCGGATGTGCATTCCATGGACTTCGTTCCGAAGATCCAAACCAACATCTTAAGGACTTTCTCAAAATCGTAGATTCCATAGACCTAGGTGTTGAAACTAGAGAGACCACCCGTTTACGCCTATTCTAATTCTCTCTACGGGATCAA
The DNA here is from genome assembly GCA_030686995.1 of Artemisia argyi. NCBI lineage: Eukaryota > Viridiplantae > Streptophyta > Magnoliopsida > Asterales > Asteraceae > Artemisia > Artemisia argyi. The sequence goes on along the minus strand of CM060691.1, from coordinate 111,294,899 downwards.
GCTAGTCAATGGCTTGAGCGTTTACCCGCGGGATCCATCACCACATGGGATGATCTCACCACTCGTTTCCTTGCTCAATTTTTCCCACCGGGGAGAACTACTAAGCTTAGGAATGACATCTTGATGTTCCAACAACGTCAAAATGAATCTCTTTATGAAGCATGGACTCGTTTCAAGGACTTACTCCAAAAAGTCCCTCATCATGGCATAGATCTTTGGCTCCAAGTCCAAATTTTCTATGACCATATCGACATCTCCACGAGGCGAACCATTGACCAATCGGCCGGTGGTAAGCTACGTGATCTTAGTGCGGAACAATCATGGGAACTCATAGAAGATCTTGCTCTCTATGACAACGAAAGTTGGAATGATCCCCGTGATTTGAACGAAACGGTCAAGGCAATATCTTTGCCTTCGAACAATTCTATCACTCCCAACCGTAGGATCATGGAACTTGAAGGTCGAGTCAAGTCTCTCATGAAATCTTACGAGGCTCATAAACCTTCAAGCCAAGTAAGCAGAATCGCCTCTACATGCAAACTATGCAATGGCCCTCATGAGACCCATAACTGCATGGAACTTCCAAAACGTGCTTATAACGAATTCACATCATTACACGTAGGTCAGGGTCCTCGAACTTCTGCCAAAGCCTATGAGGCATGGAAGGATAAACCTGATTTTAGAAGGTACCAAACGCGAAGCGTATCCTTCAATGACTCCTCACCACTCACTTGGTCCGAGCATTTTCCGTCACAAGGTATCCCTAGGCAAAGTTGTGAAGATACTTTAAAAAAATTCATTCTATCTCAAGAACTACAGCTCACTACGCTCGAGGCAAAATTTAAACAACAGCAGGCTGACGTGAACAACAAGATTTGTAATCTGTTGACTGCTATCAAAGAGCATATTGATAATAAGCCCATTCACGTTGATGAGGTTAAATCTGCTACCGTCATGAGTCAACCAGCCTCCCCTATAAAAATAAAAAGTCCTAGCAAGTTATTCAAACATCTATCCCCTAACGGAAAAGAACCTGTCAACCCCCCTGGACCAATCCACTTCGTAAACACCATCACCACAATATCTGCTGCAACATCCAACCCAACCCAACAACAAACTAACAAATTCAGTCAGACAGGGAAAGATGAGACCTCAAGGGTTGACCATGCTTCGGCAAGGAAACCTACCGACTCACCCGAGCAATGCACCGCGCAAGAATCCGACAAACCGGATGAAAGGAATGAGAAATCGGAAGAGCATGAGAAAGATCCAACCATTTTGGGTAAATCTATTATAGAAGAATCCGAGAGAAAAATGAAGGATGTTATTAGTGTGGGTAGCAATCAGACTAAGGAAAGTAACCCTAAAGTTTTCAAGATCCCCTGTACCATTGAGGAAAAGCTCTTAACCGATAGTCATATAGATCCTAGCTTACCAGTCAACATAATCCCCCTTTCCCTATATCACAAAACCTTTCCAGGGCACATTGCGTGCGAGAGAGTAATAGAAAATTTATCAATTAGGATTGGAGAGCTTGTTTACAATACTGACCTCACCGTGGTTGATGACATGGACCCTCTCACCAATCAAACGTTAACCCACCTTGTCCTTGGGATACCATTTATCAATGAATCGGGAGCAATCCTTGATGAGAAAGATGGTAGCGTAGTACTCACCAATGGTGTTAGGAAGGTAATTTTTCATAGGGATAGTGAGGAGGTGTACGAGTATCGTCCCTCTCTTGAGGGGAATCTATGTGGGTCAAAGGATGGAGAGTTGGGGAAGATAAGACGACGTGATCCGAATAATCTCAAAATCCCCTGCATGATCGGTCATAAGTACTTCGATAACATATACATTAATGTATTCTTGCCAAAGAATTTTATGTCATTGTTTCATTATAACAATATCTGCAGATGGGGGATGATTTACAAGGGAGAGAAAGCGGTTGGTAAGGATCATGAAATCCAGGTGTTCGTAGGAAATATGGCATTCCCTATGGAATTCACGATTGTGGACAACATAGAGGACTATGTCGACCCTAGGTTATCACAAGTCGTCTTTGGAGCACCCTTTTGTGAAATCACTAATTTGATAGTGGATGACTAGAACGGAATCATGACCTTCACTGATGGGATTAGGAGGATTTCATACCAAACGCCATACAAGAGAAAAGACCTTAGGGGAATAGATTGTGACGGGCTTGATATGATGAGCTCCCAACTTATCTTGTGTGATGAAGATGTTAGGAGAGGGTGTAGAAATATTTATGATTTATCATGTGGATTCTTTAAGAATGTTAGTAAGCTTGGTTCTAAGTATCGACAAGATGTTTTCGAATTCGAAGATCCGAAGTACTTGCACTATGAAAGCGATACTGGTTTAGAAGACGACCTAGAGAGTGGAACCAATGATGAGATCACGTAGTAACCCATGACCTTGAGTCTAGCTACAAGACTCGTAAATAAAGAAAAGTGCTTCTTGGGAGGCAACCCATGTTTTGTGTGTTTTATTTGTTTGATTGTTATTTGCTTCCGTATGCATGCTTTATTTTTTATTGTTGGCAGATCATGTTTCTAAATTAAAATGTGGAAATACTTTACTATGTTGTTTGGCCTAGTCTTAACTCCACCTAGAAGTATTTTTGCAAAAGATAAGTGTAAGGGGAAACCCCAAATATGTTTTTAAGAAACACACGATCATGATTCTCCACAATTTTAAGTGAGCATGTGTATTCGTATTTGTTAGAGTCAAATGCTTGTATTGAGTCATAATGAAGTTTTGCAGGATTTTCCAGAAAGTAGGACCAAGTTTTTCCAGAAATTTTCCGGAAACTTAACATAAGAATTTATGCAGGTCCATTCTGACGGCGTTAGAGTTTTACTCTTGACGGCGTCAGGAGTTAAAAATCTGGAAATTTTACCGGTTTTGTTTTTCTAACGGAGTCTTATGGTTTTTGTGAATTATTAAGTTTTATAATCTCCAGGAAATCTGCAAACTTCATTCCACAAGCATTATATCTTACTTTGTTTTCTAGGATTTAGTAACTTATATAGGATGCCACCGATTTTACGCAAGGTTGTCTTGTTTATTTTGTCAGGATTTACAGGTGACGTTCGACAAGGAGATGATTTATATTCTGGAAGGGAAGCTTTGATTGTTCGTTTTCTTGGAGGAAGATCTAACCTGGCCAACCTATAATCCATACCGAGCGAATCAGGGGAGTATTTGATTTCATTCTCTTTACTTTTTCACTTTTACATTCTTTACTTGAACATTGGGGACAATGTTCATCTTAAGTGTAAGGGGAGGGTAAAAAGATGATACCTTACATATGCACTTTCGCTTGAGTTTGTTTTGTTTAATAGTAGATGTGTAATAAAACTATGAGAAATACTTGTTAGTGTAATTTTAGCGCCAAATTTAAAATTTTTTACAACATTTAGGAGTGAAACTTTAGCCATAGCAAGCGTCTCATGGATAGGAGATTGTATGACTAGCACATAACTGTATATTCAGAAAAATTTTCCACCCAAATATGTGAGGTTCGCCTTTAGATTTGATAGGAAAAGCATTCATTATTAGTGCTTATGAGTGTACCGGTAGCATTTAGATTCTAGAACTTGCATTAGTGATGCATCCCGAGACTGCTAGTGAGACTACATTCGTGTGGTAGGATTTACTACATGATAAGAGGCATTAGGATCACCCTTGTGTTAAACCCGTATCATAATTACTTGACTATTTAAGTCATATTACTTGGCTAGTTAAGTCAACTAATTTTTCCCACACCCTTAGCGTTGTACTCATTTTTAGTACACGAAACCCATAGTACACCCCTCCGAGCCTATCTTTTCGTTTCTAACTTTAAGCATTTTACTTAAAGGAAGAATTTGTTACACTCCACTTAAATGTACAACCAAATCGCCTTAGCCTTCCGTGTATGCGCTCATTTTTAGTGCTTTATTGTTATTTGTTAAACCCTAAGTTAACTTTCTAATTGATTACATGGTTGCTAAGTCGAGTCATATCCTTGTACATATTGTTTTGGGACGATTGGGACTCATGGGTAAAGTACTTATTTTATGGAGTAATGGGGAAGAACATCATTTATTACCCCCATATGTACGTTAATCTTAAAAGTGCTCCAAGTGTTTTGATTTTCTTAATTCGAGTCATTAGAATAGTTTTTTTGTAAAGTATGTAAAGATTCAAGTGTAAGGGGAATTCTCATCCCCTATGATGTATTATTTTGGATGGTAGGGTAAGAGTGTATGCAAAAAAAAAAATAATAAAAAAAAAATAAAAATAAAAAAACATACGGACTACCATCCCGTTTCATTTTATGTTTTTATTATTTCTCATTTATTAGCTTAAGTCGAGTCTAGTCTTGGCTTAGCAACGCCATATTGTACATGTAATTAACCAAGATTGTTAACTCGCCACCAGTAAAACTTCCTTTATCCAACAAAACCGTGTAATTCATATCCCTATACCTAACGTTAAAACCCTTTAAAAGACCTCTTTGATAGTTTATCCTAGGTGCTTACGCCATGTGGTGGAGGTTTGATCCTTTCCCAAGCCTATGGTAATCTATTTTGCTATGACAGGTAGTGAGAGATATCTTCCATTTCCATAATGTTATATTACTTTATTACACCCGAGAGATGTGAGTATCTAAACACTATTTGTGAGGTGCTTGTGTATGACCTCCGTGCTTGTCTATTTGTCTTTAGCGGAATGATTATTTGTTGTAATTACTTTTATATTAGTGTTAAATGACCCCTAACTTGTCTTTTGAGTACAATAAAAGCGCATTTGCTTGAGGACAAGCAAATCTCAAGTGTAAGGGTATATGATGAGGCGAAAAATGATCCGTTTTTAGGGAGTCATTTAAGCCCGAATCAGAATTTATTTGATCAAATATTGCCCTAAATCGTTCCTTTTGTGATTTTAGGTACTTGGAGAGTGAATTCTGGAAAAGAAGCCATTTTGGACGTTTTTGGAGCATAAAAGTGAAGAAAACGGCAAAGTCTCAATTTTTCATGCTGGGAACAGTACATGAAGGCGTCAAGAGTAAACTCATGACGGCATCAAATCTCAAGAATTAAAATCCGTAGTTGATGACGGCGTCACACACAGGGCGTCAAGAGTAATTTGTGTGACGGCCTAGGCCTTGACGGCGTCAGAAGTAGATCAAGGCCGTCCGAGGAAGTATTTGGCGGCGAGATGACGGCGTCACACCTTTGTTCTTGACGCCGTCATCCCTATTTTCCTATATATAATTTTCTAGTTTTTCACATAAAGGAGAAAAGTTTTGGAGAAACCCTAAAGACGATTTTGGTGCAACTTTTACAGGTTTTTCAAGGGTTCCAAACCCTTGATACCTTGCATTGTAATTGAGATAAGTGTTCTTCTAATTCACAATATGTCTATGTGTTGGTTGTCTATATCTTGTTCTTGTCTAAATTCCATTATGCTAGGCTAGATCTCTTTTGTGTTTGCTTAGATCTAATGAAACCTAGATATTGATTATGTGTTGATTACTTGTTTATTCTTGTCTTGGATGAATGATTTATATGTTAGGCTTAAGAAAACTGGAAGATCTCCAAATGGTAACATGCTTGAACGTCTTAAGAAACATGAACCGAGGCGTACTAGGTCTTTATTGGTTGTATTTAATGCATGAGCCACTGTTTACAATCCCTATAGTTGTGCTGGGCATGGTGTAGGAGGAGATAAGAGCTCATAGAATTGGGGAGTTATGTATGCCACCCCATGAATGGTATTAAGGAATACGATCCGTCATCCATGCAATTATAACAAGTAATTAACGTGTAAAAGATATCTAAGGAGTAGTGAAATCTAAGTAAACACATTTTCTCCAATTACTGCTCACAACCTTAGTATAAATTAGTTTAATTTCATTTTTAGTATTTTATTTTTGATTGCATCTTAGTTTTGGGTTAGTTGAATAGCAACTAATTCCGCCCACTCTTCCAAAACCCGAGATTTTACTTGCTTTCAAAAAAATATAAAAACACAAAAAATAATCATCCCTCACCTTTAGAACTAGTAATTAGGTTTTCTAATCCTAGCGACACTATTCCTAAGCTGAACGATCAATCCCCCGGTACTTGTCACTATACTATACTCCATCGATCAGGTACACTGCCTGGTGGGGGTTGTAAGCTTCTCGAGATCCCTCGAGAGGTAAAGCCTGTTGCGATTCCCACGCATCAGTATGCCACCCCATGAATGGTATTAAGGAATACGATCCGTCATCCATGCAATTATAACAAGTAATTAATGTGTAAAAGATATCTAGGGAGTAGTGAAATCTAAGTAAACACATTTTCTCCAATTACTGCTCACAACCTTAGTATAAATTAGTTTAATTTTATTTTTAGTATTTTATTTTGATTGCCTCTTAGTTTTGGGTTAGTTGAATAGCAACTAATTCCGCCCAAATCTTTCAAACCCCGAGATTTTAATTGCTTTCTAAAAAATATAAAAATACAAAAATAATCATCCCTCACCTTTAGAACTAGTAATTAGGCTTTCTAATCCTAGCGACACTATTCCTAAGCTGAACGATCAATCCCCCGGTACTTGTCACTATACTATACTACAACGATCAGGTACACTGCCTGGTGGGGGTTGTAAGCTTCTCGAGATCCCTCGAGAGGTAAAGCCTGTTGCGATTCCCACGCATCAAGTTTTTGGCGCCGCTGCCGGGGGAATAGTTATTGTCTAGGTTAGAATTTCTTTTTATTAGGTCTACTTGCTAGATTCCTTTCTAGTAAGATTTTATTTTTATTTTTAGGTTTTCTCTAGTCTATCTTTTCTTTGTGTCTTTGTTTGTAGTAAAAAAAAAATAAAAAAATAACATTTCCATTGACTATTCCGTTAGCCATTATGGAGAACGCGAATCCACCAAGTCTGACACTAGAGTTTTACCAGAAAAAATATAATTACACTAGTTTGGATATTACAAGATGGAGAAACGAAATGAGGAGGACAGGATCTTATATTGATTTTATTGAGTACCTTGAGAAAAGAGGCCAAGTGCATAATGCTTTTAGAGAATTCACCTTAAGAGCTCCATCAACCCCTCAAAATGCCTCACTTAGTGAAACCTATGCACTATGTGAGCCTTCACCTAGGATAGTTTCGTATGAGCCACCTAGCTGCATGTCATGGTTAGGCCCTACCAGAATACGGGATGAACACATAGGTGACCTTGATGTGAGCCGAACATGATCACATTGATCAAAAAGACCTAGGTTTTATGATCGATGATGATGAATCTCAAGAAACAGATGATGAATCTCTTGGGCAATTTGTATATAGCAGTCAGAATATTGAAGATGATCCTTATGATTCGGACTTAGAAGTTGAGATGCCTAGAGAAGCACGTGAGATACTTGGGAGAATGTTAGGGCTAGATCCTGACACATGGAATGATGAGGTGAACAACATAAGACCACAAAATACTCAACCATCATTTGAGGCACACACACCGCCCGTGACTTACCCGGAAGAAGTAGAAGAAACTTTAGGAATTCCGATGGAGGTAGAACCCTTGGACCAGGCACCACTTAAGGATATAGGTTTGAACACTTGTAGTGATAACCTTACTCCTAGTTCTAGGGAATTTCCTAGTGTTTATGAACCGGAACCTCAATCTTTACACACCTTTCCATCCTTAGATATATTTCTAGGAGACAAAATAGGTTCCGATCCACCCATCAAACCATATTGTACGGATAATCTTAGGACAAAGGTAGTGGACTCTAAGCCTTGTAGAGAGGAAGCCAATATAGGAGTGGAAAATGACCTTGCATGCTTAGATCACCCATTTATGATTGATCACAAGAAACATTATGGGTTTAAACCGGGTTTATTAGGTCAAGATGGATCCCCAACTAGGAGTCTTTCGAAGTTGATAGAAAATGATCCATTTCTAGGAGAAAATATTAATCCACCCATTAACCCGATTGAATTAGTTAAGGTTATGATGATAGGAGCACACCCCTTTGAGCATATAATTCATCCACCACACTTACCTCACGAGGCATATTTCCACCCTAAGGGTGTGTATCACTACTTCCACCCGCACTTAATCTTAAGTGTAGGGAAAACCTCCCCTATCTTTGTTAAATAAGGGTAGAGTCAGGCTCGTGACTCGAACAAAAACAAGCGCTTCTTGGGAGGCAACCCATGTTTTGTGTGATTTTATTTGTTTGTTTGTTATTTGCTTCCGTATGCATGCTTTATTTTTATTGTTGGTAGATCATGTTTCTAAACTAAATAGTGGAAATACTTTACTTTGTTGTTTTGGCCTAGTCTTAACTCCACCTAAAGGTATTTTTGCAAAAGATAAGTGTAAAGGGAAACACCAAATATGTTTTTAAGAAACAAACCGATCATGATTCTCCACAATATTAAATGAACATATATATTCGTACTTGTTAGAGTCAAATGCTTGTATTGAGTCATAATGAAGTTTTGCAGGATTATCCAGGAAGTAGGACCAAGTTTTTCCAGAAATTTTCCGGAAACTTAACATAAGAATTTCTGCAGGTCCATTCTGACGGCGTCAGAGGTTTACTCTTGACGGCGTCAGGAGTTAAAATCTGGAAATTTTACCGGTTTTGTTTTTCTAACGGAGTCTTATGGTTTTTGTGAATTATTAAGTTTTATAATCTCCAGGAAATCTGCAAACTTCATTCCACAAGCATTATATCTTACTTTGTTTTCTAGGATTTAGTAACTTATATAGGATGCCGCCAATTTTACGCGAGGTTGTCTTGTCTATTTTTGTCAGGATTTACAGGTTATGTTCGACAAGGAGATGATTTATATTCTGGAAGGGAAGCTTTGATTGTTCATTTTCTTGGAGGAAGATCTAATCTGGCCAACCTATTATCCATACCGAGCGAATCAGGGGAGTATTTAATTTCATTCTCTTTACTTTTTCACTTTTACATTCTTTACTTGAACATTGGGGATAATGTTCATCTTAAGTGTAAGGGGAGGGTAAAAAGATGATACCTTACATATGCACTTTCGCTTGAGTTTGTTTTGTTTAATGGTAGATGTGTAATAAAACTATGAGAAATACTTGTTAGTGTAATTTTAGCGCCAAATTTAAAAATTTTTACAACATTTAGGAGTGAAACTTTAGCCATAGCAAGCGTCTCATGTATAGGAGATTGTATGACTAGCACAAAACCGTATATTCAGAAAAATTTTTCACCCAAATATGTGAGGTTCGCCTTTAGATTTGATAGGAAAAGCATTCATTATTAGTGCTTATGAGTGTACCGGTAGCATTTAGATTCTAGAACTTGCGTTAGTGATGCATCCCGAGACCGCTAGTTAGACTACATTCGTGTGGTAGGATTTACTACATGATAAGAGGCATTAGGATCACCCTTGTGTTAAACACGTATCATAATTACTTGACCATTTAAGTCATATTACTTGGCTAGTTAAGTCAACTAATTTTTCCCACACCCTTAGCGTTGTACTCATTTTTAGTACACGAAACCCCTAGTACACCCCTCCGAGCCTATCTTTTCGTTTTTAACTTTAAGCATTTTACTTAAAGGAAGAATTTGTTACACCCCACTTAAATGTACAACCAAATCGCCTTAGCCTTCCGTGTATGCGCTCATTTTTAGTGCATTATTGTTATTTGTTAAACCCTAAGTTAACTTTCTAATTGATTACATGGTTGCTAAGTCGAGTCATATCATTTTACAAATTGTTTTGGGACGATTGGGACTCATGGGTAAGTACTTATTTTATAGAGTAATGGGGAAGAACATCATTTATTACCCCCATATGTACGTTAATCTTAAAAGTGCTCCAAGTGTTTTAATTTTCTTAATTCGAGTCATTAGATTAGTTAATTGTAAAGTACGTAAAAATTCAAGTGTAAGGGAAATGTTCATTCCCTATGATGTATTATTTTGGATGGTAGGGTAAGAGTGTATGCAAAAAAAAAAAAAAAAAAAAAAAATCAAAAAATCAAGAAAAAAAAATAGAAAAAAGAAAAAAAAACATACGGACTACCATCCCTTTTTATTCTATGTTCATCTTATGTTTTTGTTATTTTTCATTTATTAGCTTAAGTCGAGTCTAGTCTTGGCTTAGCAACGCCATATTGTACATGTAATTAACCAAGATTGTTAACTCGCCACCAGTAAAACTTCCTTTATCTAACAAAACCGTGTAATTCATATCCCTATACCTAACGTTACAACCCTTTAAAAGACCTCTTTGATAGTTTATCCTAGGTGCTTACGCCATGTGGTGGAGGTTTGATCCTTTCCCAAGCCTATGGTAATCTATTTTGCTATGACAGGTAGTGAGAGATATCTTCCGTTTCCATATTGTAATTTACACTTTATTACACCCGAGAGATGTGAGTATCTAAACACTATTTGTGAGGTGCTAGTGTATGACCTCCGAGCTTGTCTATTGGTCTTTAGTGGAACGATTATTTGTTGTAATTACTTTTATATTAGTGTTAAATGACCCCTAACTTATCTTTTGACTAGAATAAAAGCGCATTTGCTTGAGGACAAGCAAATCTCAAGTGTAAGGGTATATGATAAGGCGAAAAATGAACCACTTTTAGGGGGTCATTTAAGCCCGAATCCGAATTTATTTGATCAAATATTGCCCTAAATCGTTCCTTTTGTGATTTTAGGTACTTGGAGAGTGAATTCTGGAAAAGAAGCCATTTTGGACGTTTTTGGAGCATAAAAGTGAAGAAAACGGCAAAGTCTCAATTTTCCATGCTGGGAACAGTAGGTGACGGCGTCAAGAGTAATTCCCTGACGGCGTCAAACCTCAATAATAAAATCCGAGAGTTCATGAAGGCGTCAAGAGTTTGTATGACGGCGTCAAACCTCAATAATAAAATCCGAGAGTTCATGAAGGCGTCAAGAGTTTTCCTGACGGCGTCAAACCGCAATAATTAAAATCCGTAGTTGATGACGGCGTCACACACAGGGCGTCAAGAGTAATTTGTGTGACGGCCTAGGCCTTGACGGCGTCAGAAGTAGATCAAGGCCGTCCGAGGAAGTATTTGGCGGCGAGATGACGGCGTCACACCTTTGTTCTTGATGCCGTCATCCCTATTTTCCTATATATAGTTTTCGAGTTTTTCACATTAAGAGAGGAGTTTTGGGAGAAACCCTAAAGACGATTTTGGTGTAACTTTACAGGTTTTTCAAGGGTTCCAACCCCTTGATACCTTGCATGATTAATCAAGATAAGTGTTCTTCTAATTCAATCAATATGACTATGTGTTGGTTGTCTATATCATGTTCTTGTCTTAATTCTATCATGCTAGGCTAGATCTCTTTTGTGTTTGCTTAGATCTAATGAAACCTAGATATTGATTATGTGTTGATTACTTGTTTATTCTTGTTTTGGATGAATGATTTATATGTTAGGCTTAAGAAAACTGGCAGATCTCCAAATGGTAACATGCTTGAACGTCTTAAGAAACATGAACCGAGGCGTACTAGGTCTTTATTGGTTGTATTTAATGCATGAGCCACTGTTTAAAATCCCTATAGTTGTGCTGGGCATGGTGTAGGAGGAGATAAGAGCTCATAGAATTGGGGAGTTATGTATGCCACCCCATGAATGGTATTAAGGAATACGATCCGTCATCCATGCAATTATAACAAGTAATTAACGTGTAAAAGATATCTAGGGAGTAGTGAAATCTAAGTAAACACATTTTCTCCAATTAATGCTCACAACCTTAGTATAAATTAGTTTAATTTCATTTTTAGTATTTTATTTTGATTGCCTCTTAGTTTTGGGTTAGTTGAATAGCAACTAATTCCGCCCAAATCCTTCAAACCCCGAGATTTTAATTGCTTTCTAAAAAATATAAAAATACAAAAATAATCATCCCTCACCTTTAGAACTAGTAATTAGGCTTTCTAATCCTAGCGACACTATTCCTAAGCTGAACGATCAATCCCCCGGTACTTATCACTATACTATACTACAACAATCAGGTACACTGCCTGGTGGGGGTTGTAAGCTTCTCGAGAGGTAAAGCCTGTTGCGATTCCCACGCATCAATGATGACGAATAATTTCAAAAGCAAATAAAATTATAACTTATATTAAGGTTATAAATAGCGTGAGACGTTGCGTAGCGGCATGACCAAGCCTCACGCTTTTGCGGCTAAAGCGAAGCTTTTGCGTTTATAATGCGGCACAAAATATGAAAATATTTATATATTTATATTGTATTTCATATATATCAAATTACAAAAAAAACGTGGCATAAGGCGGCGTGACAGCATGACGTGACAATATAACCAAGCCTCACACTTTTACGAGCATTTTAGAACCATGAATTATATACATTAAAACTTAAAAACTTGTATCGCTAATCTATATCTATACTACCTTATAATGTATTTAGGACATCTATATTTAGAAGTCTTAAAATGTTTAAGACCAAAAAATTTCTTTAATAGGAAAGATGCATATATGCTTGTAATTTTTTAAGACTTACAAGAAAAGAAGCATAATGTACACCACTTTAATGCACATAATTTTCAGACTTACAAGACAAGGAGCATAGTGTACACCACTTTAATACACACATTAAAAAAACATTAATGCTATTTAACATAATCCATTAATTAATTGGTTAATAAATACAATTAATACAGTTATTAAAACACCTCTTATATAAGAAATACAAATTATCAAGCATATTGTACAACCAAATTAAATATAATTCCAGCATTAAATGTCACTAATACAAATAATAAAGCACAGTATTCAAGCCCGAACGGGTAACGGGTCAAATGGGCTTGAGCCCGAACGGGTGCGGGCCCAACGGGCTCGAGCCCGAACAAGCTCGGGCTAAACGAAACGGGCCCAACGGGCTCGAGCCCGAACGAGCTCGGGCTAAACGAAATTCTTGATATCCGTAAAATTATTATCAAAAAAATATAATAAATTAAAATACATAGTTCACCGAAATATTTAATTTCAGGTTACCCGCCGCTGCAACGTGCGGGTACCTGCTAGTATATATGAAGGATTTATCCTCGTATGTAATTTCCCTTAATAAATAAGGGTTATGTTATACTAACCCTCCCTACCAGGGAGGGTCCACCTACTTTAATCAAAATGTACAAGTTTTAATACAAACAGTGCAAGCGGCGGCAGCTGGTCAAAGTCAACACACCCTCCTCCCTAAGGAGGGTGTGGTTATCCTACCCCATAAATAATACTTGGTGAATGAAAGATAGCAGACTTTGTGGTCAAAGGACAACGAGCAATATAATATTATAATGTCTAAAAAACATAGTTTTGACTTTTGATTCATTATCTAATATACTAAAACCTACTTTTCCCGTTTTACAAAATGCGGGTTCTTATTGGTTGAAACCCCTTAAAACCACTATTTGAACCACTGTTCATCACTATTCATTAGCATTTATCCCGTCCCGTTCCGTTTTCCCTACTTGATATTTTCCCCTACACAACCCTAGAACCTTCTACCCCATTCATTCTTCCCCATTCACACACACAAATCCCTTCTCCTGTACTCTTCTTCCACCTAAAAAAATTACTCAAAACATACTCCTACCCAACACCCGTCGCCCCACTAATCAAATCCATATAAAAAATACCTGCTTCTCACAAAACTATTAACCATCAATCCGGTGACCCAGATCTTCAACACCGGGATGAATAAGGGCGGCCGAATTTAATACCTAATTATTCGATCTTAAGATGGTTTGGGTCGCCATGGAAGACATTAAACAGCAGCTGATTTTGTCAATTGGTAATCATCACATTAAATTTTTGTGTTTCTTAATACAGTAACAATTTTTTTTATCATTTATTTATTTATTTATTTTTATTTTTTTGTCGTGCTGATGATGATGGGATTTTTTCCTTGGCGTATGTGTGTTTGCAACTGTGGCGGCATGGAAAGGCGTGTACAGCCAAATCCAGTGAGTAGGAATTTGTGTTCGGAAGGTTCATTTTGTGTTTTATTTAGTTGATTTAGTGTTAGGGTTAATTGAAAATGATGATTAGAGATTTATCTAATAATTGAGCATATAAATGAATCGGTGAGATTTTCAAAAGTGGACTCCCATTTGTGAGTGTAAATTGAAAGATGTTATATGTGGTTTTTTGTTGTGTTTGTAGGCTATTGGATAAATATTGGTTGGTGTGTGGGAGTTGGTGATGTTGTTGTTATTAGCTTACCTTACGGGTAACGGGTGTTCAACACATTGAATTCTCACGGGTTCGGTCAACTCTTAGGCAACATGTTTGTGTCTCGGCATTTTTTGTTTTAGCATATTAAAAGTATATTTAGATAAGAGATTGACTTTGATGATTTCATTAAGTTCTTATGCAGGTTATGCAACAAAACATAACATATAGATGCTTTCCTTAGCCTCATTTTACTCGATTTAGATAACTACAACTCATTCACCAATCAGTCACTTTTTTGAAAAAGAATTGCAACATAAATGATTAAATACCTGTAATAGTTGATGAGCAAGAGATTCTGTTTTTATTAAAAAAAAAAATGGATGCTTTCTCATGTTAGTGTTCTGTGCAGGCTTAATCCGGGATTCAGGTGCGCTGGGATTACGTAATTGGCCATTATATTCATACTCAAAGTGATTTTGGCAATACAAATAGATGAAGAGATTACAACCATCCAGAAGAAAAATAAAGCCAGGTATCTTTTATATCACTCACACAAATTATGTGTATTAAAAAGTAAATTTTCAGTAGTTTATGATGTTTGAACGCCAATCCAAAGACTCCATTTTAGCTTCATTTTATGTGTATTAAAAAGTAAAAGTCGCCATTTATTTAAAGAAATAAATTTTCAGTAGTTTATGATGTTAGAGGGTCTTTCAACATTGTTTTGAAAGACTAAAAGGGCTGACTGAGTTTTGAAAATGATTACAGTTCTGTAATGATTTTCTATTTGTAGTTTATGATGTTACAGGGTCTTTTGAGGTAGGAACTGTTGGTTCATTATAAACAAACAATGGCAGCTACCATTATCCGCATTGGTTGTAAAAACAGGGACTTTTAATAACTTTAATCAATTGATTAGGAATTCCAGATCCTTCATTTTACGATTAAATGTTAAGATTGTGTGGTGCATCTTCGTATTAGCATTTATAGATTCCACATGGTGCATCTTTGAAGTACAAGTGAAATATTTTTTATTGTTGCAGCTAGATAGAAAAACGCTTGGAGCATTGCGAAACAACAAGGATGTAGCTTTTGTAGTGCAGGTATGATCAACCAGAACACTAAATTGTTATCATTAGATTTTATGGTTCAAGATGCTTGAGGATACATCTAACTCCCTGAAGAAACTGATGCTGCTTCTTTTCTTGATAAGTGCAGATAGAGAAACAAGCTGCCCATTTTTTTAGTGTCGTTGTAAAAAAATAACAAGTGCTCTGGCTACTGGAAAGCATGACGCAAAAATACTTGAGAACAAAAAGGTTGGTTCTACTAGCTTTTTCTTTACTCCAATACATTATAGTTTTTAATATAATGGTCCGAGTAAAGTGGTTTCGTTGTTTGGGCTGTGATAAATTCAGCTAATCAGGTTGAATCCAACAGTTGCACAAAGAGTCAAAGACATTGGAGGCTTGCAGAGAAGTGGGAAGAGTTGCAAGCTGAGATGGATAGATTATCTAAGGCCCAAATTAAAGCAAGATACATTCAACTTTCTTGAGTAAGAGATCATCCTCATTCTTCATGGCATGGTACGGATGTATTTTCTTACCTTTTTATACACATTATTAGTTATTACGGATGTATTTTCTTACCTTTTTTTAGCTCTCTTTTGCTGTTGTCTTACACGTTCTTCCTTCTGGCTAAATTGTCTGTAGCCATCTTTAACGATTCAGCCTGCTTGCGGGACAAGCGAGTTCTTGAGCCACAGTTGCCTGCACCCCGGTCATTTGGTCATGTTTCTGAACGGAATGTTCGGCCCCGTGTCGCTACAATGACCAGTCAGCTCAGCGCCAACAGACATCTACTTGCTCAGTCGAAGCACGATCTAATTCAGTTGTGAATAATGGTATGCGGCCTAAAATTTTTTGTTTCTACTTTATAATTTATGTAGGTGCTAATTTTGTACCTTTTTCTGACGAACAAACTTTCTTACATTGTCTTTTTGCTATAACCAGCTGTTGCAAGTACCAGTTTTCCAGTTCTTTCGGGTCAAAAAGGCAACCACAACAGTTATTGTCAGGGTCGTCTTCGCACACTCAGTCCACCAACCAGAATATTCATCCACGGGTTGCCAGGTAAATAAGCAGCAATTGTAGATGATGAATCTGTGAGGCTTAAAAGTTAATAGCAATAGATAACAACGAATTTGATAGTGGGGTTCTTAACAATGAATGTGATATTGCTTAGTAGGAGGGCTTATTTTGGATTTGGGTAACAAGCCTAAATTTCGAATTGCAGGCCTTATTGATGAAAGGTTCATATGTGACGTTTTATTTGCTTTAGTAACATCATAATTTCATGGTGATTTATGCTACCTTATTTGTTGTTAACTTTATAGCAGAAATGTTGATATTAGGTGGAAAATAACGGCTGTTGTGTCACTTACCTAAGAAGGAAAAAGCAAATCTGTATATAAACTAAGAAAAATGAATTTTAGAAGATTATATGGAAGCAAGTTCAACAAAAAATATAATTGTAAAAAAGGATTGGATACTTTTCTAAGCATGGGAAATTGCTGATGCTTATTATTATTTGATTTGTAGGCTTTGGATAGTTTCCAATTCGAGCGTGCAACTTCCAGAAAGTTGCTTACGGTGGTATAAATGGAACGTGCTACAAAGCTACAACAACCAGGAAGTCGCGCACTCACGGGGTAATTAATAAACAGGTAGTAATATATACACTTGATCATGTTTGCTTTTTTTTGTTAACATATTTTCCTTCGCGATTAGGTTATGCTCGATGACATCTAAGAAGCTGATAATCACAAAAGCAGGGGAGATAGAGGCTATCAGTAATAAGTGGGGTGCAGAGTGTAATGTTCTGTAAGTACCAGTAGTTAACCAGTTAATGGATATCAAAATAATAGAAGATGGTGATGAAATGGGAGGAGACAACGGCTAACAGTGAAATGGGATGAGACGACGAAGATGGTGATGAATTTGATATTGAGATACTTAAAAATTTGGCTGCACAGGTTCGTGCAAGTTTAGTTATTTGGAAATTTAAGGTTTTTTTCTTTTCTTTTTTTTATGCTTCTATTATTTGCATATTTGCACATGCACTATGACTAGAACCAAATGTTACGACAGATAATAAATACCTCACTTTTTTCCTCATTATTTTTGTAGTTAAATGGAATGATTATTGGCATTCGTTGATTCTGTGGCAACCCTGTTTTACGTATGCCGACGCAGCCAAGAGAGCAGCCTATAAGGAGGAATAAAGCTATCTGTAACATCTGTATAGTTCAGGTATTTTTTTTCCTTAACAAGAAAGGTCTGCAACATTAGAAAAAATTAAAGGGTGTTTGTCGTTACCTATTTTAGGCCACAACTTTCAGGTGTTTGTGTAAAATTGCTACACTACATATTCTTTTAGAAAATTATAACTAAGGGAACATGTATGCTTACCTCTGTGTATGTGTGTCTCTGGTGATCACACCTGCATTATTTATTATAATGGCAATGTGTGTATGATGTAAAGCTTTTGACTGTTTTAACCGGGAGCAAGTTCTTGGATACCATTCTGGCTGAATTTGGTTTGCCATTTTATATGGTGCATTTTCACAACATTCTAATACCATGCTCATGCTTTTGCAGATTTGCTTTTACTTTGGTAGCACAGATAAAGATATGATAATTGATTGTATGTGCTCACTTTTGTAGCAATCGGACCTTGCAATCACTTTTCAACGTATTTTGAAAGCATGTTAAAATTTGAAGCATGTCCATGGTCTTCCAATACTACTATTGGATTTTTATTCCAATAGTACAGGCACATGCTGCACAATGACGAAACATGTCCATAGGTCTTCACTTGCGCAACACTTCTTCCCCCTGTTTACCGAAACATATCAGCTGATGATTTGCAATTATAGAAGAAGATTACCAGGGTACTCACCAAAACTTGAGGTTTTCATCTGATTCATGTTTTCTGGGAGTCGTTTTGTAAGAAGCAAAACAGAGGATTGCGACTTTGTGAAGAGAAATTTGTATAAAATTTTAAGGTCGTATATCGAGTTGTGTCGGTTTACTTTACTAACATTGTAAATGCAGCTATATGTAATCTTCTTACATGAATGTCTCAAACTTATTTTTGTCGTTTCATGGGTTCCTGTTTGTTTGACTAAAAAAGAAAGGCCTTCTGTCTTTTCTTTCGAAGCATACTAAGGTTTTATTGTTTGTAATGTATCATATGTCATTACAAACCTCATGTCTGTTTGTGAAATATAAAGCTTATGAGAACATAATAAGAGGCAACTAGAGGAAGTACTAACAAAAAATGAGTAGCTGCGTTTTAATTCTAACGGCCTTACAAAAATATATGGACAATCCGCGGATGATGTCAACCTTTTATAACTTATCTTCTATTGAATGTACAAATATACTGTTGCAAAACACACCCGCAGCATCGCGCGGGCTTTCCCGCTCGTTTGTTGACTAAATCTGAAGGTTTAATCTCTTATAGTCATATTAACAATTAAGTAATCGTCTTCTTTTTGACTAATTCTCTTCCTAATAACCTTTATTGACTTCTCATGTTTGTTGTTTAAGATCTTAAAATTGCTCTTGCTTTCCTCAAAAATTACTTTACCAACAAACTTTTAATCAACTAATCCTATCTGCCCATTTTATAATCATTTAAAAATCATACAAGAAATATGCATAGGTGACATCAAATCTGTTGGAAATGTTAATCTCAATTTAGCACTAATAATTGAAGTGAAAACCTTTTATAGATGGATTTTCATTCATTTTTTTCGAAATATATGCAATTGGGATGGGTGATTGCACATTCCTTTAAACTAACAAATAAAAATTTAGGAAAATGTTATGTCTTCGTAATAAAAGTTTCTACATACTGTGACAAGTGTAACAATCGATAAAAAAAAAATTAAAAGAGATAAATAATGAATTACACATGTTATAGCTTAGGTAGAGGAGGTGGATAATTAAAAAGATATTGTAAACATGAATAACATTACTAAAAGAATTAAGCATTTAACATATTACAAGAAGAAAAAGCTAGTAACCCGTACACCATGTTAGACCGGCCGTAATAAGGGTTGAACGACCGAGTCTTGGTGATCCAAGAAGCGTCGTGCCTTACTAAGGTCACCTATAATGACGCGTCTTTAACCAAAAAATGGTCGACTCTTGTGAGAAAAGGTTGAAAAAAAAATAATCCCCAACGGTCAAAAATTCCATAAGAAGTTAAGAATATTGTAGAGTTTTTAAAATATGCGAAGACATACTATATGAATTATCAAGCTTTCCCTTCTAGCATTCCAAAAACCCCACGAAACATAATACCTAGAGAATGTTACGTTGCTCGCTGTTAATACAAATAATTTCAAAAACGTTATTCGCGTTATTCGGTCTTCTCGTGTTTTGATAATCACAAAATATAAAGACATGTTACGTAAAGTCACGGTTTATAAGTTTTTAATCGAGGAAGCTCGTTTCTTCTATGCAGCTACTACAACGTCACTTCAGGTATGAACAAACTTTATACCGTCATTAGTTAAGTGATCAAAGAATTTTATTTTCTCCTAAACTTACATTTTTAAGTTTGACAAAACATTTTCACAAAAATATTTTTGTGTTTTTAAAGAAATGTTTTATTAAGAAAATATATTCAAATTCAAACCTATAACAACTACTTTTCCCCCCAATTTAGTTCAGCTTACACCAGATAAGTTTTCACCACGTCAGGACAAAATGGGAGCGTCTTGTCGGGACGGTCCCTTAAAGAGGTCGGCGGTCCCTTAGTAATAAAGGACCGTCGCCTGTTTAAAGGACCGTCGCCTTCTTTCCTGTTGTCTATAAATACTGAACTGTTCCCTTTCAGAAAATAGGCTTCCACACACACAAAAACTTTCTATTTTATTTTTCTTTTATCTTTGATCACTATAACATGTCGGTATATGTTTATAAGTGATTTCCTCTTCTGCAAAGTACAAGAGAAGAACACTCGATGTAGATGAAGATTCGAGAAGTTAAAGTCAATGCCTCTTCCCAAAGTGGAAGAGAAGAACTCTCGACGTAGATGAAGATTCGAGATGTTATAGGTGTCCACACACAAACGTAACAAGTGTTACGGTTATAGGTTTTGTAAACAGTGTAATATTTCCGACTTGTGTGTGAGTCGAGGATGGAGATATATGTGTGTGAACTTGGAGAAGATGAAGATCCAAGAAGTCTTGTAACTAGATTAGCTTTTGTATTTGTTGTGAGGAGAGTGATGTCCTAAGTGTTTAGGTTAAGACTTAGTTGAGTCTTTGTTTGAAGGCTTAGATTAGGAAAGGATCCAAGTGTGTCGTGTATGAAAGCTTGGATCGGGAAAGGATCCAAGTGTGTCGTGTGTGAAAACTTGGATTGGGTGAAGATCCAAGTGTGTCTTAATGTGAAGAATCTAGTGAACGGGAGTGCTCATTTACGTGAAGCCTTAGATTGTGTGTCGATCTAAGTAGGACAATAGTGCTTATTCGTGTGGCCACGTGGGCCTTGGTGTAGATTGGTTCTAGCTAGGACTAGAAATCGACATTCCGCTTAGTGTCGTTAAACCTTGTGTAAGTGTAACACCCCCAAATTTAAGTTTGTCGCAGCGGAAAATAATTTGGGTGTTACGGGGAGGATCGAAGTTATAATATCATAAAATGGCTTAAAAGAAACGTTTTGAAAGTTATTTGTCATTCAAATAATATTTTTGATAAAAGATGAACCATTTGATTTAAAATCTTACTAAAAGATATAAAGGGTTGAAATAATGACATATTTGATTTTTACACCATTTTAATTTATCAGAGTAATAAATGCCCACTCCGTGTCTTGTCCTGCTCCGTTAAATTACCTGAGATACACATGCTTAAAAGTGTCAACATAAAGGTTGGTGAGTTCATAGAGTTTTATGGAAAACCATTTATTTTGATAGATTTCAGGAATATTTGGAAATGATAAATACAAACAGTAATGAGATAAGTATTGAGTAATATTGACTATAATCACAGATAAATCATATAAATAATCAATCAAATTCAAATAAGGGATCAATAATCCTAACATGAGCTGAAAACTCATGATGCTAATTTAATAACATATACAATTCAAGTATGGTCAAATTCCTATACAGCTGTATCTAAATATATGTTGAAAACATACATTTCCTTATAGATATTGCCCCAAGCCTCATGACACGCAAGACGTTAACAAAAGGGGTGTTTTATCAAATCAATGATAAATTTCGCCCTCGTGTAATAGGTGATTTGCCAATTCCTATTTTTACTCAAATATAGTGTATCACGACTAATACGACTAACCATGTGCAAATGGCATTCCGTCAAGTATTAGTGGGACAGGAGGTCAATCCTTAACAGGTTTTGAAGCTGTTCACTATATTCGCACTCACATAACAGTGATTAATGGCTCATGATTGAGGGACTTTATGGCGATAAGGTAACTTAGGCAATATCAAGGTAATAATGAGATCATTCAGGATAGCATCATATAATCAAGTATCATACCACAGTAATCAATTTGGGAATATTATCGTCTGAGTATCAGTAATTCAGTTAAGTATTTCGCCAGTAACATATGTATATCACATACCACAATAATCAAATTGGAACATTATCATATGAGTATCAGTAATTCAGTTAAGTATTTCGCCAGTAACATATGTATATCACATACCACAATAATCAAATTGGAAACATAATCATATGGGTATCAGTATTTCAATTAAGTATTTCGTCAAGTATTGTATATATCACATCTTAAATCACAAACCATATTAAATAATTTATCAATTAGAAAATTGATTTGAATCATGTATTTTATTCATATACTTATCAAATTATCAAAGTATATGTAAGCATGTATCTCCCTCAATGAGTTAAAAACAAGTATTGAAAATGGGGCTATGACTCACCTTGATTGATACGGGAATGATGAAAAGTAAAGTAGGATGAGATTTATGAGAATGATTATGGAAACGTCTTTGATACGGAACCTGATAAATAAATTTATCTGAGAATTTGACCAAATACTATTTGGTAAATACGAACGAATAACGAATAATAATTTACTCGTTATGATGAATAGATGATGTGTAGTGTAATTATTATGCCATGCATGATATGATAAAATGCTTTATTTAAATTATCCATTGAAGTTTTACCTTTTTAAATCGTAAGTAAAAATATTAACTTTTGAAATATCGTTATATATATTATTAACGTTACGTTAGATAATATATATATATATATATATATATATATATATATATATATATATATATATATATATATATATATATATATAAAATGAAAGTTTTAATGCAATACGGAATAAATTTACAAAAATAAAAATAAATAAGAATGTCAAATAGATTATGTTTGGTCCTTGTCCTTTTTCCAATTTTTACCTTTTTTTATGCTAACGGCGTTAGCGTTACATCGTTAGTCCTTTTTATATATAATTTACAATTATAGTCCACTACTTGTCCAAAATAACATTCTAAGCTTGGAATATTAAATAATATCAAGTTTTATCATATAGATTATGTTTTTACAGTTTCAGTCCCTACTTTTCAGTCCTTGACAGTTTTAGTCCTCCTAAGTGTCGTCGCGTTACATTTTTAGTCCAAACGTGTAATAAAAAGTGGGAAAATTATAGAAAAATTCCCGTAGCTTATTTAAGTTTATTAAAGCTTATTTCAACTGCTTATTTGATAAAAGAGCTTATTTTTTAGCTTACGGGCTTCTAACGAGCCAAACAAAAGCCCATTTTAGAAATTTGGAGGCGAGGGCATGAAAATTGTTTTGGGCCTGGACTTGGGCTACTTTTGTGATTCCAAAAATATATTTTATGGGCCTGGTGGACTGATAAAACGTTAAATCTTATTGGGCTTAGTATAAGCCCAATTGAATTTTATTAAAATTTTGAATAACATGAGATTTAGAAACCTTGTGATTGTCGATCCAAAATGAATTAATTTGAGTGTCGAAACGTGAGTATTTTTACAAGTTATCTATATGAAAGTGGTAGTTTTATAGGAGGTCTATTGAGTCGTGTAAAAATATTGGGTGCTCGTTAAGTAATATTTCAATTTACACATGGGTTTCTTGGGCTACATGGAACATTTATATATATGTGAAAAATTATAAGTTTACTAAGTGTTTATATATATAGTTTTCATGCGAATAAGTATGGTGAAAAATTATAAGTTTACTAAGTGTTTATATATATAGTGTTTATATGCATGTGAAGTAAAAACTAACGTGAAATACGTGTGCTACGTGACTCCTAGGCCTTCCAAGATAGAGGCTAGCCTCGTTTGTGTTGCTACAATTTATTCGTACGTAAATATATATACATGAACTTATATATGATCGAATAAAAATAAACTTGATGCATGGAACATATTTTACGTTTGAAATGAATTGACAAGAGTTTGAAACAACTTACTACACCTCCAAAGGTGGTAGAGAGTTGAAAGGATGAAGGAAAACACAAGATACGATCAAGTTTGATTAATACCCAAAGTAATAATCGTATAATCTTAACCCGATACTCCTTTCTTGCGTCCAAATGATATTGTAACCACTTCTGGCCTTCAAGAAAGAATTATTAGGAAGAAAGAAAGCTTTGAAAGTGAGTGATGAATGATGGAAATTGAGTGAACGAACAAGAAGTATATATCGTAACTCTTATTAACATGTATGGTTCAAAGTCTTCCAAGGAAACCATTTACACTATACATGTCAGTTACAATAGTTTCCTAGGATGAGTTTTATACTTATTATATTCCTTGTGAGAGCTAGAAACATGGAGGATGTTTTGATGATTCATATATATGTCGACCATATATATATTATGTACACAATTGGAGAATTCGTGTACCACATGAATATAACTGATCATCTTTGACATTTAAACATGAAATCATACTAGAATTATTATTTGGAACTCATAGAAACAAACTAGAGTCGAAACGGTTAAGAAATGAATATATATAAATCGATTGATTTGGATTTTTCGTCAATCACTTTGCCCCTTAAAAACGTATCAAATGTTGTCCTATGAACATGGCACTTGACACACTAATAGTTGGCTAGGTGGTGAACGAGATGGTGCAAAAATATACATGAGTCGTGTATAGAAATCGAGAAAACGAAAGGCATTTTGGAGCTAGTTTAGTCGATCCTATGAAATATTTTAGAAATAAAAACGGGTTAAAGGTTTGGGCCGGTTGGGCATAGGAAAATCAAGGGCCCGTTTGGAATTGTAATTAGTGTATAATTAAGATTAATAAGTTTTTAATATTTTGTTAAACGTGTCGAGAACTTGTTTTATCGTTTGGTGAATTTTGCAATATCATAATCGTGACCATTTTAATATACAAAGAAAATTTTAAATTTCCCCGTAAAAATGGTGATTAAGATAATGACAGAGATGAATATATAATTAAACGTTATTAATTATAAAGATTTTTGCGAGGTTTTACAGTAAGCTTGTGTACGGATTGCTCCGCTTGAAGGAGTGTGTTGATATAGTGATTGATAACTCTCGAGTGTGGTACTCGGGGAGTGGAGTAGGAAGGAGGAGTGAGCTTCGTGCCGAACCACTATAAATTTCCGCGTCTCTTTTGTTGTGTTCTTTCCTTACTCTTTATATTACTTGTTTGTTTATATTTGCTAGTAGTTAAATTGATATCACACAACTAGTAGAATTCTACAAGTTTGCAAATGCAAATTAACCGGACCTAAAATGGCGAAACACTTTAGAAAGTTTAAAAAGAAGCGGTGAAACTATTCAACCCCCTTCTAGTTTCTACACTCACGATCGTCTAGTAGTCACTTATTTCTCTGAAAACTCAATGTATGATGATAAATTATTCTGTAAGCGGTTCCGAATGAGCCGATCACTATTCACATGCATTGTTCGAGAAATAAGTTATAATTCGTTGTACTGTCAACATAGTAGTGATTATACAGGAATAGTTGGCATTTCCCAATGATGAAGTGTACCTCTGAAATTCGTCAACTGGCATACGATACTTTAACATCCCGCCTAGTCAGACCACAATATTGTCTGCTTTTCCCCCAGCCTCACGGATTTTCTTTGTGGCCCTCTGTATGACCGAAAGTATGATTGATTTATGTGGTTCGGGAGGTCGAGGTTGATCAAAATAGAAGAAATCCATCGCTGATTTTAGAGAGAGATGGTAAGGTGAAACAAAGATATTATTAATAAAAAATAAGCTTACACACCCACACCCCTCAAGTGGAGACTTGAGGGGTATTTATAGGCCTTACACAAGACAACTATTGCCATATTACATTAGCAGTCCTTGCGTTATACGCATACTAGTTGTCTACTCCAATTGACATAAATACCGCTCAGCTTCATTTCTAACAATCTCCCTCCACCTGAAGATATAGGTGAATTGGTTACAGTGATTCATAACAAGTACATAACAATGATGAATACAATACTAAAGCAGTCCTTGCGTTATACGCATACTAGTTGTCTACTCCAATTGACATAAATACCGCTCAGCTTCATTTCTAACAATCTCCCTCCAGCTGGAGATATACGTGAATTGGTTACAGTGATTCATAACAAGTACATAACAATGATGAATACAATACTAAAGCAGTGCAGTTGCCTCTGAGGACGTATTCACAACTCTTGATCATCTTGTATCTTCCTTAGCTTGCTTGTAGTACTTGCAGGATCATTGTAATGATCTAATTGGGTTATTACTCCCTTCCAATTAGCAAGCCCTTTTCTTTTACATGCTCCCTCCCAAATTGACAACCCGTTTGATATAACCTTGATGCTTGTAGAAGAAGTATCTATGAATTTTGCCCAAATTATCTTCAGTCTCTTATCTTGTCATGCATAGTGGAAACGGATCATAGACTGATAATCTGTAACTTATTCACGAGTTTTGTTTGGGGAGCATCATATCGACATCTTCAACTCATTTAGAATGCTTCCAAGTTCTTCAATAAAAGCCTCGATGTACACATTTCTCCCTCCAGGATGATGACGATCTCTCGGAATCATTATAAATATGTGTACATGCCATAAACTAGATCAACTGGAAGCAACATAAACACCCGTAACTGCATAAGCAATACCTCGTGAGAAGATATTGATAACTACTCTCTCTATAATTCTCTTCACGTCAACCTCTATTCAAAGCTCTTTTCACTTAAATTGGCTAATAGTAATGACCATGTATGGAGATAACTCGATATGACGAACTTGAGAATGAAGTAAAATCTTCAAGATTTGTGACTTAAGCTTGCATTAATGTGTGATTAAGAACCTATATTGAGCACAACAATGTCACTCCTTAAATTATAGGTAATGGCATATACCCAACCATCCATCCTTCATTGTATATCCGCCTCTTAACCAATCCACAACTTTTTGTAACATCAAGCACTACAATGTAACTCTTTAAAGTGATAACTATTGTGAGCATTAAGAACCAACTTATGCGCTTATAGATCTCACACATATCTAGATGTCTAAGTCTTAATCACTATTCTATAAATGCTCAAACAAGGATCTCCAAAATTCTTGTATCCAACCAACCCCTAGACTTTGAGATACTAAGTACACTTACCCGTGAAACTCCACTTCAAGCTCAAATAAGTAATAAAAAATAATCCACGTAGTCACATTTTCGTTAACGTAAAAAATTTAACCATGTGAAATAATTAACCCCGTAAAAAATAATAATCCACGTCCAACCTTGGCCCAAATATAAGCCGAAGTTAAGCCTAAACAACCATTATATCTTTTAGTTTAAAACAACCCAACCAAACTATAGACCAGTTTTTAGATAAACCAACTAACAGCCCAACGTTACTTTTTGAGACAAAATTCTGGATATAGACCCAGCTCAATCCAATTTTTGGTAAAGCCCATTAACTGGTCAAAAACTGCTTCAACCCTAATTACTAAGATATAAAATAGTTAACCATAATTTATCTCTCATAATCAAACGCCCCCATCTCACTTCCTGTCACATTTCCATCATGTTCTCCTTCATCTAAAAAAAATGCAGTCACAGTCGCATCTTCTTTCATTTCACTTGATATCACAAATAAAAACCATCCTTATAACTCCATAAAACAGACCACAACACCCTTATTACTTTATAAACATACGCACCAACCATTTTTCTTACTACATCTTATACAAACCATTTACTCCATCTCCACTCACGTCCTATAGTAATGCCCAACAACCAAATCATTTTGAAACTCAAAAAATTACAGTAGCAACCTACGTTGTATATTCGCTTCACGTCTTTAAGAACTTTAAGTTCTCGAGTAGGTACTTTTGTTGGTATTTAATTTCAAGATCTATGATGTATGACACTGAGGTCTTGTGTTATCTTTTTATGTTCGAATCAAATAATAGATTGTAGTTTTGCTTTTGTTGTAAATAGTTATATTGATGACATGAGTTGGAGTGGGGCAGAGATGAGGTTGAAAGTTGAATGGGTTGTTTCCAAATGTGGTTACTAGAGATAGCTGTTGTTTTTTATACAGGGGGTTGATAATGAGTTAGAAAAGTTTAAATGGTATTATCGACATCTTCTCACGGGCTGATATGATTTATGATAAAGTGCTTCCAGTTAATGCTTCATGCACACAATTTATGTTGATTCCGATGAGATCGCAACCATCAGGGGAGAGAAATGTGTACATCGAGGTGAGTTCTAACAAGTTCACGTGATCGGGTTTAATGATTATGTCGGAGATTGGTTGATTCTATATCCTTCTTTCGCCTTCTTTCTACGCACTTCTCTATTATCCACCGTCATCAATTTCGGGCAACATATTCAATATGATAAGTGCTTCAACTTGTTACTTCGGTGTTACCGTTTCATGTGTACATCATGAGCTGATTTGTTATATGTAAGATAATTAGAATGCATTTGGTGAGATGAAGATGTTGATATTCTATTCCCCCCGAAAAGACAACCATGAAGAAGGTCGAGTCTACAGTCTATTCTACATTTTCCGCTGCGTGATTAGAAGACTAAAGATGTTAATAAAAGATTCATCAGAAGACTTCTTCGGACTTGGCACATTTATCAGAAGAGTTGTCAGTTTAGGGGAGAGCATTAATTAGGGGAGAGTATAAAGGCCATATTTAATCTAATTAGATTTGCTCACATTGTTCTTCTACAAGTAAAAAGATGGTAGCTGAGAAGTTTCATGAAGCAGAAAAGATTAATGAAGTTTGAAGACCATGAAGACATTCTCAGAGCTGATGCGCTTATGTTTTGTATTCAATTTTACTTGTAGGGAACGTTGTAAGCAATTCCCGTATGACATCACTTTGGGGAGAGATTGTTAGCATTAAAAGTGAAGCCATTATTGGGAATTGCATTAGCTTCTTACTTTCTTATTCATAGGGACTAAATGTGTCAACAATGTAAAGTATGGCACTTAGTTTCCTATAAATACCCTCCTAGTTGCAACTAGGAGGGGTGGATGTCTCATTGTAATATCACAAGGTAAGTGTGTTTCTCTTCTTTCTCTCTCTAGAAGCATACACATCTTCCCCTTTCTCTAATCTAATATACATCATGTCTTTCTTCTATTTTGAGCATCCCCGACCCCCCGAACCACATAAATCAACAATCTTTCGGTCCTACACCCTCATGTGAAGACTTCCCAATGGGTAACCCAAACCAATACTACTTTCACATGAGCACGCTTAACTGACAGTTTTTAAGAACTCCACCCGCAGTAGACCACAAAACGCGTTATGTATAGTAAGGCCAAAATATTACTTATGTCCATAGCATCTCCCTTGTGTGTTAGTTGATGTGTGGATGGTCATCTCTATGACGCCCGAGGTTGATTGTGGGAGCCCCCTGTTTGTCCCAAATAATGTCAGTTTTAATAAACCACAAGTTAAAACAGTTTAAATAACAACACAATATAACTTTTCAATGTATAACTCTTTATTGATATAAATCAAAGAATTATAAAGTATTGTGCGGAAGAACACTTAATTGAATGATAATGTATAACCAGCTCTCGGAGCATGCAAACTTAGATTACTAAGTTTGCAAGTGAACTTATAATCTCTAAAAGATTTCTGTAAGTTCAATCAGGGAGTAAAAGCACTTCAAATAATTCAACAATTAGAATGTGAAGCGATGAGTTTGCTAGTGGGTTTAGGTAGGTACGTGTCAAGAATTAAATGGAAAAAGTACAATAAAGAACATCTTCCATTTAATACATTTATATTGAGAAACGCTCATTCATTGCTTTTGTGAATAGTTCTGTCAATTTCACTGTTTATCGCCAACTTATACATGTTTGACTTTTCACTAAAATACACTTTATCCCGCTCAAATATATTAGAGAAAAGTCTCGCCTAAACTTTAGAGGAATAAGAGTTGGCCTCTGTTGGCTAGTCAAAGAGATGATAGGTTTATCAGGGTATTGTCACCCCTAATGAACCTTTACACTTCAGCCAGAGTTCTTTCTACATCTTGGTTGACCCGCATCAACTAGTGAGTATGTCTTCAAGTAAATTTGACAATGTCTATGACTTAAACTCGGCTAACGTTGCTTGTTGCCTTTCTCTATCAGCGAGTCTTCTTGAGTTGCTCTCTAATTTCATTTTCAGAGAGTCTTCTTTACTTAGTTTAATTTATACTAGCAGGGTCCCCGCGCGATGCAGCTGCGGGCACCCTGTAATTTAATTTTTTCGGCTAATAATTTATTTTATTTGCACATTTTTTGGCAATAGCTTTGCTGATTAGTTTTTTATGGCAAAAGTTTGATGAAATTTTGTTTAGTTTATATTATTTTATTTATTATTATTATTATTATTTTTGTTTAGTAGTTTGCTTGGTTTGTACAATATGTGAACATATTTTAATTTATTATGTTCTTTTTTACAATAAATTTATGGATATAAAAAATTTCGTTTAGCTCGTGTCCGTTCGGGTTCGAGCCTGTTTGACCCGTGCCTGTTCGGGCTTGTGCCCATTTGGCCCATTGTCGTTCGGGCTTGAATATTTGTATAATATGCTTTATTATTTGTATTAGTGACATTTAATGCAGGAACTGTATTTAAGTTGGTTGTATAATATGCTTGATAATTTGTATTTTTTATGTAAGAGGTGTTTTAATAAGTGCATTAATTGTATTTATTGACAAGTTAATTAATTATATTTAATGTACATAATGATTTATTTATTGTATTTAATGTTAGTATTAATTGTATGTTAGAATTAAATATGAGGAGAATTTCTATAAGTAGCATTTGTTGTTATACTTATAGCTTTAGAAGTTGTATTGCTTAATTTTAAGTATTTCTATTAATAGTAGGCCTTCATGCTTTATAATATAGTATGATTTAAATCATAGTTAGAGACGATTAGGCACTGAATTGACCCAACACATGCTCTTATAGTGAGACTAACGATGCATTTTTTTAACAGGTTCAACTCATTGAAGCTCGACACAATCAAAATTAGAAAATGAACCCTCATCAATTTAAGTGAACTAGCCTAATCCGCTAAAATCTGCTTCATCATCCATTAGAGCGAGTTAGTTTTCTCTTATTTATTAGGCAACTCGATAAAAGTTATGTATCGCAACTTCTGACACACGACATTAATAGTACACCTTTCTATATTAATCTATAAAATATATAAAAAGTCACATAAATTTGCTTTTTTGTTGCTAATTATTGGTACATGTACCAATTATTGTACGAAGTTGGTAGTGTTTAAGCGGGTCGTACTATAAAGACGGGGATAAGGGTGGTAGGCCCTTTGTCTCCCCCTTTGTCTTTTATTTTTTTCAGTGCAGCTCAGTTTTTGTTACTTTCTGTTTTGTATTTCTGACAGTTTTAACCGTTTGACTTATTAAACTTTATATTTTCTGTTTCGTACTTTCAGATTTATAGCTTTTTGATATAAACAAAATTATAAAAAAAAAAAATAAATAAATAAATAAAAAAAATTAAAAAAAAAAATGTAGCCCTGTTTAAATAAAAAAGTAGCCCCGTCCTTATATCTCATGCCATTTAAGCCTATGATCAATTATTTAGTGTGTATGTTGCTGACAGGTTAGGATGTGACTGTTGAAAATTACGAGGACTATGTTGGCTTACGGAGAATTTTTTTTTTGAAAGGTGAATTTCAACTTAGAAACGACCACCTTCGCGGACAGCGAAGGTCCCATCGCCACCCCGCCAGACTATGTTGTTTTAACCAGGTCCACGCTGATCTCAGGTGGTAACGGGTTTCCCCCGGAAACCGTACTGCCTCCACACAAGTTTACCTTGCTGGAAAAACAGCCGGATGAAAACCGGGTCATGCTCAAGATTCGAACCCCCGCAACGAGTGGCTTGAGGGTTCAAATCCATCATTGCAATATATCTTCGGAACAATATGGTCTACAAGTAGACCACAAGTGAGGACTTCCCGGGTGGTCACCCACCCGATACTACTCTCACTTGTGGCTCGCTTAACAAGTTAAGCCCCACCCACTAGACCACAATAGAAAAATATTCTATATTTAGATTTAAGATAATGTAAATGAAAAATAGAAAATTGTCTAAAAATACATTCAACTTCTCACTTTTTACTATTGTATGCATTTGATTTTTTTTTCCTATTGTATATACAAACTTTGTTAATTTTCCTATTTTATAAAAAAATATGCATGTTTTATGACGTGACAGTGATTAAACACACTAATTATTGATACAATAGTAAGATTAACAAAGTTTGTGTATTGATACAATAGTAAGATTAACAAAGTTTGTGTATACAATAAGAAAAAAAATCAATGTATATAATAGTAAAAAGTGACAAATTGAGTATATTTTTAGACAAATTACGTATATAGCCACTTTTGGAAATAATTGGTTCTTTGACTGCACATGGGGTTCTCATGCACTTTCGCCATGTAAACTTCTTTCTTCACATCCAACTTACTAATGAACGAGGTCCGTATATTGTCACAAAATGTTAGCAAAGGATTTCGCATTAGTTAATGTATCTTAACTACTTATAATGTTTCAATGGTCAAAGTGAAAAGTGAAAAACTGAAATTTCAGTCAATGCCCATTTTTCCTTTGACTATTGATGGAATACGTGAAGATAGGCTGGACATTAAAGAAACGCTTGTTATATATGGCAATGATAGTCTGGACATTAAAACGCAAATCGGGACATTAAAATACAAGTTTAAAGTGCCTCACGCCACATATAAGCACACACAAACCCTTTTTCTCTTCCTTCCTCTCTTTCTAGCACACACACTCCCAAAGACTCACTTCGACCGTCGGCACCGCCACCGCCATATACACCGCCACCACCATCACTCACACCACCATCGAAACTCCCTCTCCACCGAGACCCACCACAGCCGAGCTCTTATCCACACTCACCACCATCGAAACTCCCCTCTCCACCGAGACCCACAACGGCCAAGACCAACAACCACCAAATCCCCGCCGCCGGATCTTTATCACAAACATGTTTTTTGTTTTTAGTATTGATGGTTTTTCAAGATTTTTTCCTATTTTTGTAGATCTCGCTAAAATTTGTGTAGTCGCCGTCGAAATCTAAGGTTTTTCTATTTTTTGTTTTTTGTTTTTTTTTCATTTTGAATGTTTTTTGTATAGATGTATGTGTTTTTTTTAGATCCCACGAGAATCTGTTTAGCCGCCGCCGGAATTTGTATAGCGCCGCTGGGATGCCAAAAAAGTTGATGACGCGTCCTATTAGAAATAGTTGTTGGTCCTATCAAATATCTTTTTGTTAAAACATCTTGCTTTAACAAGAGTTTTGTGGTACTGTGTTTGTATTACTTCTAATTTTAGTCTGTGTTTGGATGAGTTTTATGGTCTGCTGCAACATGTACTGATTCTTTGCTGCGATATATGATTGGCTGAGTTTGTGTTTGGATTAGTTTTGTGGTCTGTTGCACTATATGCTTGGGATAATTATCCGCTGCAACATATTTTGTTTAGTTTGGCATCTTTTTGTTTTCTTTTAGGTCAGTGGAGTTGCTTTTTCTTTTTATTTTCATTTGGGACATGTGGTCTATCATGTGTATGTACCATAATAGTGGTATTTAGCTAGGTTAGTTTTGCTTTAGTCGAAGTTTGTTTGTATTTTTCTTTAAGTCCACTATGCTTAAACATATTGTTAATTAAGTGGATGACTTCGCTTGTTTTTGTTTAGTTTGTATTGGAATGAATTGCCTTTCAAAAAATAAAGAAACAAGAAATGAGAATTATAAATAAAAGTTAAATGCTATTGTATATTCTTATAATATTGTTATAATTATGTTATTAAATGCATTTGTTATTAGTTCATTGTATTTTTTCTGGTTAAATGTTTTCAACTTTTCATTATCAACATGGGAATGATGATAAAAATAAAAAATAAAAAAAATAAAATAAGCTCCAATAGTTTTGTTTTACGAGAAGTGTTTCATAATATTGATTTATATGCATTGATGGAGGTATACTTATGAAACAAATGCAAATTATTTGAATTAAAAGCCACAACTAAAACGTATAAACAAAAGCCATAATAACTAAAATGTACGAACAAAATTATGGAAGTGATATTATTTATAAGAACTCCTCATTGCACATCTTGGCTAATTTATGCAATTGTTATTAGCCATGTTACCTGCTGCAGTGCACTTGCAGCTAACTTAGACTCGTAAATATAGTAATTCAATGTTTTAAAAACTAGTTTTCTTATTGACCGGGTCGAGTCACCGAGTCACGGTTCAATCGGATTTTGCGCTCAAAACCGGTTTCCGGTAATCCAACCAGTTAACGGTTCAACCGGCCAGATCAAGCCGGGTTTTAAAACACTGTAGTAATCCAATATCCCATAAGGCCATAACCAATTTCTTAGGTACAACTACTCACCCCTATCTCTACTACTTATAATCTCTACAACTTATAATGTATTTAGGCATAATCTTGAAAACTTAAAAGTCTTAAAAAAGAGTAAAGTGGTTTCCTAAAACACTCTTTATTAATACTCTTTAATAATTTTAATCTTTAATTTTAAATGCCAGTCTTTGTAAAAAAATTAGGAAATTAACAATCGTTCCCAAAATAAATTGATTCTTATTAATTTGCATCTGATTCCCTTCCAAACCCACCATTTTTAGTGTTATCGGTGCTACCATTTTCAAACTTTAACGACTCCATCAAAGTAGTTTTAGTTTTGAAATATTGTATAGGGAGGCCTATTCCTCAATTTTTATTAATCTCGCAAATTTATCAAGACCATTTTTTTAATTAAATGTGCTTTTTCTTACTAAATGTACTCGTGTAAAACGGTTTTTGAATTGTAATATTTTATTTTCAGTTTCACTAAATGTTTTTATTATCGCATGTTACAACCTTTTGCAATTACATTTTAATTATTCTACGTTTTATGTATAAAGATTACACGAAACAATTATAGTTGTTTTCCACTCACTATCCCGTCGCTATGGATTTGGCTATTTCACGTTTTATCACAACAACAACTTTTTGCTGCTAGAAAAATCCGTTGCTATGCACGGGTACTCGTCTAGTTTATATAATGTTTATACCTCTACCCATTATCTAAGCATTTACTATCTATACTACTTATAATGGAGATTTAGTCAACAAGTCAAGATGTGAAAAACTGAATTTTCACTTAATCCCCATAATGCCCTTGAGTTTTGGCTATATAAACACACTTTACTTTTTCAGTCAAACTCAAACCCTAAACCATAATCACATCCGCCTACCACACTTTCACCTCACCCTAAACCATAATCACATCCGCCTACCACACCTTAGATACATCAGTACATCACCCATCTTAATGCTCCACACATCTCATCCCACTTTTGCACCACTCCACCACCAGAACACTCCGCCGCCGGAGCACTCCACCACCGCAACACTTACCGCCGGACCACTCCACCACCGAAACCCACATCTCTATAGAAAAGCCCCACCACCGAACCATGACCACTATTAGGGTTTTTCAAGTTTAAGGTATTTTTGGGTTTTATAATAGACCTATGCACATTAATTGAGTATTAAAGGTTTTCTTTTATAGATATGTGGATTTTTTTGTAGATCTAAAAGTTTATAACATGTTAGTATCTTTTTTGTCAGATCCGCCGTTGCCGCCACATGCCACCGCCATCTCAGCCGTCTTCTCGCCGGAAAGTTGTCGCCGCCACTGTTTCGTTAGAAGGTTTGTTTTATAGAGTGGTAATTATCGCACATATTTTGTCAAGTGTTTTGAGAAATTTAGCAACACATGTGTTAATTTTAATAATTTCCTTCAGGTATTTAAAAGGCCCTTTTTTAGAAAACTAAAAATACACTTAAAGAAGCCCTACAATCACATGTCTCTGATCATATTAATGTGCGTGTGAAACTCATGAAGTTTATTAGTATGAAATATTTTTATGAACAATGCAGCAGACAAGAGGAATAAGAATAATGAGAGGACTGAGGAGGGTAAGTTTAGGAACACTGTAGAGAAATTTGAGTCTTGCAAGTAAGGGTTAGTCATAATCTCTAATAGCAAGGGTGAACTGTTATGATTCAACAGTTTTTCATACAAAATGCCAAATATGTTATCTAAACGTACATATGGTCTTTTTGAATTTCTTGGGACCAAGTCAATTATCATATGGTCTAATTTGATTGATTTGTTGCTTCCATTTATCTGTTCTTTCTGGTTGATTATTTGCTTATAAGATAACTAAACGAGTTTAAAGGTTTGGAAACCTTTATTGGGGGTCTCTTTTCACACCAACTTCTGTGCTGCGTCAGGGTTAGGTTGGAAGTCATGGAAGAAGAGATGGTTTATTCTCACACGCACTTCTTTGGTGTTCTTTAAAAATGATCCCGTTAGTTCTCTTCTTCAGCTTATATCTTTATTAATGATTCCATTACTCGTCCACCCCCTTATTTTTTTTCTTGGAATGCTAACTTTGTACTGTATATTCAGAGTGCAATTCCTCAGAGAGGAGGTGAAGTAAATCTGACATTGGGGGGAATTGACTTAAACAATTCAGGAAGGTACTGGTGGTTTTGTTGTCTATATGTATATGTTATACTTTATTGGAAGAGGTGTTAATCTACAGCGTCGTTGATCTTAATTTGCAGTGTCGTTGTTAGAGAGGACAAAAAGCTGTTAACTGTTTTGTTTCCTGATGGACGTGATGGGCGGGCATTTACTCTTAAGGTTTTTTTCATGACTGATTGAAGATTTCCTTTTGTTGTTTATGTGCTTATGGGGTATTTGGATTGCATTTTCATATTGGTTATATGCTAGGAGATGCAGTAATCAGCTTTTAATGGTTTGATGATACACAGATTATTTTGATTATCTGATTATCAAATTTAGTTATAACTAAAGCAACAAAATTGATCTTTTAATACTAAAACAACTACTAATATACCCCCTTTGTCAGATCCGCCGTTGCCGCCACATGCCACCGCCGTCTCAGCCGTCTTCTCGCCGGAAAGTTGTCGCCGCCATGTTAGTATCTTTTTTATGAGTGTTTTTTTTTGAAGGTTTGCTTCCAATCGATTTATGTCGGTGGGAGCTTTGTTGTATTAATCTTATATAAGTGGTAATTATCGCACATATTTTGTCAATTTAATTTTGCGATGTGTTTTTTTTAGGGTTTATATTCGAATGACATGTTTTGTGTGTATTTTTAGTTCTTTTCAATTAATTTGTGCAACAGATTATAAACGGCATTGGTTATTAGCATGATAAATTTCTTTTTGATTATGCGGGTTTAATTTAATCACCGCATCTAAACATGTTTGTAAACAGTTAATTATGTACACATTTTATGATTAATAATTCTTATTCTCATTTGTTACTTCTCATTATTTATATGTTTGCAGTTTTCAGGAATTGGCGGGCGTATCCGAAAATGGACCAAAGTGGAACTATGCAAGAGGTTGGATATACCATCGCCCCCCTATTTGTTTGGAAAATTTGGAATTGCCTGTTCATAACATGTTTATTTATGTTCAGGAAATTGTGGCTTTGAAGAAAGGGTTGTATATTTTAAAGTATGGTCCAAGAGGGAAGCCTAAACTCTGTTCATTAAGGCTACTCTGGTATGTGTTTACAGAAAAAGAAAACGAAAACACAATACATCTCAATATTTATGATATCTTTTATTATGAGGTTGTCGTTTAATGTGGTTGTTAGGCACATGCTTTACGGATAGTGCTCAGTTTTACAAAATGAACTGATTCTGATTGATTGATTGATTATTAGGTTCTGTTTTATGTGTTGTAATCACAATTTGTCAAATGCTTAAACAACAGACTATTGCAACTTTGAACATAAACTTAGTGGTACACTTATAAAACAAAACGGCAAACATCACGAAGCTTAAGCAGCTGGTGATCTTATAGGGGTTGTAAGGGATTGTCACAATTAGAATATATACTTATAAGGTTGTTTGGAATTGCTTATAGGGGCTCTTTGAATCCAACAAGCCTGCTCTAAAAATATATATACTTTCTTGCTCTTGAAGTTGGAACTGATCCAAAAAATAAAAATAATAATAATAAATAACTCTTGAAGTTTGTATGATTGTATAGGGGTAATATTTACTCATTTAGAGTTAGTGATGATAATATCAATAAGGTCGTTTTAGATCCAGAACGAGGCACTTATGTGGCTCCATCAATAGATGGTTTGACCTCCCACAACTCCTCATTAACTTGTGTAATCGTGGGGTAATTCATGCAAGAAACACAACTGGTGTTATTTACATTACTTTTTTTCTAATAAAGATTCGTCCTCACTTTTATCCTTATCTACACAGATTTGATATTTAGCGAAAAATATAGGTTTTTTTTCGCTTGCTAACCTGCCTGACGCCAGGTAAACTTGTGCTTGGACCGTTAAGAAATTAGTTGTAACTTGTAAGTTGATCCAAATACCCCCTTAAGAGCAGTTTAGACTTTATAAGGTTGAAGATTTTGTGAATTAGTATCGTCAGTTTGTGAATTAGTTAAATGGCAAAACTGGTTACTTTATAAGGTTGAAGATTTTGTGAATTAGTAATGTCAGCGTTGTCACTAGATAAATAGCTGATACTTATGTGCTCCTGTCTTTCTGTTAAACAAAATCTGCACAGATTACACAGATTGACAGATATTTAGTTAACCACTTGATCGAAAGAACCAGGAGCCCTTGCAAAAACTGTCTCAAGGATGCGGGAATCACAACCAAGGAGGTTGATGAGGTTCTTCTTGTGGGAGGAATGACCCGTGTTCCTAAGGTTCAGGAAGTCGTTACAGAAATCTTTGGGAAGACCCCAAGCAAAGGGGTGAATCCTGATGAAGCCGTTGCCATGGGTGCAGCTATTCAAGGCGGTATTCTTCGTGGTGATGTTAAAGAGTTGCTTCTTCTTGATGTCACTCCTCTATCTCTTGGTATTGAGACACTTGGCGGCATTTTCACCAAGCTTATTAGTAGGAACACTACAATCCCAACAAAGAAAAGTCAGGTGAGAACATAAATTTCTTGAATGTTTCTAGATTATTGCAATTACTGTGTGATGCATACATGTTGTCTGGTCTGGATTTTTATGCTTATACTCTTATTTTGCAATCTTTGTACACACCGTATTGTAGTTGTACACGATAAAATAAGTATAATTTATGTGCCACTCATGTTCAGTTGGGTTTACTCGAAATACTGTTTTATCATTTTAAGAATATATTATTTCATAAATTAGGTTTCTTACTGAATAATAAATGTAACATTTTAGAGAAATTATACGATTTTAATAAGAGTAATTATCTAGGAGGTTTTATGTGTTTAAGTACACTTTGCTTAACTTTTGACCCATTTGACACGTTAGAGATTGCTGTTTGCAGGTATTTTCAACAGCAGCAGACAACCAGACTCAGGTGGGCATCAAAGTGCTGCAAGGAGAGCGTGAGATGGCAAGTGACAACAAGCTCCTGGGAGAGTTTGAACTTGTGGGCATTCCTCCTGCTCCAAGAGGCATGCCTCAGGTGGAAGTAACATTTGACATTGATGCCAATGGTATCGTCACAGTCTCAGCCAAAGACAAAGCCACTAACAAAGAACAACAAATCACGATTAGATCATCTGGAGGTCTCTCCGATTCTGAGATCGAGAAGATGGTTAAGGATGCTGAGCTTCAGATTTGAGGAAAGCTGCTGGTGGAGAGGATGCTGCCGAGATTCAAGCAAAGATAGATGCTGCAAATAAGGCACAGTCGAAGATTGGACAACACATGCAGGGTGGTTCAGGTTCAGGTGGTGATCCATCGGTAAAACAGCACCTAGATTGCCGGTTACTTTGGTGCAGGTTACCGATGGATGGGTGCAATTAACGGCTTAAATTGCTGGGTTTTGGGCGCTGAATCGGGGGCTTAAATCGATGTCTTTGGGTGCTGAAATGGGGGCTAATACGTGTCAGTTTAGGGGCTGAAATGATTAGAAAGTGTTCTTAATTGGTTTGTTTACTCAAAATAATATTGTTGTAATGCATTGAGTATCTTATATTTTGTCAAACTAAGTACCAAGGTTCAGTACATGTAACCATGAGTCTTTATGTGAAGTTCAATTATTTCGCATACATGGTTATATAAGCATGTTCTTACGGTGAGCGACTTTGGTACAAAAAACCGCCACAACGCAGTGGAAACACTTCCTAGGGTATCTGTTTTTTTTCTATGCTATCTTGCCTTTATAGGTGGACAGTCACATGGTTATGTTTAATAGCTATTACCAGTGGTACAGAATTTGGATCCTTGAATGTGTAAAACTTGAGTCTATTCATGTTTAACTTTTTTTTATGTTCATGTTAATTTTGATATTTTCATGTTCATGTTAAACATTACACGAAACACTTATCACAATATCGCAACTATAAATGTTTTTATATGTTGTTTGATAGATGTTAAGAATTTTTCTTAGACTTTAGTCATCGTGTAGTATAACCGTTTGCAATTACATTATGATATGTTCACGTTCTATTTTGAACGCTACACAAAACACTCATCACAATATCACAAATCGTTAATTATCTGCCGCTAGGAACCGTTGCTATGCACGGGTATTCGTCTAGTATATACTAAAGCACAAGGGAATATTCCCTCTAGATTCCCTTCTATAGAATATTTGATAAGTAATAAAATAGTATCTAGATGTTAAAATAATAATAACAAGGAGGTGGCCCTCGCCGCGTTCCGACGACGTTCTGGCATTTTCGATTATCTGGTGGTTTACCCTTTCGTTAGCTGCTGTGACAATTTGTTAATGGAATTTGTTTATCATGCTTACAAACAGCAGTTATAGTAGTAGTATGAAGTTTAAAAACCAGAGTTATATTACACATACGATTAAAAATGTGTCCTTTTAAAGAGTCCACAACCGAGAGACAGGCTTAAAAAATTAGCCCAAAATCCCAAATGCGAGGCCAAGGTAGATCATATAAGAGTTGTATTGTATTGCAGGTCTCGGATATTATATTGGAACCGACGTTCCGTTTTAATATATATATATAATAATAATAATAACATTAATAATAATAATAATAATAATAATAATAATAATAATAATATGTAGTTAGCAGGCTCATTAAATAGCCCATGAAAACTGGCCCGTCGGGTTGTTTGGTAACATAAAACCAGTATAGAACCGATAGGTCCGTCCATGTGCAGATATCAATTGCATTAGGGATGCATGTAAATGTGAAATATTTAAGACAACAAAATTCGCTTATAGGATGCATGTACATGCGTCGGCCACAAATAGCCCCGCCGCATCACGCGGGTAGCTTCCCACTCGTTATCTACTATAAACCTGCACCTATGTTTTAACTTGGGCCAAGTGGTCTTGGGTTTTGATTAACAAGTAAATGATGTCACATTCCCACCTCTTGCAAGAAGAAATCTGGCATTTGAAGCAACTGCAAAGTTCAAAAACATCGATTTATAACAAACTATTTTACATCATGAAAACATGATATCGGTGATATATTTTCTTGAAAATTCAAGTAATTCCATACAAATTAATTTCATATTATTGCTTACAAAAGAATAAAGAGCAAGCAATACCAAGAACATGAACTCAACCTATAACAAGTTCCCTAAACGTAGTATATCATCCCAACTTCAATCAAGCTTATATGAGGAATATGAAGAGCAACAGCAGGCCCCCTGCAATTTTTACGAAGAAACGAATAGCCAATATCAATCACGAGCTTCTTTAAGTATGAAGAAGATCTTCTAGCCTTCACATACGAGTGTCCCATTATATAAGCAACTCCTGCTTCTTTAGCCTGTATTAACTGTAAAAGCTCGTCTCGAACTGCACCATCCATCACAGGACCTGATGATGGTAGTTGGAACCTCACTTGCCGCCTTCTGATTTGTGGGTTTTCATCATCGTATTCGGATCTTAAACGTTGTAGCATTAAAGATTTGCTACTTTGGATGGAACCCATTGAGTCCAGTTGGTCAGAGACGATCAAAGTAGTGTTTGACCTGAGGTACAGTCCAAGTTTTACTTTTTAGAGTCATAATATTGGGCTTTAGCTTTGAATGTTGTATGAAAATTTTCAAGTGTAGAACTAGGAAATAGAAAAACTGACCTGGTGCTTATAACTGCCATTCGACCATCAAATGATGTGTTCTCAGAGCTCGAGAACTGAGGTTCGACAGCTTCCATTTGTATGAACTCTGCTATGCTTTGAATAAGCTGGTTCTCAAAGTTCCCATCATCTCTTTGGATGTCTTTATACCCATATCTCACAATGCACCTATACATACGGTAAGGTCTCGGGCAGATGCGTCCAATAAGAAAACGTTCTTCGGGTAAGACAAAGGGCACTGGAACGTGCTTGACACACACAAACACCAGAACATTGTGAAATGCGGGTAGATTTGTAACAAAATGTGAAAAAATTGAAGGAACACCCGTGGCAAGTTCTGAGTATATAAGGCCTATTCCGGGCACACGAACAATACCTAAACTGGGTCCTAGCCCAAGAAGCCATTTCAATGAAACTTTGTTGTGTAGGTCATGATTGTACTTTTTCCGGGTACCATAATGCCACACATACATTACGACCATAAAAACAAAGGCAAGTAAAAGGGAGACCCAACCTCCATGAGGAACTTTCATTATTGCAGCAGAGAGGTAGATACCTTCAATGAACCAAAAGCTAACAAGGAAGAGTGCAGCGTATGTGACATTTTTTTGCCACACAAAGGCTATAACGAGTGCCATGAGAAAAGTTGTGATGAACATAACGGTCATGCACACAAGGCCTGCCACGAAACAATTGCAACATGAGAATTATTCAAGAAAGAACTAAAAGAACAAGGTAGTAATTTTAACACATAAACATAAAAATGGGTTGATTTGGGAATTTCAAATCAATGGGTAATCTGTTTAATATGAATGATTATTATGTTTCAATATACCTCCCCCATACCCCGCTCAGGCGGGATAGGGTACTGCTGTTGTTGTTGTTGTATTAAGTTCATTATAACACCTCAAACGACATAGGAACTGAACAAATCAGTTAATTTGTTTTGAATCAGAAGTCAGAACCATACCAAATCAAGCTAAACCAAACTGAAATGTGCAAGTAGGTTAATTCAGTCCGAGTTGCAAACACAATCACTATCACACATACACAAGCATAACGAGCCAAATGGAACATCCCTAAAGAGGAATTCGGATTTTTGTTTTGCAACTGATTATCCAAAATATTAGTCTTTAATATATGAATTAATAACAGTTGTTCTTTTAAGTATCTGAATGAGGGGTGGAGCTAGTAGGGTGACTAATGGGTGCTAGGCCACCCCTAATCAGCCCACTTTATTCATTAGTTATATAGCGGATAAGCTAATTTCTTAATAATGTTTGAAATTAGCCCCCCTTGTTCCCATTGAAATTTCGAATAACTTGACCAATCAGATACAGCATCAAAATAAATTTGCTTGTCAAATTATTCTTTTCTAATTTAGTTTAGTTCCTAATTATTGTGGTTTTAAGCGTGGGTTAAAAGAGCTATAAATTCATTTTTGGAACGATATTTATTGCTATAATTTTTACGTTAAGTTCAGCCACCCTTAATTTTAAATCCTGGCTTCTGAACATGTAGGATATAATTGGTTTTGGATAAATAGTTTCACGACGACTGCCGAGAAACTGATAATTTAAAAATAAAACATATTTACTTATTTACCCCTTACAAATAACCAAATTCGCCAGACTTTCAGTTCCATTTCACAAAGAATTTCTACTTTTTCACATAATATCTGTTTTAGTTGTTTCATGTTTTCATCTATTAATTCTTATAATTAAAGAAATTTTCAGGCACTAAAACATCTGATTATCAAAATTCTAAAAATAAAAACCAACAGAAGCACACCCAAAACACATTTGATCATCTGAATCTGCAATATCACATAATCACTTTCAAAACACACACACACCAAGTACGAAAACAAGGATCTGATGTTACTTACCATATGCATTGCCAATAAGCGTAGTGTCTTGGAATCCAACAGCAATCAAAAGAGTAAGAATCATGAGGATCCAGTTGATTTCTGGTATATAAATCTGGCCAAACATGTGTTTTGATGTGTGGACGATTTTGACTCTGGGGAAACACCCAAGGGCATGGCATTGTTTTACAATCGAAAAAGTAGCTGAAATGATAGCTTGACTCCCCACAACAGATGCCAGAGTAGCAATCACAAAGACCGGCCAGAATACTGG
Source organism: Artemisia argyi (assembly GCA_030686995.1). Lineage (NCBI taxonomy): Eukaryota > Viridiplantae > Streptophyta > Magnoliopsida > Asterales > Asteraceae > Artemisia > Artemisia argyi. The sequence goes on along the minus strand of CM060691.1, from coordinate 111,250,765 downwards.
CTCTGCAAGACAAGAAATGAGTGTTGAAAAAATAGCATGTGCAATTTCAACCCATATGCTTATAAATGGGTCGGTCTGGTTTAAGTTTTATCCGTAATAGGTCAAAATACAGATCAAGTGGGTTATTTTTAATTCATTAAACCTCCAAAGTCATTATTAGAGAAATTATATTATCAAAAACTAATTTTGTAAAAACATATCTAAATACCAACAGTTCTTGAAGAATAGGTTCTTAGACACAAAGTGTGCCAAAAACTAACTGCTTTTGACCTATAGCCTTTTGAGTTTTGACCCATTACCAAATCCGACTGATCCGACCTTATTACCCCCTTTTTAGCAAACATCAAAATAAAGTATGTGCAAATCCGTAATGATAAATGGAAACAAGGGCTAACCAGGAATAGATTTATAGAAACTGTGTGGAATAGAAGTAACATTTTTAGACAAATAAGCAGCCTGTCCCATGTATTGTATGACCAAAATCGGGTATATGATCATGGCAAAAGCAAGCTGCACAAATGACCAGCATTAGATTAAAATTATTTCTATTCTAAGTTAACAAAAACAGATTCAGTAGTTTGTAACAAACAAAATACTGCAACTAAAAGTTAATTATGACAGCCTAACAGTTAGGTAATGGGGGATTTTGATTGCGTGTAACAACTAATTTAAAGATTGCTAAACTTCTGCCATGTGAAAAGGTAGGATGGATATTATGAAATCAAAATTTTGTGCAATATGCTTGGCAACATTGGTAGACTTACTCTTATGGAGAATGCAGTAAAATGGCCGAGATCAGCAAACATAGCTTCAGTACCTGAAAAAATGGAGATGCAAACCAAAAAATGAGATCAGACTAGAGTTGGCAGAATGAGCAACTTCGGTAACAGGAAACAGGTTCAAGTTAAAATAAGTAATGACCAGCTCAGGTGAACAGGCAAACGACAAACACTTTATCTTTTCTTCGCTTAAGTTCTATAAATAACTAATCTTTATTAAAAATCCTTATCTAGTTTTTGAAATTAAGTGATTTAGAAAATTTAATGCATTCTGAATACATAGTATGACTTTCGACATGCTTGACCAGTTTAATCACATTCCAGTTTACCTAATAAAACGTAATTAAGCTAAATGATCTATTAAAGGCAAAGTATTAACCAAAATAGCCGTTTACCCATAAACGAGTCAAATTGCGATTACAAAAAATGAATTGAAATCACCTAAACAAATTTCATTATGTGTAACAAATTCTATTCACCAAAATGTACATTTATCCCTAACTCAAGAAATCACATCTATTTAACCTAAAATCTTAATTTTGAACACATGATACATTCAATATCAAGATTTCAATACCTGTTATAGAAAGAAGAACACCCCCGAGAGACAGCCAGCCAGCACTGCCAGTCTTTCTAAAGAACTTGATTATATAATGTGGAGATAATGCACTGATGATCTTTGGGTTCCAATGTATGATATTATATAACCCGATACCAAATATTGAAATCAACCATATAATAACGATTGGAGCAAATACAATTGCCACCCGTTGAGTACCAGTGTGTTGCAGAGCGAATAGCCCAATTAAAATCACACATGACAATAAGAGTACTGCCCCTGCAATATTAAAAAAGAAGAAAATTACATAAAGAGAAAATCGACATGCCTCTCCTTGCCAACAAAGTTGCGACATCTTCCATTTATTGATTCTGACAGTTTTCTCAAGCTACAGTTACCAACTCATTATCATCATCATATATTAATCATTTAATTATTTCTGCTCTACTTAAACGGGTAAACAAATGAGGTTTTCCCCTGACACCCCCAAATGTGTACCTAGTGAGGTTTGAACCCTAGACTTCATGTGAGGACATGAGGTACCTTACCACTAGGCCACTTTGGTCAAAATTTTGTATAATTTTGATTGCGTAGCCTTTTCTACTCCAATTAAAATGATCGATTTTTACAGATGAAAAATGCAACAAAAAAACGTAAATTTTAGAGTGTAGTTACCATGGGTTAGCTCAACTCCCGCGCCTTGAATTTGAAGACCTGATACTGCCGACATAACTGCAATAAGCAATTCAACATCATCACAGTCAAACCTCTTTTTCCTTGATAACTACCAAATATATTGTTTACCAGATGTCATAAAAATAAACAAATTTTACTTTTTTGAAACCTTTGTAGTTATCAGAAAACATGGCCCACTATCATATTCTTAACTTTCTATGCATTGCAGGAAAATTTAGATATTTGACTATTAATCAAACATTTTTCATATGCCACAGTTCTGATCAAGATTTTATTTAAAAATTCCAGCTAAAACATCTAGCTTTAAGTTACTTAAACTTAACAAGGGACATAGAGTCATTTCTTTATAATTTCAATGAGTGAGACTCCCTTGGTCACACATAAAATAATCTAAACTGTATTATAATACTAAATCTAATACGTATTAGATAAAAAATTTAGTATTGTTATATCCAAGTTGTTTCCCAGTAGTTTTTTGTATGCTTAAATGTAGGTATCATCTTTCCTATCCCAACGATAAGCAATACTTCTCATTAATGTAAATTGAAATGTACTAACCCGAAATTGCAGGAGTAATGACACCATCACCAATAACCATGGAAGCACCTAACAGTACAACAATGAGTAGAGATGTGCGCATCTTTTTATGTTTCTCCAAAAACCTCTTTAATGGTGAAGGTGACGGGGGTTGTGAAGGACCATATTTGTAACATGACAACTCCTCATCAGCTGCTTGTTGATTCGGAAGTAAACTAAACTTGGCATGCCTACAGAGTAGTGAGTATAGGGCAATGGTTCCACCTTCAAAAAACAAAAATACGTTCATCTCCTCATAAGTAGTAACAGAAGTTGAAGTTGTTACTCATAAGCTTATCGATACTCATTCCAATAATAATTTTATCTAATGGCTTAATCGAGTTATATAATACTCCCTCCGTCCCATATTAAGTGTTCACTTTCAAAATGCACAAAGTTTTAGGAAATTCCACTAACTACACTTTCTACCAATCAAATATCATTTTTACCCACTAAAGTCTCATCTCATTGGTTGGAATACAATATGTACACTTAATTTGGGACATCCCAAGATTCTATTGTAGACACTTAATATGGGACGGAAGGAGTATAAATCAAGCGCAAAATGAAACCGGACAGACATTGATCAATAGTTGCCCAAAGCATAAGTTTATTGCATAAGATCTCCAAAAACATTTAATCCCAAAAATTAGAATCTTGCCGACATAATACACTTTTTGTAATCACATTTGACACACTATCTATTGAGAACAAAAAGCATTGGGTGTCAACCCAAACTACCCAATCCATCCATTGTGCCACCTTTTACCACATCATATGTAATAACACAGAGTATGTGATTTACAAAAGCAAAACAACATTTTGGCTCACCTTCACCATTATCATCAGCACTCAAGACAATTAAAGCATATTTCAGCAAAGAGATTAGAGTTAAGGTCCAGAATATCAAAGAAAATGCCCCAAATATAACTTCTGGAGTTTCATATTCCTCAAGATTGCCAACAAACACGCTTCTATAGACATAAAGAGGTGAAGTGCTCAAGCCTCCAAATACAACGCCAAAGCTTTGATATGCCAATAATAAATTCCGTGATAGACTCAAGAAGAACTGCAACCCAAAAAGTAACATGTTAAACTGTTTAACATTATAGACAGGAACTCTAGATAAATCCATAGTGATAAAAAGAACTAAAAAGTGATTCTGAATGCTACAGTTTCTACAAACATTTATTTTCGATCCATTTTATTGGCTCTTTAATGTCTAAAATCTAAATGCTGATAGTCATTCCGATCAAACTTTTAACCAATAGATTGCCAAATATAAATATATATATATATATATATATATATATATATATATATATATATATATATATATATATATATATATATATATATATATATATATATATATATATTATGGTTACTATTTTTTTCTAAAATTACATTGATTTCAGTCCACAAGAGTCCCTTCTTTAGCAACATTGTTTTTACAACCATTGCAATTTGTAGGGGTTGAGGGAGTATATATATAGGACCTACATAAATTACCTCTACGCAGGAAATATTCGATTAATTAAAGTGTTTTAACAAATGGAATCTGATTAAACTGCTGAACATGGTACCAAGAGAACTGTTTCTTACAAACATAAAATGCAGATTATACATATCAGGAGATGTCATGTATGCAATTTCCAGTATACTATATAACACAAAACTAGTTAGCAGCTGAAACTCTGAACATAAATAATTTATTCCTCAAAATGCCAGAACTGAAGATCAGAATAATCGGATGAGTTAACTAATAACCTAAAAAGCCAGCAGTACTGACCATCAGATGGCCTTTGGCCTAACTGCTGATAACTAAGTCTATCGATTAGTGGCAGTCTTTTTACTCATTAATAACAACTTAAAAAAACTGTAGAAAAATAATCCAATAGCCAACAGAACATGTTGCAGTAGCTTTGTAAAGGAGCACAGAAAAATGTCACTTGAAGAATGACGTGTGGGATAGAAAATCACAAGATGAATATCTAGTGGCAAGTCTACGGAGTGTACAGATGGATAATACATGTTATAACTTTCTCTAGAAAAATTTCACTATTAACCATAAACAAAAAAGTAAACAGCTTGTAGGAGATGGTGTTGTAACCTGAGAAGGGTTTCGAGAAATTAAGGCCCCAGATTCTGGTTCCATCGGCATTGGCAGAAACCTGCCTGTAATAACAAAATTTAAATCTCGAGATTAAAACCAAAATGAAATTTGTGTTCTTGAATCTAAGACAGCCACAAAACAAACGTCTAATGAATGTCTAAAACAAATACGGAGTACATAAGCATAGAAACATAGTAGACAAATTACATAAAATGAGAAGCAAGATGATAATTCCATTATCATATGTCAATAAGCATGATTCATACGCAGCACTAATTATCATCAACTAGTTGATTTTCTATTCATCGACATCATCATTTACAACACTACAATAACTAATCAATCTAAAGCATAAACAACAAATAATATACGGGCTACGGCTAAAAACATTAAATTATAGGCAGAAGACACTAAAAGACATGGGCAGAGATAGGGGGGCTAGCGAAAAAATCGTAGTGTAAATTTTCGAAAATATTTGGTTTTTTTTGTAATTTGCCCACCCCCAAGAACCAATTTATAGTGTAGTTTCTAGAATTTATCAAAGCGTGCCCCCTCGAGCATAAATTTCTGGCTCCGCCCCTGCTAGTAAAAGAGCAAGATAACAATTAACAATAAATAATCAATTCAGCACGCATAACCAATACTAATTATAAACCTAAAGATGAAAAAACAATAATTCTAAAAAACCCAAATACATATATATAGACATATAAATAGATTAAAGAAAAAAAAAAAATTGTGATAATGGGTATGATGAGATACAAATTTGAAGAAAATAACGAACCAAGATTTGATACTCGATTTCTTGTCAGACAGATACAAGAATTACATGTGTTTTGTTTGTGTGTGTTGTAAGAACCTAATCTAAGTGAGAATTGCACAGATCGAAACTGGAGAAGGAAGGAGAAAGGGAAGAGGGGTAGTATTGCAATTTGCAAAATAATTCTTTGTGAAGTTCAAAAAATCTTTTTGGAGTTTTTATCACAATTATTTCTTTTATTTTTGGACTATATCATATCAAAATCAATCATCCCACTGCTCTCTAATAAGATAACTTTCTTTTTGGGTAAATTGCAAAAATGGTCCTTAACGTTTTACAAAATTGCAAAAACGGGACCGAGACAAAAAGTAGCGCAAAAAAGACACCAACGTTCCACATTTTCGCAAAATCGCCACCGAGAGGCCTTTTCCATTAATTTTCCCGTTAAGTGTCACGTAGTTGAGGGTAGTATCGTCATTTTACTGTTCATACTTATTAAATTTGCCGCTATAATCACCTCTGTGCTTGGTATCAATGTGATTAGACCTCAATGGCTAAATTTGCAAAGTAAAATCAAACATCTACCCCCATAAACCCCCTACAACCCACATCTTCCCCACCAGGACTCGAGTTGACCATAGCAGAATCACAACAAGAATGCAATCACCGCAAATGTCAGAAAACACAGCCATCATAACCACCACCATAACGACAACGACCACCACCATAACGACAACGACCACCACCAACACACACCAAGAAACTTCAACGTTGGTGACCACAACAACTCTGACACAACCCCCACAACAACGCCAATGTCCATGTTGTCATTCAGAAGACACAAAGTTCTGCTACTACAACAACTACAGCACATCGCAATCGCGTCACTTTTGTCGTAGCTGCCGCAGACATTGGACCCATGGCGGCGTGCTCCGGGACATTCTTGTTGGAGGTGGTAGCCGGAAAAACAGAAAAAGGAAAAACCCCATGAACCCCACCATCACTTCGGCTTATGTTACCACGTTTGATCAGCCGGAGTACCAGGACTACCAAAGTGTGATGCCGCCTCCCCAGAGCCTTCTGCCGCCTACCCAGGGCCTGCCGTCGCCTCTACATGTGGATGATGCCGGTGATGAGAATGGGTTTGTGTCGTCGTTGTTGGAGGATGTTTGTTTTGAGGAAGGTGTCTGGCCATTTTGTGGCAATTAGTGTAGTTTGTTTGTTGATGTGTTAGTTTTAGTGGTTTATGTACCCCATCCTTTTGGTCCCGATCTTTTGATGAATGGTAAATGGTATGGTTGTAAATGTAACTTACCTTGATCTTTTGTTTTGGATACTCGTTATATTTGACTTTTGCACACAGGACCCAGAATTGCCCAAAATGGATCAAATTGATTGACAACCATTGAAACTAGTTAAGAACTTAAGATTACATAATCTTCAACTAAAAGACCATAGCAGAAGCATAACAATTTATTGATATTTGACTTTTGCACATAATTATACATGCACCAAAATACCCAGAATTGCCCAAAATGGATCTAAAAAGAAGGCACAAAAATAATGCGCAGGCACAAAAATACCCAAAATTACCCAATTTGACAATCAATTTTGACTTTTGCAACTAACATTATGGTTGACTTTTGCAAAAATACGCTATGGTTGACAAGCAAAACATAATAAATCAACATAACAAAACATAGATGACAGAAACATAACAAAATCATAATATATCATTAAAGTTCAAACATAACATTCATAAAAAGGATGGAAACATAAAAGGAAAAATCAAAACAAAGATGACCATGAAAGAAACTCTAAAGTCCCTTGACAAATGCATGCTTGTTGAAGAGCTTGAGCTTCGCTTCTGCCATCTTCTTCTTCAAATCCAAAAGCTCCATAACATCAGACTTTTGAAGCTTCTTCAAGAACTCCAAGCATTTGAACATCTGCACTGAGGGACGCACCAGTTCCATTTCAGAGATCATCTTGTTCCTTTGAACGACAATATCAAGCAACTCTTGATATGCCACAAACAGCTCTTTGGCATACTTGATATCACGCTCTGTCTCCCTAGCAAAAAACACCGTCATCTGGTATGGTAACTCGGTTGAGTTAGCAGCAGTAGTGAGTTCCTCAAGAAGGACAAATTGAGACATTCTTTTGCTAAATTTGATTCAAAATAGTTTTACTGTGTTTGTTTCGGGGTATAGGCTTTAAATAGGCGTGGTAAGTACATGTGAAACTGTGTTTTAGGCGTGTTTGGGTAATAAATGAAAAACGTTTGGGTTACCAAGTTTTTGGCATCCCAAAATTGCCAAGCTTTTTTGCTTCCATTAGATTTGATAACATGTTATGCAACCATTGAACCTAGTTAAGATTACATAACCGATACATAAACATTAATAAAGTAAACATTGTTATAAATGATCTACTAAAAGACCATAGCAGAATCACAACAATTTATTGACCTAAACATAAAAGCATAACCATTATTTAGCATCATCCTTGGGATTCTTTTCAGCATCATCCTTGGGTTTCTTGTCAGCAGCAACCTTGGGTTTTTTGTCAGCCATCAGTCTTCGCCTCTTGATTGATCTTCCTTGGTCTTCAAACTTGTCCTCTACGATCACTCCATCTTGCCCAACTCCATTTTTTTTCAAGCACTTGAACTGGCTCATCTCCTTGTTTAGCAACCTCTTTGTCCTTAATCACATCTCCTTCAACAACTTATATACGTCCCTCATTTCCAACTACTACAGCACACTGATCATCTGGTATCACAGCCACATCACAAACTCTTTGTTCACCATCTCCAACTACTTCATCACACTGCTCATCTAGAATCACATCCTCATCACGAACTCTTTGTTCACCACCAACATCCACAAGTGGAAGCAAACTGAAACTAATTAGTTCAGCATAAAGAGCATACACCTCTGTTCCTTCTCCAGCTGCAACAACGTCATCAAGTTCATCCAATGCTTGATCTATTTCAGCAAACATGTCACTAATCTCTTGAGGCTCTTCAGGCTCTTGAGGCTCTTCAATCGCATACATCTCTTCAGGTTCAGGTACATCAACTAAATGGTATGGATCACCATGCCATTCTTGATCAACCTCTTCATCACTTGCGTCAGCATAATACGCATCATCAAAATCGAGATCATAAAAATCGAGCAAACCTGTAGACTCCTCACTTGAATCCTCCACAGTAAAGTCTTGGTCAATCTCTCCCAATTACCTTCTGAATTGAAACTCATCACTCATCCTTTTTGTATGATCTGCAATCATTTTTTCGGCACAAAATATTGGTGGGAAGTCACTGTCAGAATCAGTATCAAAAACAGGTCCAGCCTTCTCAGGTTGTCTTGTCTTATGCCACTCTTTATGCCACTCTAACAATAGTAATTTCCCATTGTTTCCAGTCTCACCATCAACACCCTTTCCAGCAGCCTCATTCATATCATCATCCACTATTTCTTCTATCACCACACCCTTGCTCTTAGTCATCATTCGATCCATCATCTCACACTCAACAATTGAAACATCGGTTTCAATATACAAATCCAATTATGTAAATATAGGAACATACTCCACAAGTGTCTTCACATCTTTGTCAGACTTTAGTGGTAGCAAACCATCATCCAGTGACTCCCCAGGTATCCTAAAGTGAGTAAACATAAGGGTACTATCCGAGTAACCTAAATCCTCTAACATTTCGCCCAATAATTTCATGGAGAAAACGTCAGAGTGAATTCCATCAAACCAATCTGTATCTCCAAAGAGATATCTTCTTCCTGGTTTTGAGGTGAATTCGCCATTGTGATGGATTTGCAAAGAAAACACCTTTTCATTCAAATCTGTGGAACACATAAAACATCAATTACTTCCGACAACAATAACAAGTTTAAATGGAAAACATTAAAATGGAACAGAGTATTCTTACTATAAACGATTCCTAAATCAGGTATCGGGGTACTGTGTGCACGATTTTGCCAAAGCTTAACCATTCTCAAGATCTTTACCTGTGAAATTAATGTTCTCCTTGGAAGAAATTGAGACCCGTATATAAAGTATTGCTCTAAAGGACTAAATTTGTAAAACAAAACACTGGCAACTGAAGTTATTGGCGGGAAAGGGGTAAAATGATGATACTACCCTCAACTACGTGGCACTTAACGTGAAAATTAACAGAAAAGGCCTCTCGGTGGCGATTTTGCGAAAATGTGGAACGTTGGTGTCTTTTTTGCGCTACTTTTTGTCTCGGTCCCGTTTTTGCAATTTCGTGGAACGTTAAGGACCATTTTTGCAATTTACCCCTTTCTTTTTTGTGTGACAGAATTATGATAATGAAATACTTATGGGTGATTGGGATCGTTTTCTTAAAGCATGTGTTTTGAACGAGGATTTTAACTCGCGTGTTGTAGCTGAGTTGTTTGTATATAATAGTATTGTATGTGTTGGGAGACAAATTTTTTGACGGAAAAAGGAGTGCTTAGTGAAGATGCATTTGGCTTGACTTATGAATTGGCGGTTTTGAAGAAGCACCGGATCACCTTTTTTTACTATTTTTTTACTACTATGTCTAAATACTTAAAATTGAACCGACTTTTATTTATTTGAGAGAGAAAAAATATTTAGAAAAAGAAAAAGAAAAAAGGTTAAGTGTTTTTTCTCATATGAGTTTTCCTTCACTAAACAAACACCTATTGAGTTTGGTTAACGAAGAGTGGTAGCAATGTCCAAAAGTTATACATGATTTGAAAAAACGATGGCTATAATATTTTAGCACTAATTAAATGTTTTTTTATGAATCATTATAAGATATATTTGATGAAATCACCGAACAACCATAGCTCCTGAGTAAACCGGAAAGTGTGAATTGTGAACTGGTTTTAGAAAGTGCACTAATCATAAACAAAGTAATGACCTTTTTTATCCATTGAAAGTAAACAAAAAAAAAAAAAAAATCAATGAAGCATGCAGCCGATGGAAAAATAGAAGAGGCAACTACTATTTTTGTTTTCGTAGGTAAAATACATATAGATTTACACTAAATCTTTTCGTTTCTTCTTGGTTTCAATTTTTGTAAGTAAGATACATATAAAGTCACACAAAATCGTTTTCATTTCTTCTTTGCTTCAAAACTATGGATGTCAACGTGCTCACGCATCAACTATGCAAGCTCATGCAGGCCAACAAATTCATGTGAAACATTGAGAGTGTTGCACAAAGAATCTTGTAACGTGTTGGCTTAAGTCGCTTTACGCACTATTTTGTTACCTTTTGATTATCCAGAATAGCTTCATAGAGTCTGTAAGTGCAAGCAACCTGAATGGCTCGATCCTCGTTGAATCATGCATTTTCGGATTCTCCACTATTTCTATCAGAAAGTGCACAACATTTTTACACCTAGAAAGTTGTAAATCGCTAATTTCAAGTAACATATATGTCAAAATAATTAAATTATGTATAAATAAATGTCATTTTATTTTAAATTGTCCACTATTCTCTTTCTTTTTCTAAAACTAATCATTGTCCATTTTCATTTCTTCTCTCAAACATCACTGACTTTATAATTCTTCTATCAACGTATTTTTTATGTGTTTGCATTTAGCAAGAATGACTTATTATATAAGATTCATATTGAATTCTTATCACCAACAACAATTTAAAATTGTTTTTACCTAAACGTGCTATGGCAAATCAAGCGAACTATCATCGATTGCCTCTGCCTTTTTATTACTTTCTTTACTTTTATATATGATATTTATATTAGTTTGGTTTTTTAAGTTTGCTTCATGTATTGCTCTTCTTCTTTATGGCATGTGACATCTCCGATATTGCAACAAATGGTGGTTTGATGTTTACAGAGGAAACATGAGTTGTGGTGGTAGAGAACATAATTAAGGGTATAATGATCAAAACATATAACTAATAATTGCTATTTATTTATGGTTTTGTTTATTCATAGTTTAATTATTTGGATATATATGTTAACTTTTTTTAGTTCGAAAGGATATATATGCAATTATGATTTTAACTTGGACATATATGCAATTATTAATCTTTATAAGGATATATATTCAATCCCCCTTATATTATATTGTTAGTTTCGCATTACATAAATTTAACAATATGGAATTATGGAAATACACCAAAAATAGAAATTTTGAAAACTATGTTTACCTGGAAGATCTTCAAGACTTTCCATTTCTCGACTTGAGATGGATGAAGCCTAACTTCAGTGGTGTCTTTTGTATCTGGTAAAGGGTTTTCCCGGTAAAATATATAGACAAAAAAACATTTAAGTACAATGGAATGTGGCTAAATGTTCATTTTATATTTAGAATATGCACGATATGTAAAATGAGCATACTAACATTGATGTAAGGAAGATGGGGAAAAATCGATACCAAAAAAAATTATTGAGCATGTATGGAGGTTTTTGACAATGAAGAAGCTCGGATAATGGCTTCCTCATGACACAACTTCTCCACACAAGCATCATAAAGAAAGTCTACATTGATTTCTTCCTCATCCCTTGCTCCAACATTAATACGTCCATTTAGCGTATCCCGGACAACCTAAATAGAAAAATGAACAACGTCTTAGCGGTTGGAGACATAATATTTATGCCTTGGCTCAGAATTTGTTTTGGCTACAAAACACGGTTGCATTTTATCCCTTCCAGTTGTCATGCCAAAATTAAGAACCACATAGGGTAACCAAATCAATCATAGCCAAGCAACTATTATCTACATCAGACATACGAAAAACAGCCCATGAAATTTATGCAAAATTGTATCACCTTATTGATAGTGTTATTTTATCTAGTTTTAAATTTATAATACCGAATCTTTTATACAATCACCAACACTTACAGACAGTGTACCCATTCGTGTAGTATAAATAGTCGGCAAGACCAGGTCGCTCGCGAGGAGCGAGGGATCCTAAATGTCTAACTAGTAGTTTTATTAATTCAAGTGGGATTTAAATCCGTCGAATATGTTTTTAAACTAATTACTAAGAACAGAAAATAAAATAAACAAAAATACAGTAACGATAGTTTGGTGAAGAGAATATCAAGAGATAAAGACATGCTTACCTTGCTAATGCCCTAATTTCATCAATGACATGATTCTAGTGCAATGTTTATCTAGTATATTTAAGTGAGTCTAAGGTAGAGGAGGTAAGGTCTTCCACCCTACCTAAGAAAAGAAAAATGTTGCTTCTTAAGGAAGTAATAAAAGGTTTTCAAATAATAATTCTTTTTCTCAAAACAATGCATCAAGTTCTTCTGTGCAGTTTACAGATGAACAGCTTTCGAGAATTTTGAATGTTATCAAGGACAGTTTTCTTAATGAAAATGAAGTCAATGTGAACATGGTAGGTGTGATTTTTAAAGGAAGTAGAATCTTTAACTATCTTTTTGTAATGTTTTTGTGTGCAATAACAAGTTGCAGACATCCTTTATTATTTGAGGATGGATTGTCGACTTAGGGACTAATCGCCATATGACTTTTTTGGATAAAAATATGATAAATATAATTGATGTTTTTCATCTCAAAATTCAAGTTGGTCATCCTAACAGGATTGTGGCTTATATTCAAAAGATTGGAATCTGGTCTTAACTCCTTATTTGACTTTATATGATGTTTTGGTTGTGCCTTAGTAATGTGTCAGTCTTCTTTCTGTGCATAAAATTGTTAGGGATAGTAAGTTTTTTGTTGGTTTTTATGACATTAAGTTTACATTCATGATCAGGGTTTAACTGTAAAGAAGGTGCTATAAACTTGGTAGGCAGAGTGGTAGTGTGTACTATTGATGAGAATAACCAAGGTATTGACTTAGGTGTTGTATGCCGTGTGTCTAGGTCTGTATGGCATTCTAGGTTGGGCCTTCCTGCTGATATTGTGTTGGGTATTTTGAAAATAAACTTGATCATGGAAAAAGATAAAAACAATGACCATTTGCCATAAATTAAACAAACTAGAGAGATTTTTCCTCTCAGTGATCACAAAACTTATTTTTTTAGGTCAATTGGTTCATTTGGACTTATAGGGATCTTATAAGATCACTAGCAGAGAAGGTCATAAGTATTTTTTAACTGTTGTTGATGATTTCACGGGTTAGTATGGGTTTATTTGCTTAAGAGCAAAGATGAAATTGCTGATTTCATTATCATTTTTTGCAAGTTAATTAAAAATCAGTTTGATAAGACTATTAAAACTTTTAGAAGTGATACTCGTACTCAATTTAAATAATAAAGTGAGTTCTTTCTTTGAAAAAAATGGAATTATGCATCAAACCTCTTGTGTTTACACACTATAGCAGAATGACATGGTTAAGAGGAAACAGTCAACTTCTTAATGTTACTAGGTCTCTTATATTTCGGGGAGGAATGCATCTGTTTATGTGAACTGAGTGTATTTTAATTACCACTTGACTAAAGAGTATCATAGGAAAGTCTCCATATGAGTTGGTGTATAATAGACCTCCCCATCTCTCTCTCTCACTTGAAATCTTTTGGGTGTTTGTGCTTTGCAATTATTATAAATAATCATGACAAGTTTTCTTCCAAATCTATTAAATGTGTTTTTTTTGGGATATTTTAACTTCAAAAAAGGTTATGAGATGTATTCCTTAGAAACAAAACAAAACAAATTATTTTTTCAACGGATGTTAAATTTTATGAAAATATGCATCCTTTTAAGAAAGACATTCCTACGTCTGGTACATCTGATAATCTAAATCAAAATGAAGTTAATCACTTAAATTTTTTTGATTTTAATCCGAATGAAAATAAACTTGTGTGTGTGTATGTGAGAGAGAGAAGGGGGAGGGAGGGGGGGGGGGGGGGAGAGAGAGAGAGAGAGAGAGAGAGAGAGAGAGAGAGAGAGAGAGAGAGAGAGAGAGAGAGAGGGGGGGGGGGGCAGTACCAATTCACATTTAAGTATAGATCACTTAAACAATTCGGTATGAATGATCATAGCAGTTATACAAATGAGGATTTGGAAGCTGCAAACACTTGATGAAAACCATATAAATTCTGAGGGTCCTAGTTCTTTTGAACGACAGAAAAATGAAAATGGTCCTAGAAGGTGTACTAGGACTTTTGTTTTTCCAAGCAAGTTTAATGATTATGTTGTTGATAGTAAGGTTAAGTACGGAATTGAAAATTTTGTTAATTATTCTGGTTTAAATACTTGTAATAACTGTTTTGCTACTGAATTAAACAAAAATATTGAACCTATTGGTTTTTGAGATGCATCAAAAGATAAAAATGGACATATGCAATGAATAATGAATAGTGAGATGGAAGCCTTATAGGATAGGAAAGCTATAGGATGTAAATGAGTATACACAATCAAATATAAGTCTAATAGTGAGATTGAAATATATAAAGTCATATTTGTGGCAAAAGGATATAGTCAAGAAGAAGGTGTGGACTTTGATGATACTTTTTCACCTGTACTGAAAATTGTCAGTTTAACTAAAACTTCTAATTTGCTAGTAAAGAGATTTAAGGGGTAAACACATTACTTATCACGCCATAGTGAATTTTCTGTAAATCATTATGCAATACTAGTAGGGGTGCTTGGTTGAGGATTTTAGAAGGTAAGGAAAGTTAATTATATTGAAAAATGTTGCTTGGTTTTTTATAATGCAATGCTCTATTTTTTAAAAGTGAGTAATAATCCATTACTCACTAAATTGGGGGTATTAAAAATTGGTTACCCACTTGCATCTTTTTTACCCATGATCCCACTCCTCCTAAATTCATGCAATTTTCAAACAATAATCCTTAACATGTAATGAATTTCACGATAGATTATCTCTCCTTACTCCATCCGGCCTTAGTATACCCTTTGCATTTCTTTTTCCTATTCTTTTGTTTGAACTTTGAACCAAGCGCACCTAAGTGATTTTTGAAAAATCGTATTCTAAGGCTATGTTTGGCAAAAGTAGCTATGTGCAGTAGCCACAGCTCCTGCTCATCGCTCGCAGCTTCATAAAGAAGTATTGGAAAAATGAGTTTTTCTAAAAAATAGCAAAGCTCATAACTCTCATGCCAAACGAACACTAAAAATCAAAAAGCTTATTCTCACCGCTCATGGCCCAAAAAAGCTTTGCGCCAAACATAGCCTAAATGCAGTAGGACATACGTCGTCGTATTTGAGCAACATATAAAATAACATGTGTGCTATAGTCGAGTATTAATTTTTGTACCAAGATGGGCAAATCAATCGGTGTCTATAGTTGTATACATACATTAAAACTTAACCAATAAAAAGGGTAGATTTAAAACCCCACGCATGACCCCGCCGTGAGAGAGAGACAAAAAAAAAAAAAAAAAAAAAAAAAAAAAAAAAAAAAAAACGCATAATATAAGATTAAAGTTATAACTTTATTTCTTTATCATGATTTTGATGTATAGTTAGCAAGGTTGCAAAAATCACTAGGCGGCTGCGTGGCGGTCGAGTACCGCCTAACGATTAATCGGTTTGACGGGGATTAATCGGATTGGATTTTTTATATTTATAATTAAAAAAATTTGAAACTATATGCTCGATTTGGCCGATCTAGCCGATTTTTTTTCCGATTTGGCTGATTTATCCCTGATTTGGCCGATTTTTATCCATAACCAAGTTGGCCGATTTATCCTATTTGGACGATTTATGCCCGATTTGGCCGATTTTTATCCGATTAATCGGTATGTTGACCGATTTTTGACCAAACTGATTAATAAAGCCGATTAGTGAAAATCGTGACGGTTGATCCCTGCCTAGCGATTAATCGGCCGCCAAGGCCGATTTTTGAAACATTGATAGTTAGTCTCTTTATATTACTCCAAATTAGTAGGGAAACTTTGTTCATCTTGTTTTCTTTTTCGGTTAATGGCATCTAGTAGCACTGAACTTTTTCAAATGTTTACATATCAGTTATAAACTTAATAAAATATCACAATACCCGTCAAGCTTTATTTGTTTTGTGTTGAGATCAACAAAAACCCATTTTTTACCTTCAAAATCCACGTTTATGATCTACCTCAGATTGGGTTCATGTCTGATAAGTGAACACCAGACAAAGTTTGATGGGTATTTTGAAACATTTGCCGAAGTTTGATGGGTATTTTGAAACAGCTAACTTCACGTAATACATTTAAAAAAAAATAAAAAATAAAATAAATAATCAACGTATGCAATTTAACCGGTGTAGTTGGTTGCCAATCATGACACGTAAGCAAAAGTATGATATTGAGCTAAAATTTGAAAACTTGATGAGTATTGTGATATTTTATTTGGTTCATAACTGATATATGAACATTTAAGAAAGTTAGTTGTTATTAGATTTCATTAGCCCTTTCCTTTTTCATACATTATTATAATTTAACCACTACATTTAAGTTGGATAGCTCAAAAGACCCGCCACATGATGAGAAAAGATTAACATGTTACAATGACAATTTTGCTACGTACAATCAACAAAAACCAGAGTTAAAATTCTGTTATACTCCGTATGTACAATACGAATATCATAAGCTCCATCATTAGAAACTGGAAGTCGCCAAATTACGTGGGGTTAAGTTATGCTGCTTCGAGTGGCTACCTTTCTTTCTTGGAGATGACACATTTTTTTTTGCTCTTTTTGTGCAGCATGCCTTGGCTTTTTAAAGATGCATCCAGGGCAGACATTAACAAAGCTCCTCTTGCACCTGGCAACTTCCGACAATCTTTCCACGCCGCTCGTGTTTTTGGACAGTTCATAACTTCCTTATGTCGTGGCCTTTTACAAGCTGTTTTCTCAACCAATTTTAATTGCTCAGGTGTTGGTGCAAACACCACTTCTGCATAGCCAATCACAGTTTGCTGTGTTAGTAAATGACATCAAGTTTTTAACATATCATTAGGCAAAATCCCATATTCTTCACTGCAAAACATTTTTAATCCATGAAGAGTTTTAAAAGGTAATGACTAGAGGTGGCATGATCAGCAGGTTGGGCGGCAGCCAAAACGGATCATTTTAGTATGGTACAAAATGAGTGTTGTGGGTCAGGTTTGATTAATCCACAACAAATTTTCCCTTTTTATATAGAATAACGTGCTAGTCATGATTTAAAAAAAAATAGCTTTATTACACTAATACCAAATCCTTCAATAAAATACTTGCTCGTTTAAGATAACACAACCCGAATGAACCCATTCATTAAGTAATGTGTCAAAACTGTCACCTCTACAACTAACTTTTACAAGATATAGTTATTTCAGATTGTTTGGAATAAAATCAGTAATTCAACATTTTATCAACATTGCATTAGGCTGTCAATGCACCTACAAAGACAACTAGTGATCTTACGGATAAAAAATAGAGCTGAAGTTAGGTTAGATTACCTGAATTCAGGTGATCGGAAAAATCGATCCCAGGAGATGGTGGTGGTGTTAATGGAGATGATACATTGTCAGTTGTGAATGCAGTTTTTCCCCCAGAAGGATATGATGGTCTGACAAGTGGTGTAGCATAAACTCCCTTGTGATCATCGATATCAGTAAACTCACGCTTGTCAAGTCTCATGGGAGTAACACTATGATTGGCTTGAACTGAAAGCCTGTGATTAGTTATGTATACTTTATGAGAAAGTGGAGAATTTACTTCAAAGGAATTGCTTGTCTTGAGTGGAGGAAAATTATTAGCAACCTTGGTTTTGTTATAAATCAATCTATCAAAAGAATATGGATATTTGCTATTGTGAGAGGGATACGTAGAATGATGATCCACATTTTCCAATACTGATTTGGGTGAAGTTTTGGATAAAGTTGAATCCATGGAAGGCTTATAAGTTTTCATGAAGTTTGAAAACAAAGGTGTGTCCTGCTTTGTGTAGAAGAGAATGTATGCTTCCTCAGAGAGCACTTGTTCTTCAGAGACTTTAATAACCTATAAATGGTAACCTCAAGTTAAAATTAACAGCTACGCGTATCTCAAAACAGAATATAGATTTCACAAAAGTGAAAACAAAGACATGGATCATATCAAGTTTACAAACAAATGATAATTTGTATGTCACAATAAACCATTAACCATTAAAAGACAAAGAAAAAGAATCATGTATCATTTGTTACCTGTGAGTCATCAAACTTGTACCAAGTTTGTGGTGCAGACCGAATATAACTATAATAATGACCGCTGGTTGATGTAAATGCCATATGTACAACTACTGCATATAGCTCGTATTTCAACTCCTCCTATATGATAGAACAAATACAGAAGCAAGATAAGAATCTGTATGTGTTAACCGAGAGGAAAAGGATTCAAAATTGCAGTCTATAGGCTGATGTTAGCACTAGTATCCAATATTGTAGAATGTCCACATACAAGTTCAGTTATTTGATGCATTAGAAAAACTATTAAGATACAAATTTAGTTATGTTTATAGGATATATACTTACATTCGAAACCCGATTGCCACAAGTGTAAGGTTGCAAGTCCAGCTATAGAGGAAACTCCACATGCTTGTCAATTTTCTCTATTATGGAACCATCATTCTTGAATCTCTTAAAATGGAAGGCACACACGGGAGGTGCCTGATCTAGCATAAGCTGCTTCTCAACCGACACCTTTTGGTTACAGTTATCACAAGTGAACTTCATCTCTTCATTTTCAAGATTCTCAGCTTTTGTAAATGACTCGAGGGCTGTTGTCAGATTATGTGCATTCTCAATCTCCAAACTAAAGTTTACTGAAGGCTCGTAAGTATCGGAAGAGTGGTTGCAGTTGCAACACCTTAGCTGCAATTCAGATACCAATGAAAGACGAGAAACTTGGATAAAATACTCGTACTGAAATTCATAAGTATGAGAAACTTAATCGCTTATTAGAGTCATACTTTGCTGACAACACGACCACCGAAAACTTGCTTGACTAAATTTTCATTTTCTGAGGAAAACGCAACATCCTTTGTCTTTGAAAAGCTACAAGAACTTTCCAATTTATCAAGAAAGCATTGGAGGAATTCATGAGCATCTTCTTGTTGCAGTCTTCGGAAAGTAGAGGAGAAATCTTAGAGTTGCAAAATCAAGGATTACACAAGTAATGAAGAAAATGGCAAAATAATGAAATTTATATATTAAAAACTTAGTCATAAACCGAAAGGATACAACTCAAATTGTCAACAAACTTCACTGGGGAGACGACTTTGCTTGTTGATGATAGAGTGTGATCAATGTGCTCTGATAAAGCACAGAGCAAACAGAACCTCTCACCATTACCTGCAAATTCCACCTTTTTAAGTCATTTATCAAATGGAGAAATTTACATGAAATTTAAATAAATATATGCATTGTTTTCTTGTCAAATTATAGGATATCATCTTTTTTCGTCACTAAATGTTGCTACACATATGTTACTTACTTACTTTATTCTAAAATTTTGTTCAATTCTTTCCAGCCTATATGTTTTTTACGAATATAAATCCCCTAACCCCAGGTGCATTGAGTGTGAAAGTCTGTGATCATCAATAAGTATTGTTGATACAAAAGTTGGGCGTTCCTGATTATGGGCTCTTGCTCTCGTACCAATTCGCTTCTTAGTACTTGTAACCTGCGCACTAAGAAAATAAACAACACCGTTAGGCTTATCGTGGGATTGTCTCCCACGATTAGACTCCGGCGTGAGAGTAAGTAATCGATTTAGGGTTCTCGTAAAGAGTTAGGGTTTGTGAATCGTACCTTGAATGAGAGTTATGTCATTCCTTATATAGGCGCAGAATCCTTGTAGGGTTCGTGCTCCTTACGTTTCGCACCCATGGTGCTTATCCGGGTAAGGATATCTATTCCATAGATAGATGATCCTTATCTATACCGTGTATAGTTTATTTGGGTTGGGCTTACGTGAGCCTGTTCCCATTTATTGATGCGGCCTAAGTTACAATAGCCCACGCATGGTGGTTTTGGGCCTTAGTAATGTTTATCATTTGGGCTCGTGGCCCGTATATAGACTATACGTCATTATGTCCCCCCAGTCTAGTGTGCGCGGCTCGTAGCCGCGGATGCTAGACTAATCTTAACAGCGGTAAGCGTGGCGGGAGAACGTTGAAATATTGCCGCCCATTTTTGGGTGCAATGTACCTGGTCCTAGATATTTCAAAGAAATACCTCGGAAATCGGGGGTTGTGTCCACGTGTCCCTCGTAACTCGGGAAAAAGTGCATGTACCATTTCGGTTCTAGCCACACGTTTTTGTGAGTGGGATCCACGTGGACATCATCTAGGGTTTTTTTTTTTACTCCCTATATAAGAGTCATCGCCTCCATTTTTACAAAAACACACAGTAAAAACATACACTCACCCTTGCTCACTTTTTCTTTAAAAGCGAATTTTGCAAAGAAAGTACTCGTTTTATTAGGTAATTTGTGTGTGCGTTTCCCCGTAGAATTATGAAAATGGTTGCCCAGTTAGAGGACTTTCGCTCTGCGATGACGGAGAATGATGTTACTCAGTTTACGTCTGATTACTTCATTCCTCTGGATGTGCGTCCAGAGGCTCCAGATGTTGACGCGTGTATAGCTGATTTCCCCGAAGGGAAAAAAGGGCTATACATGAAATTCTTTGAGTACGCGAATTATCGCGTGCCAATATCTATTTTTCTGAGCGATTTGCTCAACCACTATCGCCTCCACATCTCTCAGCTGCACTGTATAGGTGCGGCTAAGGTGTCGAATTTTGAAGTAAACTGCCGTTTACTTGCGATAGAACCGACCATAGCCTTGTTCCGCTCCTTTTACCATACGACGTGGTCAAATGGGTGGGTTTCTTTTGCGAAGCGCCCGGGGGCGCTTCAGTGTTACACTGATAAAGTAGACTCCCTAAGAAATTGGAGGGAGTATTTTTTCTGGGTTGATGATGTGGTTTTTCCATCGCCCTATGAGTTTTATACTCAGGATACATTGCCAAGGGATGGGCGCCCCGCACCCGGTTCCTATAGGCTGACTGATGCGCAGACTCTTGATGCCAACCACCTATCCATTAACCCTTATCCGGAGGAGTTTTTGGTGCACATGGGGTTGAGTCGCAATTATTTCGGCGCTGCGGACGAGGTGCCAACTTTTATTAGTGAGGATGGCCGGGGTGGGTGTTCGTCCCTTCTCCTTCAAATTTTGTAAGTCTTTTTGTATGCGCACCTTTAATAACTAATCCTTTCTTCTTTCTTGCTTTGTTTATGTGCGCAGAGATGGATCTATTCGCCGTTGTGAAGCTGGAGAAACCAAAGCAGGTGACTATAGGAGTGCGCCCTCTAAGGGAAGGTGAGCAGCCACTACTGGAGGCAACCGAGGGTCGCTTGACCGTGCTGCCTGAGGTTGTCCCTGAAAATACGTCGCCGCTCCAAGTGACGCCTGTTCAGAGCGTGGCGCCAGATGTGGAGGTGACGCAAGAGGAAGAGGCGCGCGCTGAATCGTCTGACAGCGTGGAGATCCTAAAGCCCGAGGAGGTGCTGAAGGAGGGAGTGGCGCAGAATATTAAGCGCAAAGGAGAGGCTGGGAGTAGTGGCACCAAGAAGAGACGACGCTACCTCATTGGGGATGCGGAGTCGTCCGCGGAAGAGGAGACGTCCGCTCCTGGTGCGGATAAGAAGGCTGTTGAGGCCTCCCCGTTTCTGTAAGTGTCTGCATCTCTATTATGTTTCTTGTATATTACTTGTCACAATATTTACTAACTGTTGTCTTTATGTCTTGCAGGGATGATGCCGCGAAGAATGATGGAGTCTTCGTGGATGAGGTTTCCTCTCCGCAGAATGAAAACAAGGAGGGGAAAGCCAAGGTTGGAGAGGCGCAGAAGTTAATGGATGAGTTGGCTGCGACTGCTGCGCGTCAGGCTGAGCTGGTGGCTCAGTAAGTATGTCGGGGAGAGCAGTACTCTCGCCCAGAAGGATGAGGAGATAGCGAAGCTCCGGGCGCAGCTGGCGGATGCGCAGGCGGAGTTAGAGTCCTCCCGGGTGTACACTGAGAAGGTCACCCAGGAGAAGTTGTCCGCCCTGGCTGAGGTGGAGCAGGCGCGCGGGCAGCTTCATCATTATAAGTCTGACATGACTTGGGCTGTGCGATTCTTGGAGGAGAAGAAGGTGGAGCACTTTGCTAGCATCGCCAAGTTCAAGGAGGATATGGAGAAGATCATCCAGGTCCAGGAAAATAAGCTGCGCGGCCTGAGCATCGAGTACGATGAGGAGTTATATCCTCATTTGATGTCGACCATTGCTGAGCGCAGGTATTTCCTTTTTAATCTTCTTCTTCATAATATTTTTTATTGCTATGCTTTTTATTAACACAAATTGTCTTTGTTGATGTAGGTGGTTGATTAGCCACGGGCTGCGCCTGGCAGCTATGGGCACTCTTGAGTCCCAAGAGGTGTTGGACGCCTTTTGGAAGGTGGTTCACTGTGCGGTGACGCGTGGGAAGTCGCAGGCTATGGAGGATCTCCATGAGGCCAAGCTTCTGACCAAGGACTTGGCAGAGGTCCCTGGTTATAATGCGGCTGTATACGATGAGTTGATGCAGGCTATGGCGGGGTTGAAGGTCCTCGAGTTGCCGCACATTGGAAGATTGGAGCGCGACCAAGACAACCCCATAGATATACTTATGGCGGGGTTGACGTTGGAGCGTCACCTTCTAGAGGATGCAGAGGCGCAACCAGATTACTTTTTGAAGCCTGATGTGTCGCAGCTGCAGATTCCTGTGTTCGCGCAACCTCGCCACATCCTTACCCCGTTTGCTCTTGAAAGGGAGATACCCTTGAAAGAGGTTTTGGAGCGTCATGCGCAGAGGGCTGCCCAGAAGAGGGGCATTCAGGGCAAGGCAATGCTGTGTGGCGTGGGTGCTGTACACATCCCCAGGTCTGATGGGGTTCCCGTGAGTGTTCCTACCGTATCTCCCAAGGACGCCTTGATTCTGAGAAAACTTCAGGAGGCGGGGAGTTCTGCTGCTCCGGAGGATAGTCCTGAGCATCACCATAGCGTCTAGGCTTTTTTATATATGTATTATGTAAATAATGAAGTGTATCTTTCCTTGTAATTTTTGTGTAAAAATATTGAATAAGATACCTTTTTGTTGATTAAGTGCGTGACTTAAGGAATATACTTGCATTGTTTGCTAAGTTTAATTATTTGACCAAGTGTCTTGGCTCGTTAAGTGCGTGACTTTGAAAAATATACTTGCATTGTTTGCTAAGTTTTAATTATTTGACCAAGTGTCTTGGCTCGTTAAGTGCGTGACTTTGAAAAATATACTTGCATTGTTTGCTAAGTTTTAATTGTTTGACCAAGTGTCTTGGCTCGTTATTTGCTAAGCTTGTACGGTGTACTTAATATTTGCGCACCCGTCGTGGGATGCGCACGTGAAACTTACCTCGATGTCTCAAAGGTAAGGCGCTTAGCAAGGATACGTGATCCAATGTTGATGGGTTTGCAACCCTCTTACTCAACGAGTGAATTAGTAGGTTTACTCATCCTTTATGCCTTCGTGGGTCTTTAATTAGTGCATGCACGCAATGTAGGCAAAAATATAACAATATTGACATATATAAGTATGTACGCAATAAAGTGAGATACATTATGGAGTTAGCTAGAAACCATAACATTTTATTGATACTTGCAAGTTTTTTGAAAAAATAAAAATACAATTCCTAGGAAAGAAAAGAAAAACAAACACTTATTGGGCACCTCTTAAGGTGCAAGGGTGTCTGTGTAATGGCCGTAGCCTAAAAGTAACATCTTTTAAGATTGCAGATGTTCCAAGTGCGCGCCAGGTCGTGACCTTCCATATCGCGCAGTCTATATGCGCCGTTGCCGAGCGCATCTGTGACCTCGTAAGGTCCTTCCCATTTTGGTCCGAGCTTACCTGTGTCTTCTGCGTGGCTCGCATCGTTGGAGCGGTAAACAAAGTCTCCTGGTCTGAATGAAGTGTGTTTGACCTTTGCATCATAATATTTCTTCATTTTTGCCTTAGCCTTTGCTTCGCGTATAGCTGCGCGTTCGCGCCTTTCTTCTAATAAGTCCAAGTCTATGCGCCGTTCCTCGTCATTTGTTGTGACGTTGACCTCTGCTGTTCGTATAGTTGGCATTCCTATCTCAGCTGGTATGACGGCTTCTGTTCCATAGACAAGGGAGAATGACATGTCGCCAGTACTGTTTTTGATTGTTGTGCGATGCGCCCACAAGACATGCGAGAGCTCATCCACCCACCTTCCCTTGTGTCTGTCAAGGGGCGCTTTTATTCCTTCCCCTAGACTGCGGTTTGCGCGCTCAACTAGGCCATTGGTTTGTGGGTGTTTTACTGAAGCGAAGTGTTGCGTGATGTTCAATTGCGCGCACCAATCTTTGAATGGGTTATCACAGAATTGTTTTCCGTTGTCTGATATAATCTCTCCCGGTAGTCCGAAGCGACAGACAATGTTGTCCCAGACAAAGCGTTTGACTTGGTTTCCGGTGATGCTCACCACTGCCTTTGCTTCAATCCACTTCGTAAAGTAGTCTATGGCTACGATGAGGAACTTTACTCCTTCTGCTGCTACTGGAAAGGGTCCTGCGATGTCAATGCCCCATTTGTAAAATGGCCATGGTGAGGTAATTGGTGTTAGCTCTTGTTGTGGTCGGCGCGGGATCGACCTATGTACTTGGCAATTGCTGCATTTTCTTATCAGATCGCGTGCGTCGTGATGCATTGTTGGCCAATAATACCCTGACCTTAGAGCGCTTGCCACCACAGATCGCGGCCCTGAGTGCATACTACATGATCCAGCGTGGATTTCTCGGAGTACGTAGTCTGCTTGAAGGGGTCCAACACATCTGAGCCTTGGCTGTAAGAAAGAGCGTCGATAGAGTATGTTGTCTCGTAGTTCAAATCGTTGCGCTGTGCGCCGCACTCTTCGAGCGTCCTTATGATCTTGTGGTAAAGTTCCCTTGCCAATGAATTCAATGATAGGTGTCATCCATGTAGGATCTTATTCTTCTACCACTGTGGATATCTCCATTTCCAAGATTGACTTGTTTTTTAGGGTTTCTACCAATGCCTGTTTTGAGAGGTGCGCGAAGCTTGTGGATGCGATCCTGCTGAGCGCATCAGCCTTCCTGTTATCTCCTCTGGGCACCTGTTTTATTGTGAACCTGTCAAAGTTTTTGATCAAGGACTTTGTCTTTTCTAGGTATTGGATCATGTGCTCATCCTTGGCTTCATATTCACCTAGCACGTGGTTAGCGACTAGCCGAGAATCTACGTTCGCTTCCAGGTTGCGTACACCCATTTGGATTGCGATGCATAGTCCGGCTAGTAGGGCTTCGTATTCTGCCTCATTGTTTGTGGCTGTGAACTCAAAGCGTAGCGCATAGGTGAATTCCATGCCTTCTGGATTTGTAAGAATAAGGCCTGCGCCTGATCCGTCTACACATGAGGATCCATCTGTGAACAGAACCCAGGGTTCCTGTAGATCTGTTTTGGTTGTAGATGTTGGGCTGTCGCTATCTGGCTTCTCCACGATGAAATCGGCTAATACTTGTCCTTTGATTGTAGTGCGCGGTTTGTATGAGATGTTATATTCACTTAATAGTACACTCCACTTTTGTAACCGTCCGGATGCGTCAGGTTTAGAGATAACTTGTTTGATTAGCTGATCAGTGATTACAGCTATTGGATGCGCTTGAAAGTATCTGCGCAACCTTTTGGCTGCGAATACTAGGGCTAAGACCAGCTTTTCCATAGCGCTGTAGTTAGTCTCTGTCTTCTTCAGGGCTTTGCTTACAAAGTATATGGGTGTCTGGACGGAGTTCCTATCTGTCAATAGCACTGCGCTAACTGCTCCATGAGTTGCCGATAAGTACATGATTAGCTCTTCCCCTGGTCGCGGTGCGACAAGTTTGGGAAGAGATGCCAGATGGTGTTTAAGTTGTTGGAAAGCTTCCTCCGCTTCTTTGGTCCAGCGAAAATCTCCCTTTTTTGTGCACTTCGTGAGTGTTTTAAAGAGAGGGAGTGACTTGTCTGCTGATTTAGATAAGAAACGGTTTAGCCCTGCTAACTTTCCATTCAATGACTGGACTTCTTTGAGTGTGCGCGGTGAGGGGAGATCAATAACAGCCTTTGTTTTTTCTGGACAAGGCTTGATTCCATCGGGTTCTATTAAGTATCCAAGGAACATACCTTCGGTTGCTCCAAAGGTGCACTTCTTGGGATTTAGCTTCATGTTTATTCGTCCCAATGTTTTGAACGTCTCCTCGATGTCGCGCACCAATTCATCCTCTGTGTGGCTTTTGATGACAAGGTCGTCGACGTAGACCTCCAAGTTGCGGCCTACTTGTTTCTCGAAAGCTGTGTCCACCAGTCGCTGGTATGTTGCGCCTGCATTTTTTAAGCCAAAAGGCATTTTTGTGTAGCAGTACACTCCTTGACTGGTGTGGAAAGCTGTTTTCTCTTCATCTTCGACTGCCATCTGAATTTGGTGATACCCTTTGTATGCGTCTAGGAAGCATTTGAAAGGGTATCTGCACAGGGATTCTACCTTCCAGTCTATTTCTGGCAGTGGATAGCAGTCCTGTGGACATGCTTTGTTAAGGTCCGTGAAGTCCACGCACATTCTCCAACTGCCATCGCTCTTTTTTACCATAACTGGGTTAGAGAGCCAGTCGTGGTAGTACACTTCGCGCATGATGCCTGCGTCTACGAGCTTATGTACTTCTTCCAGAATAGCCTTTGCACGATCTGTGGCCTGGCCGCGCTTCTTTTGTCGTATTGGGGGATATCCTTGTCGGATTTGTAGCTTATGCTCTGTGATAGAGCGTGGCACTCCTGTCATGTGTTTTGGTTCCCATGCGAAGATGTCCAGGTTCTTCTGCAAGAGTGCGCATACGGCTGCTTTACCTTTGTCAGATAAAGATCCACCAATCGAAACTTGTTGTTCCGGGTAATCAGGATGAATAGCGACTCTTAGGTTTGGTGTTTTTTCTGTGCGCTGTTCTGGAATAGTCTCTACTTCAGTTGTTACCGCATTGCATTCTCTTGGTGGTACTGTTGTGTTATAGAGGGTGACAACTCCTCCTTCCACTGGAAACTTAAGCATTCCGTGCGCTGTGGATGGTACAGCGCGCATGGATGATATTCCAGGTCTCCCAATGATACCATTGTATGGTGAGGGAGACTTTATTACCATGAAGTTTATCCATGTTGCGGTTGAGTGTTGTTCATCTCCCACGACCACCAGCAAGCGTAACTGCCCCATGGGCCAGATCTTTTCTCCTGTGAATCCAGTCAATGACGTTGTTGCTGGTATCAATTGACTTTGGATTTCAGGTCGCAATCTTTTGAAACAATGATCATACAGGATGTCTGCGGATGCCCCTCCGTCAATTTACATGCGGTGGATATCATGTCCTCCCGTATGTATTTCAATAGTTAGAGGTTCTACTACTGCATTGTCCGCAGCTAAAGTAGGGAAAGATATCTCTTTTTATGGAGAGAATTTTTGGCTGACTTTTTGCTTTATCTTGCGCTGCTACGACTGTATCATGTATATGGTATCAGCTTTTTCTTTGGGGGGGTTCTTTCTTACCCCCGTTCCTCTGTTTATCTTTTCCCTCTTTGATGTTTTTTACAAGGTGGTCCATTCTGCCTTCTCTTACTAACTTTTCGATTAGTTGTCTTAGCTGGACACACTCGTTGGTTGTATGGCCTTTTTGACCATGGTACTCGCAGTATCCATTCCCTATGCGCTTTTCCTCTGCGGTGCGCATTGGTGGCGGTTTTGGGAAGTTTGCACCTTCTGTTACAAATATTTCCCTCGGAGTTTTTGTGAGAGGGGTATACTTGTCATTGTCTTTTCCACTGCGGTAATTCCTGCTGCGGTTGTTATTCTGATCGTTGGATTGTCTCCTAGGCTGCTCTTGCTGCCTATAGTTCGAATAACCCTTTTTGCTGTCCGCAGCAGCTGCTTCTCCTTGTATAAAGGATCTGGTGCGCTTTGTTAGCTCATCAAAAGTCTGGGGAACTTTGTCGTTTAGTTTTCGGATAAGTTCTGGGTTATTAATCCCATTCATGAACCCTGAAATTTTTAGGATTTCAGGACATGCTTTTACTTGTATGCACTCATCCTTAAAGCGTTCCATAAAAGCGCTGGTTGATTCCCCTTGGTGCTGTTTCACTCTTGCTAGCTCAACAGGGTTTTTAGCGCACTTCTTTCTCTGCGTAAAGTTGAGACGGAATGCTTTCCGTAATTCCTCGAACCCACCGATGCTCCTACGTGGGAGTTTGCTAAACCATGTGCGCGCGTTCCCTACTAACGTAGAATTAAACATGTGGCACCACACAGGCTGTGGCCAGTTTTCGATAGTGGCGGCTGATTCGA
This sequence comes from Artemisia argyi, assembly GCA_030686995.1. NCBI lineage: Eukaryota > Viridiplantae > Streptophyta > Magnoliopsida > Asterales > Asteraceae > Artemisia > Artemisia argyi. Next base: position 111,221,899 of record CM060691.1, on the reverse strand, counting down.
AAACTTTTAGATGATCATCTGGATCACCTGTTCCATCATATGTTTTCATATTAGTGGGCATGCGCCTGCGTTTGCGGTCTAAGTAATCGCTGATGCGTCGTGTAAACGCGTCAACTTTCTGGCGACGCCATGGAAGAGACATATCTTCATTCTCTTCTTCGCGACGTCTTCCTCTTGACTTCCAGTGTCCTGTTTCTTTATCCTCATTGTCCGAGGAGTCACTGGAGGAAGAGTAGTCTCTTTTTCGGCGCTTGCGCCGGCTTCTTTCAGAAGAAGAGCTTGAGGGACTTTCACTTGGGGATCTTCTTTTCCCCAATCTGTCGTGAATCCTCTTACTCCCAGGTTTAGAGGATCCTTGGCTTGGCGAATGCTGGGGTCCTAATCGGTCTTGTATCCCTCGACTGCCAAGTCTGGAGTGAACATTAGTGCGCCTCTCGCTATCTTCTGAGTATTGTGAATCAGATATCGTACCCAGCCTATCATGGATAGTGGCACGTTCTGCGCGTCTTCCCCGTGGGTGGCGCAGGGGTGATGGTTCGCGTTCAGGACCAAAATTGAGTCGAGCTTGTAGGCTCGTGCTCGCTCTTCTCATTGCTTCTTCTTGCATGAGGGCGGTTAAGGTTTCATAATTTTGGGATACAAAATTTCCCAACGTTAGATTGGGTATCTCCTCAGTTGCTGCAAGAATGTCTGCCCCAGTATTAGGCACCCTATCTCGGTTAGGCGCGCCTGGCGGCACAGTGTTGTTCACTGCGGGTACGGTTTGGTGAGGAGTGGTGAAGAGAGTGCGCTGGAGTTCCTCAACGCTTGGGACCACTGGGGTGATTTGGGTAGTCCTTGCAGGTAGTTCTACCGCTGGAAGAGGTTGGGTTGTCCCTGCCTCTTGGTGACCAGGTGCGCTGGTTGTCCCAGCAACCTGCCTAAGGGTCGAATCTTGTTGATTCTTCCTCTGGGGGTCACGTCTTTCTGACTGCGGAGTCCGCTGGCTTGAATTCTTATTCTTTGTCATTCTAGTTCTTAGTTCTTAGTAGGGTCCCACGGATGGCGCCACTTGTTGATACAAAAGTTGGGCGTTCCTGATTATGGGCTCTTGCTCTCGTACCAATTCGCTTCTTAGTACTTGTAACCTGCGCACTAAGAAAATAAACAACACCGTTAGGCTTATCGTGGGATTGTCTCCCACGATTAGACTCCGGCGTGAGAGTAAGTAATCGATTTAGGGTTCTCGTAAAGAGTTAGGGTTTGTGAATCGTACCTTGAATGAGAGTTATGTCATTCCTTATATAGGCGCAGAATCCTTGTAGGGTTCGTGCTCCTTACATTTCGCACCCATGGTGCTTATCCGGGTAAGGATATCTATTCCGTAGATAGATGATCCTTATCTATACCGTGTATAGTTTATTTGGGTTGGGTTTACGTGAGCCTGTTCCCATTTATTGATGCCGCCCAAGTTACAATAGCCCACACATGGTGGTTTTGGGCCTTAGTAATGTTTATCATTTGGGCTCGTGGCCCGTATATAGACTATACGTCATCAAGTATTTTTCATTGATCTTACATGAATATATCTTTCCCTTCCTATAAAATATCGTACTATCAGTTGATGATCCTTAGCTATTTTTTGAGCCATTCATCCATTGTTTTAATTCAATCTTGGTTCTAATGTTACTAAATAACTCGCTACATCCTTAGTAATCATGCATTTGTATTTTTTGGCAATCCTATCAGCTTGATTGTCAAGGCATGCCAAAAGAAACCGACTAATGAATTTACCAACCATCATAATTGTGATATCTTCACAAACAAAATATGGTATTTCTTTAAGAGGCAAAAGAACTCTAAAGTGTCCCCGTACTAAGCCATTTATAAGTTAAAACACCATTCCAGGTTTGCTACAAGTTACTAATTTAAATGGTCTTAAAACTACCTGACATACGGAGTATTTTACCAGTGCAAATCATGAGTTAGCAACGAATTTTCAAAACTACAACTGCTATTCGTATATAATAAACCAAAAAAAAAAAAACCTATTTCAGTGTTAACAAAGGAGAGTGAATGACTTCCATAACAGTCATAGGATCCTCCTAGGGTTTTTTTTTTTTTTTTTTTTTTTTTTTTTTTTTTTTTTTAAGCTAACTATACTTCTCTCTAAAAGGTAAAAAGGCCATGATATAACTACGTAACCACCATCAAGTGGCCTAGTGGACTAGTGTTTAGGCACGTGATGTCGTCACAAGATGTCTTGGGTTCAAATCTCACTTGGTACACCATACACATTTGGGAGGGGCCAACAAGATACCCCGATTAGGCCGCATACAGCTGAGTCAAAAGACTCGCTCTCCCCGAGGGGACAACCTCATATGGTATATCTTCTTCCATCACAATTATAACAAAAGTAAAAAGTAAATTGACTATCAAAAGAAATGACGAAACAAGAATTAAGGTCTTACAATCACAAGGTGTGAGACGAGTATACAAATTCAATCCCCGAATAAACAACACGGTGTGCGTAACGCACTGAAGAACAACATTCAGAAAGCAAGTATTTCCCAAATTCGCAAGCCCCGCGCCCTGTCAAATTATTTCAACTTCATATGAGCACAACTGTAAATAATGTAAGTAAAAAAAAGTATCAAACATACCACGATAGACGGCTTCTCAACATCACTCGGCATAATCACAACTTGATCGTCTAAAACAGAACGCAAATGCTCGTTCATTATGATTTCGATTTAGGGTTTTGAAATGTGGTGGAGATTATGCTCAGGGTTTTTTTTATTTGAAAATGGTATTTTTGGGGGATTAATATTTCAGGGAAACTTTTCCCGCTCTCTTCAAATTTTTTATAACTTTATTTTTACCGCTTAAGTTATACGCGGTAGAAAATGTACTTTTTATCTTTTAAATAATTTCATGCATTTTATATTTTTATTATTAGGGTAGTGGCAGGGGTCACTACAAAAAAAAAAAACTCATACCTCCTAACCCACCAATAATATCATTCCACATCACTTATACTTTTTCCATACCTCCTAACCTTTTTTAGTGGCAATGGTCACTTTTTTCATACCTCCCAAACCACCAACATTTTTATTTTTTTATTTTTTATTTTCATAAATAAATAATTTAATAAATACATAATATTTCATTAATAATTAAAATAAAAATACATAATACTTGGAAAAAACATAATTAATAGAAAATTACATAATACGTAAAAAAAAAATAAAAAATAAAAATAAATAAATAAATAACTAGTCATTGAGGTATGCTAAGTTTTGAACCTCAACGTGCTCCGTAAGATCATATTGGAGACGATAATGGATTTGTTCGTCGAGTAACTCCGGTAGTACACTATCGTCATATACTGGCGCGACCGGCGGATCCATTATATGAACAGGTGATATTGCCTCCTCGTCGTCTTTTAAAATCATATTGCACAATATGATACACGTATTAACGATTTGTCGAATCTTTTCGACTGTCATAGAACGGAGAGGACGACTGAGAATCATCCATTTGGCCTTAAGACGACCAAAAGCTCGCTCGATATCTTTTCTTGCAGACTCTTGTAACTTCTTGAATTTCTTTTCCTTCGGATCAGTGGGATACTTATATGCTTTAACAAACGTAGAATATGTAGGATAGATCCCATCGGTAAGATAATATCCACGTTTGTAAAAACGTCCATTTACAGAAAATGAACTGTTTGGCACCGTTCCATTTCGCTTTAGATTTTGTAAAGCTTTTTCACGAAAACGGGTGACAGACTCCCGTGTTTCGGTAGAGGTTGCCGTGTCCTCAATCGAATCGTACACGGCTAAAAAGGTTGATAGAGTACTACCCGTGGAAACATTTTGTCCAAAAGGCAAGGGTGGAAAATATAAATCATCGGATGAAGAAGATGATGAAAACATTGTGTGAAATATAGAGGATTTAGTAGTAATTTGTATTGTGTGTGGGATATTTGAATATGTGTAGTTTATTTGTATTGTGTAGTATTTATAGGATTTTTTTTTTGTTCCACATAACCGTTGGCCCAACGTCTTTTTTTTTTTTTTTTTTTTGTTTTTTGTTTTTTGTTTTTTTTTTGTTTTTGTTTTTACGCTCCAACGTTCACAAGCAACGGATAGTTTCTTCCAAACCGCGTAGGTGAAAATCACCGTTCAACCAAACCGCTCACCCAAACCGCTGGGGTGGCGGTGGTGTTCCCCGGCGGTTTGGGGCAAACCGTTGGCCAAACCGCCACCGTTGCCACTACCCTTAGATATTATGAAATAAATTATTTCATAATAACTCTTTTTAGACAATTACTAGCTATTAATCAAAATTTAATGACTATTAATTATCTAACTTGATCAATCAAGTTATGCACAACTTTTAATTTGGGTCATTGAATTTTGATCAATAGCTAATAATTGTCTAACTTAATCAATCAAATTGTGTACAACTTGAGAGTATCCTCTTCCTTTTTTATAACTAGGTATATAGCCCGCGCGTTGCTGCGGGATATTTTGGTAAAGAAGTTTTTAGCAAGTGTCGGAAAGTAGAAAGGGCGAAAGAAAAATGTAAAGAGTGGAATTGAGTCTATATATAAGGTGCAGTAATGTTATACAAAAAGAAATAGGTACAAAGCTGTTGCAGATAACATAGTTTGTGTTATACAAAAGATTTAGGCTGCAAATTATATGCATTGCAGGTATAGGTTAAGTGCCACACAAAAGATTAGTTGAGTTACTGCAATCTAAACGTATTGCAGGTATAGTTTAAGCGTACACAAAAGATTAGCAGAGTGGTACATGCATATGTTTCGGCATATATTTGTTGAGTGAAAGCACAAATATGATGCGAAACATGGCATATTTTAACGGCAAGAAGCCGTGTTAATATTTACACTGCTGAGTTAATGGCTAGTCTTCTTTGTTCTTTCTTGTAGATTTTGGTCTTCCTCTGATTGCAGTTGAAGCTTTTAGTGGTGCTGCATAAACATAATAAAAAAAAGGTGGCAGTTAGTTTTAGATAATTGAAGAATGCAGTTTTTCTTGGCTAACATGTGAACACTGAGTTTTAAAAAATAGTGTTTCTGTTTGATGGTCAAGGACATAGTGCTTCCAAGTGCGAAAAGCAAAAAAATAATACACAAAGCAACATTGTTTTTTGCTATTTTCTATGGATGAATGAATGAAGATCACAACATTTTCAGAAACAGTAATTCTTGTGAGGGTTTGTAAGCAGGAAAAGCAAACCTAGTGAAAATGTGTGGGTGTAATTTAAAGTCACTGGGCAAATAGTTAAGTGCTTTTTTTTTTTTGGCTGTTGGTGACCAACAGTGGAGCAGGGTGTATAATTTGAATGCAGGCAATAATAACACCATGTGTAGGTCTTTTGTTTTTTTATACTGATAGCGTACACATGTGGAAATGAAGGCTCAGCTTTATTCCGACTATTTAGAAGATGCCATTTGGAGCTTAATGTTTTTAAGAGCAGCTGTTGAGGTGTGCAAAATCAGCAAGAAAAGAGAATGCCAAGGCGGCCTAAATGTGCGAAGCTCAGGAACGATTCCAATTCTAGCAATTGGTCAGAGATGTTAGCCTTTTATTGTCATGAAGCGTCAATGGAAGATATTCAAATGGCCCGACAAATAAACTCACTGTGTGTAAGATTGGTTACTATAATTACTGAGAGGGGTCGTTTGATTCAAGAGTTGGAGACGGTAGACAATTTATTTGCAGAGAAAACGGTGGAGCATTTAAAAGCACTTCAAACAAAAGATGATCAAAAGGTTGAGCTCATGGTAACAATGTTAACTGAACTGGATTTAAGTGCTCGTGATAAGGATGTATTTGTCATGAAGCTTAAGGGGCTTATCGATTTCTAAGCGTTTATATGCAATCTATGTTTATGTAATATGGCTGTGTAATATAGTGTGATGAATAAAATGAATAACAAAGATTACAATGGCATATGAATGATGTCATTTTGCAGATGTAGATTGCACTTTGAAAAAATCTAGCAAATAGTAGTGAATCCATGTTGTTTGTTTGTATGCAAATGGCTCTTTGGTTTATCGAATATTAAATTACTGTGTGTGCATGTGGTGGTTTTTTTTATATTTTATGTATCTATTTAAGACACTCTAGACAGCCCTTCATTTCAATTACTCAATCTTTTAAGCTTTGATAAAGAAGTAAGAAAAGAGAATGTCAAGACACCCTATCTGTGACCGGCTCAGAGCTGAGTCTAATTCTAGCAATTGGTCCGAGCTGCTAGTTCTGTATTGCCATCAATCTTCTGGTCAAGATATTCAGATGGCACAGGAAATGAGCGCACTTGCTGGAAGATTGCTTGCTATCACTCGTGAAAGGGGCAGCTTTATCCTAGAGTTAGAAATGGCCAGGAACACATATGCTTAGAAAACAACTGAGTATTTAAGAGAGGTTCAAGCGAAGGCTGACTAAAAGATTATGCAAATGCGCATAATGGCGGCTGAGCTGGAGCTGAATGCTCGCAACAATGATATCTTTATTCAGAAACTCAAGGGGCTGATGGATTTTTAAGTATGTGTCTACTAAGTTTTATGTACGTTGGTATTTATGAATGCAATTATGCATGTGCGTAAGTTTATTATGAGTGTTGCAGTAGTATGTGCACTAAGTTCATGGCAGACTATTGTAAAATATTCGATTTAATAAAATGCCGTTTTAAATTCCTATTGTGTACCTATTTCCTTCTCTACATCTGCTTGGTCATCTTCAGACAGGAGCCGTTTCAGTGTTTTTGAAGCACCCTCTATATTTTTTTTTCGCCTGCATCTTCTTGATCCAGTATTGGCAGAGATGGTGGGAGCATGCTGTAGAACACTAATTAAGTTGGAAACATGATTAAGTGGTGGTGAGTTAGGCGTAGAAATGGAAGAAGGGAGGAGAGTAGAGAAAGAGTGGAACCTTGAAAGAAAAAGGAAAAGATTAGATTGAAAATGTATGAAAGGTCCAACCCTCTCCACATGTGGAGAGGGGTATTTATAGTTACAATATAACGCCCACTCCCGGGCTGTGGATCAGGCATACAGTGGGTAAAGACCCGTTCCTTCTTCCACGGTGTTACTTAATCTAATACTAATTAACTAATAAACTAACTAACTACGAGCTACCTTAATGCTATTACAATCATTAGGTGACCGAGACTTTTACAGGAATATTAGTATTCCTAACAATCTCCCCCTAAGCGAGGTCACCTTTGAAGTTAAGATCTTTGGTCTTTAAGCATTCTTTAGTCTTTGTAGCTCGTAGGATCTGATTCTTCTCATTTCAGCACACTTCGTACTTCAAGCAAGCGAACTTGTGATTAGAGTTCCTTTGTGATGTGTGATCTTTGAGCTTCTTTGAGATCATCAGCCAAAGTAAATCTCCAAGCTCATCCATAGTTGTATTGCCTTCATGTGATGTAGTGACTAAGGACCATCATGCTCACACCCTTCTGTATCTGGAGACGTTGCATTAGAGTTGAAGATCAGGAGACTTTTTCATCAGAGTTGCGGAAGCGTTGTTGGTAGTCTCTCAACATTTGTTGTAGTGAATCTCTCATCTTCATTAATAGTGTGGAGGATGTGTGAGCATGAGGTATGGATTGACCCGATTCAGCTGGAAACTGGAGCCATCAACTCCATCTTTATATGTGTCCCTGAAATAAAACAGTTAGCACTAAAGATAGAGAACGAATATGGCTTTGTCATTCGTTCTGCGAGGACAGACTACCCTCCGGTTTTGTGAAAACCGACCTGTGATCAGGTAGAGTCTCTTTTAAAGAAGACTCTCCTTGACAGGAATTTCCAGCTTGTAGTAATGAGTTTTCCAAAGAATCCACTTCGGAATCTTCATACTTAGCATGTTCTCATACCGGAACGTCTCAAAGCAGACAGCACGATAGAGTGAATCGGTGAATAGATATTCACGGATTGATGAGAAATTGGTTTATAGAAATCACTCGCGTGTCATATGATAAACATTTTTGAGACACGACGAGAGTTTTATACATTGAATCACATTTCCATCAAAAATACTTTTGTTTGAAAGATATTACACAATCAATGTGCTTGAAAGATAAGTTGGTGAGCACATTGAGAGGTTTTGGCAAAAGTATCCGTCAATCCATATCCTGGAACAAGTTTGATTCAAATTTGAATCGCACCATCGTTGCTTTCCAGTTGTCACTTGATCATTGATCCAAGATGGATCTCACATGTCACCTACCAAGAACTTGAGTGATGTTCGCTCTAGAAGGATTTCCATCGTCATTGTGAATGTTTTCATATCACTCGGATGTTCTGGCAATACCACAAGGATAATGCGTAGGACTCTAAATATTTTGTCTTATTTTCCACATTGTGTGAAACAATAAGCATATTAGGAAGTGTGTCCTATCGAGATTTATGGATGATCTCATGGCTCTAGACTCAATAGTGCGTTTTGATCCGCTCCTGGAGACTGGGGAGGCGTCTCCTGTTTTAGGTATCAACATAGCTCGCAATGAGCGGTCGATACATTGCACAGGGTTCCCCGTGAGAATGAAACAAGCTCTTTTAAGAGAACTTGAGTGGTTGGGAAGTTTTGGTGCAGTGCGTCACTGGGTCCATGACGTCTTGTCTTCAATACCGGCGTTACCTTAGTAACCGCCAGTAGCATATGTATTGAACCCGGTTTCTGCCCTAAGGTTGAATAATTGGAGGGCTATTTCTTTTCACCCTTTCTCATTATATTTCTTTTTCATTCTTCAACCCCTTCAGTGCTTACCGAGATTTCATCACTAGAACCTTGTTGGGTTTGTTCCAGTCCTAGCTCTATCTCAGTCCGCACTCTTCCCTTTCTCACTTTACTCCTTTTTTCAATCATTCCTAAGGACTTCTAATCTATCTATGGATTGTCCCTGGGAAGATCCTTCCGGTTCTGGTGGATCATGGGAACTTATACCTAACCTTAACCAACCTTATAACTCCGTGCATTAAAGTAAATGGTCGGTCTTAGGTATTATTTCCACAAACGCCTTTTGCTCCCCCTCAATATGTGCATCGATATTCGAAAGTGTTTAGCACATATGCGGGAGCCTTTTATGAGTCTTAAAGATCACATTTGATTATCAGATTTCATATTTAAATCACATTCTCTCCCCCGATCAAAAATTTCAAATCTTTCGAGATTTTTGATCTCAATTGATTTAAATAAGTTAGAAAACGTTTGGGAGAGAAATGCGGTTAATTTTTAATATTGTCTGATAAACGGAACTATTTCTTGCTCCCCCTCAAACTGTGAGGGAGGTTGTTATGTGTCAAATTTGAAGAGTTTGTAAAAGATTCGAAGTTTTAGTCAAAACTCTTTGAAAATTTACTCATTCTGACACATAACACATCACAAAACATTATGTTGCAAGGTTTTATGTACGAAGTGTGGGGAGTTTTGATGATACATAAAATTTTGAGAAATCTCCCCCTCAATCAATGACGGATGTTAAAGCATAAATATTTTCATAAACTATTAACGTCATTGATTGGGTGAAAATTTTATCAAACTTTTGAGTTCAATTTGATTTTCATTCAAAATTTCATGGTACCACCAAGTTTTGCACAAACACTTTCCGGAAAAATCATAGAAGGGAAAGTATTTGGCGATAAAAAGAAGACTTCTCTTCTTTATCAAGAAATAATGCACTGAAACGTACATTAGATCGAGGGTGCATGAATATAAAGTAATTCACGCTCGGATGAACGGCACCCTTTGTTAGGAACAACCGTCTTTTTGGCGACGTGTTTTCCTGAATTTTGAAAACCGGGTTGCTATCTGAAGTAATAGCAAACCATATTGAAAGAATGTTTTGAGAAACGACATGTTTTTGAAAAGAACTTTATTTGAAACCGAAAAACTCTTGCTCAAGCATATGTATGATTCCGTGTCATTATTGAATGACATTTCTAGAAACGTACATAATATTGATTACACAAGAGACATGTCGTGAGAAGAATATTTTTGAAATTTTTGTAAAATATAATTTTTTTTTTTTTTTTTTGATTAGATACTATACAAGGATATTTGAAGCAACCCCTTTACTCCTCTTGATCTTCCAGTAGACATTTGAGATCCTCAGGTGTGAGACTCTTCATACCAAGGCGTGGGAGGATGAAGTGAAATCGTTCCCTAGAGAGTGCTTTGGTGAAGATATCGGCTAGTTGGAACTCAGTCCTCACAAAGTAAAGTTCCACAATTCCTTTCTCAACTTGTTCCCTGATGAAGTGATGTCGAATGTCAATGTGTTTAGTTCTTGAATGCTGGACATTGTTGCAGCAGAGTGCAATTGCACTTTTGTTGTCACAGTACATAGGAACCTTATTGCAAATGAGCCCATAGTCAGAAAGTTGAGATCGCATCCAGAGGATCTGAGCACAGCATGAAGACATGGCAATGTATTCAGCTTCAGTGGAGGAGATGGATGTACTCATTTGTTTCTTTGAAGACCAACTGACTAGCTTATTTCCTAAAAACTGTGCGCCCCCAGATGTACTGCGACGAGTGTCTTGACATCCAGCATGATCAGCATCCGAATATGCTGTGAGAGCCATAGAAGTTTCTTTAGGGTACCAAAGGCCCAAGTGGATTGTTCCTTTGAGGTATCGAAAGACTCTCTTGACAGCTTCCAAATGTTTCTTGGTGGGTTTGGATTGATACCGGGCACAAATGCAAACTGCGAACAGAAGGTCGGGTCTGCTTGCAGTAAGGTACATTAATGAGCCAATCATGCTTCTATACATGGTTTGATCGACCGGAATTCCCACATCATCTTCGTCAAGCTTTGAACGTTCAATCATTGGAGTATCAACTGAATCACTGGAGTCGAATCCAAATTTCTTCAACGTTTCATTAGCGTATTTGGATTGATTGATGAATATGCCATTGGGGTTTTGAGAAATTTGCAGTCCTAGAAAGAATGACATTTGACCCATCATAGACATTTGGAATTCGGAGCTCATCTCTTGAGAGAAACGATCACATTCTGAGGGATCAGACGAGGCAAGGATGATGTCATCTACGTAGATTTGTACATGTAGAAGGTGTTTGCCTGTTTTTCTGGTAAAGAGGGTAGGATCAACAGCCCCTTTGGAGAATTTGTTGGACAGAAGAAATTTAGACAAGGTGTCATACCACGCCCTGGGTGCTTGTTTAAGCCCATATAGAGCCTTCTTTAATCGATACACGTGATTAGGGCGTTCTGGATCCACAAAACCTTCGGGTTGAGATACATACACCACCTCTTTCAGATCCCCATTTAAGAATGCGGTCTTGACATCCATTTGATAAACCACCATGTTTTGACTTGCAGCATTAGCGAGAAAGATCCTTATGGCTTCTATTCTAGCAACTGGGGCGAAGGATTCTTCAAAGTCAATACCTTCTTCTTGTCGATATCCTTTTGCCACGAGCCTAGCTTTGTTTTTCAGAACATCTCCATGCTCATCAAGTTTGACCTTGAATATCCATTTGAGAGCAATGATCATAGCACACTCGGGAGGTGGTACTAGTTCCCAGACGTCCAGTCGGTCAAATTCATGAATCTCGTCCACCATAGCAGTGAACCATGAATGTTTAGACATTGCATCCTTGACGCTTTTTGGTTCAGCTTTAGAGAGAACAGAATTGAAGAAACACCATAATGCGTCAGTTGCAAGTTGCTTGCGGGTTGATACTGGACGTGAGGGGTTCCCAATGATGTTGTCAATAGGATGATCATTGGTCCATTTTCGAAGGTATTCATGGGGTTGAAACTGTGGAACTGAGGTAGCCGTGTTAGATTCATCAGAGGATGTTGTTTCATTTGATGGTTCAGGGGCAAAGATATTAACAAATGGCTCATTATCAGATGGAGCAAAAGGATTAACTTCAGATGAATTATCTACATTTGCCGCTCGATGTGCAAGTGAAGGTTGGACATTGGACGTGCTGACCGATTGACTGATGGCGGGGGCTTCAGAATCCCATGACAATGAAGTGGATGGACCGTTATGGTCATCTTGATCATTCACCACCCCATCTGGTGGTTGAACCATTGTAGCTTCGGGAGCATTCATCTGTTGAGGCTCAAAGTATTCATCAAACATTGGGTCAAACAATTTCTTCCAATCTTCACTCGTAGGGGGTACAAAAGGAGCCGCAGGAATGGAATTCTGTACAAGCCTGGAACTAATTGGGCCAGGGGGCAAAAGGTTAGGTACGGGTCCAGAACTTGATTGTCCAGGAACCGGGTGCTCAGTCAGCTCATCGAAAGTAACGTGGATTGTTTCCATTATATCTCTGGTACGTTTGTTGTAGATTCGGTACCCCTTTCGCTCTGGAGCATAGCCAACGAAGAAACCAATGTCGGCCTTGGCCTTGAGTTTCCCAAGGTCTTCACTGTCATTTGTAGGATAACACAGTGCACCAAACACTCGAAGAAACGAAAGATCGGGTTTTCTGCCATGGACCAGTTCATAGGGAGTTTTGCAGTGGAGGGGATGTATCAAGGATCGGTTCTGAGTGTAACATGCGGTGGCAATTGCCTCAGCCCAAAGAAATAGAGGAGCTTTGGAAAAGATGAGCATAGTCCTTGCAGCTTCAACTAAGGTGCGATTGCGTCTTTCTACAACTCCATTTTGTTGAGGAGTTCTTGGTATGCTCTTTTGATGACTAATCCCGACACCTTCATAAAATAGAGTAAGTTGTCTGTTCACAAATTCTGTTCCATTATCAGTACGAACGACTCTAACTATCTTGTTGAGACGGACTTGCAACATCTTGATGAGTTTGATGATGGTTTCAGGAGTTTCATCTTTTGATCGTAGAAACTTCACCCATGTGAATCGAGAGTGATCATCAACAATAACCAGCACATATTTCTTTCCATTGATACTTTGAATCCTCATTGGTCCACAAAGATCCATATGAAGGGTATGAAGAACTTCCATGATAGAATTGACGGTTTTGGGTTTATGGGTATGCTTTTTGCTTTTGCCCATTTGACAGGCGGAACATAGATGATCTTTTTCATACTTGAGTCTGGGCAAGCCTCGAACAAGATCCTTTCGTGTAAGTTCATTGATGGTACCGAAGTTCAAATGGTTTAAACGTCGATGCCACAACCATGACTTGTTCTTGGATGCTTTGGAGAGCAGACAAATTGGAGAGGACCGTAGCATATCTTCGATGGAGATGGTGTAAAGATTAGTGCCCCGACTCCCCTTGAGAAGATCAACACCATCTAATTCTCTAACAAAACAGGTGTGCTTTCTGAAGGCGACTTCGAGATCTGAGTCACAGAATTGACCAACAGAAAATAGATTGTGCCCGAGACCTTCCATGTAGTAGACTCTGGATATGACACTGTCTCCAAAGACATAATCACCATAACCCATTATAGACCCAAAATGGTCATTCCTAAACCTAACCGTACCAATAAATTTTTCCACGAAATTCTTGAGCCTTGAGCGATCACCAGTCATATGTTTTGAGCAGCCTGAGTCCAAATACCAAAGGACGATTTGTACGACCTGCATTTGAAACCAGACAATTGTGGATAACTGAAAAAGCTGGAGCCCCACACACAATTGGGGTCCGTTTGGTTAGAATACACAAATATTGGATTATCATAAGTAACAGGTATCTCACTGAAGTGTTCACATTTTGATGCACTAGAACTAGAGGTGGTATCTATTGCTTCTATAGGAAATAGTCTACCAGTAGGTCTCCACTTCCTAATAGGCATATCTCTAGAGTTAGTAGTCCTAGTTACTGGGCACATTTTCCTCGGAGTGAATTTCCTTCCAGTAGGTCTCCATTGATAACCAACATTAGTGAACACTTTTCCTGTTTTATTCCAGACTTGTTTTGCTCGTTTAACACTAGAAACATTCATATCTGGTGATCGTATAATAGATTTAAGAAAAGGCACAGCACATGCATCATGATCACCATAAAATAAGCATTTGTTACATGTCTTACAAATAGCATCAGAATTCGAATTAATTACATCATTGTTCACACAAATGTTTGAAATAACTCGATTCCTTTCACTAAGCAACACTTTATTGTTCCTAGATGATTCTTCTACTTCCTTCATAAGTGAGCTCTTAGCCGGCAAAGTCCTATCATTCTTTGTATTGCTCTTAGGCTGTGACTTGCTAGCATTAGATACACCTTTTACTCCTGTAGAAGCAATGATGGGAACATTAGTCTGATTAGTTGCTACTTGTTTACTGGTGATCAAGATGGAGGATTGAGGCATGATTTGGGGAAAGTCAACTGTGACATGCTTGTTGCCACTGAGAGGGTGCAATGCAGTTGACCTATCCGACTTGGTATCATTCTTGGGGCATGATCCTATGGCATATTCTAACAATTCCTGGGCCCTATTAGTGAGAAAGCACGCACCAATAATACCATCATCAAGTGGTTTAGCAATCCTCTCATCTTCAATGGTTTCTCTAAGTATGGCCAGACAATCCTTAAGATTTCTAAGATAGTTATTATGAACTAACTTATTGTTCCTAAGGGGAAGAGAAACATTCACAGCATCGCACGCATATTTATTACAAGCAGGTATCTTGGACATTTCATGATCACATGAAACAACGGGCATTTTACCCTTTACCATGGTCTTTAGATTCTCAATTTCATTTAACAAAGAAGTGACTTTCTCATTGTTTTGGTCACGTGTTGTTTTGATTGACTCAAACAATTCTTTATAACGTTGTTTAGCGTTGGACATTTCAGCACGAAGCCACTCATTTTCATGTTGTAATTCATTGATAATGCCCTGTTTTTGAAAATTTTGAGAATCCATAGACTTCTGGTAATTGGTATTGATCACATCGCTTCTGTTCGATTTTAATTGTGCAATTTGGACCTTCAACTTCCGAATCGTGTTAGAGTGAGCTTGAATTACTTCATCCTTTTTGGCTAATTCAAAACATGTATCAAATTCAGGAACATCCGAAGATATCTTGGCATTTGATATTTTTATACTTTCTTCTAGGTGTTGATATTTTAATTGTAGGTTCAAATTATCAACTTCTAGTTTTGAGAAATTCCTGACCATGTTATCATGATCATCGTTTTGAATTTTTTTAATAAGTTTGTAATTCTCCCCCTCAAGCTCAATCACACGATTTTGGAAGACATTCAGAGTAACTGACATTTCATGAAATTGTCGAGCAGATAGCGCAGAGTCGGTAACAGTATAAAACACATCTTTAGCAATGCAATTAGCAATCAAATTATCATTCATGATGAGAATGTTTTTCATGTCAATTTCATTGTGTTTGAGATCAATAGCAAGTTGGTTACCCTCACTTTCCACTTCATCAAAAACCTTTTTCATTTGACTCACATCATCATTAATGGTGTTTTTAAGTCCCTCAAAATGTTCTTTTAGAAGTTTAAAAAATGGCATAACTTCAGTTAGGTAACAATGTTTTGTTTGCTCAAAACCCCTTTCCCCTTCTGTAATCCCTGTAGGTGTAATTCTTATTTTACAGGTTTTCTCAAAGTCATTGAACAATTGACCAAGCACATACAGCCCAATTAGAGTATTACATTGTGTGGGAAGAGTGAGAGGGACAAGGTGCCTGGGTGTGTTCAGGGGATAGGCAGTTGGGTGAGCAATTCTAAACATAGTGCGTGTGTTGCCTACAACTCTTTCAGCTTGCAATTTCTCAATGTCAATATTCCAAAACACTTTTTCAGGACAAATTCTCTTTTGAGGAACAAAAATTGCAGTGTGATTGTCATTGGCATAATCATAGTGAAACACGAGATTCTTAGCAATGCATTTAGGATCCTTTAACCGTTCAGCAAGTTTTGTCCTAGTTCTATCCTCTGCCTCATTGATGTGGTCATAGGATCGAGTATCAGGAGGTGCATGGTTAGGTTCAAGCATAGTTTTTGCATCATATAATGCTGGTTGTGCACCTAGACCTATTTTAAGGAATCTTGCTTTGGGTTTGGAGGTATCATGTTCACTAAATTCATCACTTAACTTCCTGTGGTTTTCCAACATTTGAGCAGATTGAATGGTTTGGCCCTGTGTGTACAACTTATCTTCCAATTTATTTTTTTCAGATATGTAAGTACGCAGTTGCCATTCCATTTTCTGCTCACGTTCATTCAACTCAAACTTAGCACGCTGCTCATAAATGTTTACTTGATCCTTAAGGGCGTTAATTCTAGTGATCAGAGAATCATCAGGGTTGTATATAGAGTGCTCGTACATCTCATGGTTACTAGAATCAATAGACGACATGTCACTCGGTACAACTTGGGTTCCATTGTCATTCACATACATTTCATATGGGATATTATTGGTATTACCCATATTTGTGATGTCTGTGTTGACAATATTCTTGAGTTGTACAGAGCCACATGCCCCCTGTACAGGAGCAGAATCATTCAGATCATGTATAGAAGATGTTGGTACCTCAGAGATAGCAGACGTGATGGATGAATCAGGATGCTGTGAAGAGGATGCTGCTGCAGACAGATTAGCCATGAAGATTGTTTGAGCAGTTGGTTCATCATCCACGTCTGAGTCAAATGCATCACACTCTTCAACTTGAAAGATATTTGGATCATTAAGAGCCATGTCCTGAACAGGTTGATCATCCACATCAGCGTCAAAGGTGTTCCCATCATTACCAGCCAGAAAGAGCAGAGCTTCTTCATCCAACACAGTCCCATTTTCTTGTGCCTGCATTAGCAGCATCTTGTCTTTGAAGTACTCAGAGTTTTGGGGACGTTTTGGGAGAGTGCAGTTCCTAGCAATGTGGCCCAACCCTCCACAGTTGTAGCATTTCGGTTGCTTAGCTTGTGCTTGAAGAGCATTCCCAACTCTGTACTGCCCATTCTCTCTACCAGCATTTCTTTGGTTGAAGTTCTGTCTTCCCTGCACATTCTGCACCACTACCCGACCATCTTCAATGACTGCCTGATTACGTGGATTAGATGAGATTCTGAGCTGGTTGTTAGTAGATGGGAGTGCAGCCCTGAACTGTTGGACCAGTAAAGACACTTGGTTGGAGAGATTATCAATCATCATGTCAGTGTGAGAATACCCAGAATCAAGTTGAGTATTCAATGCAGATGGTGAGGAAGTTGATGATTGACTAGGGGTTGGGGTAGACTTGGAGGATGATTGTGATGGTTGACCTTGATCTTTAGAGGTTTGACTGGGTTGTTGAACATTGGAGACAAAAGTAAGAGATTCATTTGTTGCAGAAGGATTGAGCTTTTCTCGCATTAGCCGATCATAAGCTGCATGTTTCTCATGTTGCTGGAGATACGCATACAGCTGTTCATGATTGGTATGCCTGAGACCCTTGTTGAGCTTCACAGCCGTGACGAACCTATCCCATTCCGGTGCCATGTTGTTCACGAATTTTGAATTGAGCTGTATGTTGGGCATTGTCATCTTGATAGCTCTCATGTCATTGACCAGCTTGTGAAATCTGACGTAATAGTCAGTGATGCTTTCACCTGGATTCATTTTGAAATGCTCAAATTCATCGTATAGCTGTGACTCACGATCTTCTTTAGTTAACTCAGACCCTGCAAGAAGCATTTTGACATTATCCCAGACCGCCTTTACTTCAGTGTTGAAGTTGATCAGTTTGTAGACATCTTTGGGAAGGCCTTGAATGATGATATTAGATGCTCTGATGTCTGCATCATAGCGTTTCTTTTCTTCTTCAGACAACTCATTGTAAGTGCGAGGTCTATCAGGTCCAAACACGGCCGGTAATTGATCAGTTGCTTCTGAGATTGTGTCTCTAGTAGTACCCACTTGAAAGGGTCCCTCATCGATGGATTTCAGAATGTTAACCCCATTATCTTTACCTAGACAGTACAGCCGTATCCTTTGAGCCTATGATTCATAGTCAGTTCTGTCCAACATCGGAGGTCGAGTGTCAGACCCCGCAGCTTGAATGTCATCGGAAGAAGTCGACATCACAAATAAGTTAACCACAACTTAACCACAATAAAAACCAACCGCAACTTAACCACAACTTGACCAAACCGCAGAACACAATCCAACCGCAGTATGAACTAACCACAACCAGAGCAAACCGCAGGCCAAAGATACTAACCGCAGAGTACTAACCGCAAGTTATACCAAACCGCAACAAAATCCAGTCGCAATATAGACTAACCGCAACCTACACGAACCGCAGACCAAAAATACTAACCGCAAGACACTAACCGCAGATTATAACTAACCGCAGAAAAAGTTAACCGCAATGCACTTGAACACAAGACACTTAACCGCAATGAATTAACCGCAACACACTTAACCGCAGAGAATCTAACCGCAGTACTTAGAACCAAACGCAAAATATTTAGCCGCAGAACCTAGACGCAATACGCAAGCTGAGGGAGACTTAACCGCAGAATCTAACCGCAGAGACAAAAGTCCAAAACTGTCACTTTCGTTGCGTTTTGTTTGTATTCCCGAAATAGTAAACGCAGAAAGTTAATCGCAGCTCGCAGGACTTAACCGCAACTAAGAAATGAACCAGTGGACTTAACCGCAACTAAGAAAAACGCCTAAAAACAATTCCAAACTTCCAATAGCTTGATGATATTGTAACACACTCTACACTACAATGTTCCACAAACACTAATGAACATAAAAGGACATCACAAACATGTATAACAACACTAGATGGATGAAACCAATATGTATTCCAAGAAAGTGGCACAAAACTCACAAAACCACTCAAAACATCATCAAATTCGATTCTACAAGGCCCTAAGATGAAACCTTGGCTCTGATACCAATTGTAGAACACTAATTAAGTTGGAAACATGATTAAGTGGTGGTGAGTTAGGCGTAGAAATGGAAGAAGGGAGGAGAGTAGAGAAAGAGTGGAACCTTGAAAGAAAAAGGAAAAGATTAGATTGAAAATGTATGAAAGGTCCAACCCTCTCCACATGTGGAGAGGGGTATTTATAGTTACAATATAACGCCCACTCCCGGGCTGTGGATCAGGCATACAGTGGGTAAAGACCCGTTCCTTCTTCCACGGTGTTACTTAATCTAATACTAATTAACTAATAAACTAACTAACTACGAGCTACCTTAATGCTATTACAATCATTAGGTGACCGAGACTTTTACAGGAATATTAGTATTCCTAACACATGCCTAGATAGCAATCGATAGTTTTAAATAATAGATACTGTGCATGTAAATTTTGTAGAATCAAATTGTTTATTAAATTTGTAAGGGTCACCTGTTTGAGTTTTTGCATCTATTGGCTTATCTTGAAACAACGCTCTCTTTGCTTTGCTTGATCCAATGTCCATAGCCTTTTTTCCAGCCACATCCTCTTTACTTGTTATTGCCATAGGCGTCGGTGGCGTAGCTACATATTTACAAACAAATATTGAAAACTGGCTGGTGGAAATGATATCTTTGAATAAGAAAAATGGTTGGGTTAAATGATGCTACCTGACACTGCTTCTGTAACACCCCCAAAATCATCACGTCAGCGGAAGACTTAAAATGTCAGCGGAAGACTTTTTGGGTGTTACTTCGAGGATCTTTATCACAATCATAGAAAACGACACAAAAGTGACGCTTTAAAGTTTAATTCATTCAAAATACTAAATATTCGAGACATCAAGTTGTTTCATAGTTTAAACAACAAGTTTATTTGAAATGTGTCAAAACGTTTATTTAAGCCCATGCCGGGTTACAAGCCCACTCCGTGCCTTCAAGTTCCTACTCGTTTAGTTACCTGAGATAAACACATGCTAAAAGTGTCAACACAAAGGTTGGTGAGTTCATAGAGTTTATAGTTTCGAATATCGATTTCCAAAATCAAAGAGTTTGTGATTCCATAGAAGTTATAATAACAGTTGATTATCAAATTAAAGTGTGAGTAAATCCATAATATTCATAGCTTAAGTTGTTGGTTTATCAAAATCAGAAAAAGAGTGATTTCCTTAATAATTCAAAAATAGTCCGTTGGTTTGCCCTTCACTGGGTCAACACCAAAATAATAGTTTTTTTGACCTAATCGGGTCAACACCAAAATAGTAGTTCGTTTGCCAATTATTAATAGTTTTTCCTGCTATATAGTGAGCACAATCTCATAGTTTAATAAAACAGTGGGCTACAGCATCGTACGCCCTTAACATTAGTCATTGTAGTGCTACATTATTACTGTTCTCTTGCCCTAAGCTCATGACACTCAACGATTAACAGGCATCAAAATTATCCATAATAATGATGTAAAACAGTGGCCCTCAAGATAGGTATTTACCAGTAACCTATGAAATCAAATAAAGTGCATTTGGTGGCTTTCCTCTAGCGACCAAATGGGGATTGTCAATCCCTAATAGATCTATTCACAATTATTTACGTTCACCCTGCAAGTGATTAAGGCGCATGATCGAGGGACTTTTGGTAATAGGAAACTTAGGCAATAGAGATCAAATATAGCATACCATTAAAAAAAATCACTTGTAATCATGTCTATAGCAGGTATCTCCTCATGAGATATAGAAATGTGTAAACTAGTAAAGTTTATATGAAATATAGTCATGTATTTAGTTAATGAATACTTGTAAAAGTAAAAGCAGTAGTTAAGCATGTATCTCCCCCAAAAACGTTTATAAAACATTGTAAAACAAGTAAGAGTAGGGGCTATGACTCACCTTAGTAGTACGGTAGACAGAGTATAAGTAATGTCAGAAGTGAAGATGGAATTGACTTCAAGAGATAACCTGAATGATATGGAAGTTCGAGATAAGTTCGACTTATCGAGAATCGTGATTTGAATAGTGTTCGATGACAGAATGATTTGTGGCAGAGGTGGCTTGCGTGGCAAAACGCTTAATAGTTCAAGAGCAAGTTATATACAATATAACTTGTCTTTATGTATAAGTATCGTTTATTAGTTATATTTCTCGTCATGAATCAATGATATGTATCAAAAGTTGATAAATGATAAATTATAGTAATTGTAAGGTTAAGTGAACCGATGAGTTTTATTATAGGAATAATCATTACTTAATGTGTATTCAAGTTAACCGATAATAACGTCAAGTTATATAGTTTACGTTATAAATTTTATATATATATATATATATATATATATATATATATATATATATATATATATATATATATATATATATATATATATATATATATATATATATTCTGAAATATAATTATTACTTCGTTATTGTGTAAAAAAATGTAGGTCTCGTTTATATGTTACTATGATATAATCATCAACTTGTCATGCGTACTTAAGTTTCTACGTAAACCCTTAAGTTATACCAAGGTGACTCTTTTATCCTAAATAGTTAAGTAATTACATATTTAGTCCAAAATAAACATGTTTACAACTTATAAAAGTGTTGGGTGGAAAAATGTAATTATTTATATAAGTTATAAAGCTTATAAAAGTTTTTAAGGAAAGTGGTAAGTTATATGAATTGGAGGGTCTGAAGTTGTCAAAATGTGAAAGTTGCAAAAATAGTAAAAATGGCAAAGCTGTATTAGCGTAGGCTCTAACTCAAGACCTCTAGTTTACATCTCCACGACACAACCAACTGAGCTAGTATTGATCTTTAGTTATTCTACCCAGCATGTATATATAGTCGTGGGTTTTGCATGCTTGTAAAATCGTTTGTGTTTCTTATTCTTAAACCAAAACTGAGCGTGTGATTGTTCATGTTTCAAGTAGTTTTTCTCTCGTTAAGTTTCATTTGTTTAGTGTTTCCTCGCCACTCAACGAAACGCAAGAACTTGGTACTCAGCCCATTTAAAACATAACTAAAACTTGTTAGTTTGACTCGTATATGTTTTGATCAGTTTCTTTTCATGTTTTCTTTAGCCATTTTGAGTTTGGAAACTTTAAATAATCTGGTATATATATGTGCATGTCGATTAGGAATAACTAAGTACTAGTTTATACTTTGAGATTTTCATAAGTGTTAACGAGTTTAAAGATTTGCCACTCAAGTTAAACACCACCTTAGCCATATCCAAAACTATTACGAGAGTTCATGAAATAATAGAGAAGTTAAGTGGTACGTAATATGTGGATGTGTATCATAACGAGAATAGTATAGAGTATGTATGGAAAATAATTGGAAGAGACTTACAACACCACGAAATGGTGGGGAGGACACGATGTGGACTCGTGATCAGAAGTGGATTGAAGATGTAGTTCGTTTAAGGACTCAACCATGAACCGAGACCCCCTCCTTGTTGACTTGAATAATGCTTCAAACCTTGGAATATTTGACTAGTTTTCTCGTAAAGTACCAGAAAGAGTGAAAGAAAGACTTTGTAATGTGAAGAGTGTTTGCTAACCCTCTCGTACAGCACAAAAAGGGAACCAACAAATGACTTAGAGAAATATTTTGAGATGTGAAAGGTTTGTGTTTGAGTGTGAGTAACCTGTCGATATGCATGGCCCTATATATACCCAAGTTTGAGCTTGGACAATTGGCAAAATGGAGCAGAGATCATGAGAGTTTTGGAGTGTGAAAGCTTCTCTATTATGCATGTTCTTGGATTGGGGAGAGTTGGAGGTGGGAGGTTGTATGTGTAAGTAGGATTGTAAGAAGGTAACATGGTTTTGTCTTAGGTTACACTTGGGGCAGTAACAAGTGAGGGAGGTGGTTCTCTTGCTCTTGCCTCGTCGACCAAGAGAAGGAAACAAGAAAGAAAGGGCTCGGTTTTGGTTTTGGAACTATATGATTTGTTTGGAGGTCATCAATCAGTTTCTGCTCAAGTTATACTAATTGTGCAAGGTACCTTCGCTTGGTCATTTGTTGGGACAGTAAACATGCGTGAAAATGAGTATGAATTTCCATTCGTGATTCTCAGGTGAGAGGGTAAACGAGTCATGTAAGAATTTGGACATGGAGTGAATTGAATGTGTAAGAAGTAGTGTAACAAAATAGGTTTGGCTGGAACTAGTACCTGGTCGAGACCTAGGAACAAGAGGAAAACATCAAGAGTCGATTTGGGTTTTTGTATAAGAGATAACTTGTGTCATAACATGTATAAGAGTGTTCATGTGTGTGTCATATAATGTGTAAGGAAGTAACATGGGTTACTTAGGTTACATTTGAGAGAGGTGGTGTATGAGTTATAGGTTATATTTGAGGGAGGTGAGTCTTCAAGTTTGAGTCCAGGTCGTATTCCACAGATAACAGCCACGAATTACATTTTTGGTTCAAAATCTTGCGAGTCTAGACGTAAAACATTATTTTAGACAACTTTCGTGTTTTACACTTTTCCTGGTTCGGACCAGAAGGGCCTTAAAATTGGGATTTAAATACGTTACAGAAAGTTGGTGGTTTATTAGAATTCATACGAATTGTTATTGAAATAAAATGCTATTTGTGTCAAGTTGAGATGAAACTTGTAAGGTGCTTTAACTTGATCAATATTCTAGTATAGTAATTATATTTGAAAGTTGATAATAATTGTCGTTCATGGTTCTTAGAGGTCCAATATTGTTAGCGAGTACACATGGGAATTTTAGTAGGCTCGGGATTTATTTAAATTATATCTGTTAATTATTGAAACGTATACTTATTAAGTATCAATGTTTTAAGTTATGTATGGTATCTAGGTTATTAAGGTTTAGGAGTAAATGTCGTTTCAAGGTAAGAGTGAATAACGTTGTAATTGACAAAGTATATATATATATATATATATATATATATATATATATATATATATATATATATATATATATATATATATATATATATATATATTGCAAAAATTGTTATGGGTAAAAATGGTTATATATATATATATATATATATATATATATATATATATATATATATATATATATTGCAAAAATTGTTATGGGTAAAAATGGTTAATCTATGTTATGGTAACGTGTTAATCGTAGGAAAATTTTACGGGGTGTTATAGCTTCTATTAGTTTGGTTGTTTCGTCTTTTTTGGGTTTTTTGTTAAAAACTTGATCCAGAACGAAATCTGTTGTTTGAGCTGTTGTGCTGTAATGGATCTGGAAAATGTTTTGCTCACCTTCAATTGCAAAAATCTCTTCAGGTATTTCTTGCAAGTCCTGCGTGTTATGTTTTGCCAGCAAGTATGGGCATGAATATGCTACGATATCATCTGCTGCAGGGCTGAAGAACGTGAGTGGAACCGTTGCGGATGGGTCTGCAATGTAAGCTTTGAAATTATACCTGCATGTTTGATATAGTGAAATGATGAGGGTCTTGCCTTAATTTAACGTGCTATTTTTTATATCGTGTAAAAGTTTGGTTAAAAAGTATGTACCTATAAGATGGTTTTGGTTGCATGCCATGATCCAGACAACGATACGCTCCATCTTCTTCATTTACCTTGGAAGCACATTGATTGCAAGACATGTAATACCAACCTCTTTTTATGTTGATGCTAGTTATTGTTGCTTCAGTTGTGAATCTGACCCCCTATAATTTTTGTCGCAAAACATTAAGTATGATACTTTTACATGACAAAACGTATGTTAAGTAGGTCATCGGTAGGTAGGAAACTTACTACATAGCTTCCTGGATCTTGTTTTAAAAGTGTCTTTAACGGAAACCTGTTACGAAATTTTTCTTTTTCGATATCTTCATATGGGGTTTTACAAACCCGAAGTGGTGGATTTTTCTGGTACTTTTCTCTGAACCTGTTTGGTATTAAAAGATTATGGTCGATATGTCGTATGCATTGTTTATGTGAAGGTGACATGACAATCAGGTTTTGAGTTTAATGACTTTACCTTGCCCTTGCTTCCTCAGCCTCCGGTATTCGCGGGTTTACGTAATACTGTGTTGCAGAAGTGGAAGTCAACTGGTAGTCTGCAATGATAGTGTTTGAGAACGTGGTAAGAATCTGCAGTGAAAGCTTTTATGGTGAGTAATAGAATACCTCTGAATTTTGTTACTCGACAAGAGCTGACAGCAATTATAACTGGTTGCTCGAGTGTTTCAAGCTCAGCATCTTCAAAATTTTCAGCCATCTTGTCCCACATTGTAAACTCGACAACATTACCACTGGCAAGATAACGACGCATTAGATGAATGAAAAATGTTGTTAGCCTACTTTTTACCAAGAAATGTTTTAAAGATAAGGTGATGTACCTTAAATTCTCGATGTCGATTTTTCGATAGACAGTTACATCTTGATTGTCGTTCGGTTTACGCTTTAGCTTTCCTGTGGTGCGTAGACACCCCATATAATCTGTAAGCAGTTAAATAGGACAATTGTTAGAATTTGTTGGATGTCTAAAATCTGATAAGAAAAAGGTCACCTGTGAGAATTGGGTATTGCATTCTGCCCATTGCATCTTCTTTAGCAACTTTATACTAAAGGTGGTTGTACGAAACAAACTCAAAGTAGTGGTGTGGAATGCTTTCGCTGTCAATAAGCTCAAATTTTGTTGCTCTTCCTAATCTGAGGCTTGTTTTGTTGTTGATGGTTTGTTGGTAGCTGCTGGTAGGCTCACATAAGAAGTCTGAAATTCTGTACACTGATCCAAGCTTTATTTTCGGGCTGAAATAATCAATCTCCTTGACATTCATGTTTCCCTGTATAGCATTTCCCTGTCCATGAGTATCCATTGTTAGGAAAATCTGAGATGCAGTATATTTTGTATATGTTAGCTGAAACTATACACACCTCTTTATCTATCAAGATACAGCAAAAGGCAGTTTCTTTTTTTTGCCGGAGACTCCAGTTTCTGTTTTTTTTTACCATAAGTGACTGCAGTCCATTTTCTATATACTCTAGCTTCGAGTATTTTGCCGTGATATGTTGGCTTTAACTCACGGATCATTGTGACATGTGGTGCAGTGGTGGTCTGAACAATTTCCCCTTCATGAGGATGTGGTACGACAGCAAGTGCATCTTTCTCCATCGTGCTAATATCATATGAAAACAAAGCCAGCTTTAAGTAAATGATTAAAATTTATAATTGTACAGAGAATAGGTATAGCAAGAGGAAGATAATGACAGATAGCAAAGAAAATCAGTGGTTAGCAAATACACCTGTGATGAATCAACGATACGACATTTATATTAAAGGAAAAGGTAGTGAGATGCAGTTATGATGGTATCTTATAGAGTATTCATGACAAAAAGGTAACGCATATATATATTTTTTTAAAGCATAAGTATATGCAGGATATTGTATATGTTAAACAGACGTGGAATGCAAAAAAAAAAAAAAAAAAAAAAAAAAAAAAAAGATGCAAACTTAAAAGGCAAAACATTTTCACTTATAAAAAGAGCCATCCAAAAATGCAAAAAAGGCAGGCAAGGAAAAAAAAAAGGTAAATCAATAACAAAAAAGACAGTTCTTTTTTATCAACAAAAGCAATATCAAGAGTTATATATCTGGTGACAAAAGGCTGGCTGCATTTTTAATTTTTTTTAAGAAATCTTTGTAAACAATATTTTTTTTGACATTTGCTGGTTTGTTTTCTTGTTTTTTTAATAAGAATTCTTAACCCATTAGGAGATGTAGCTCTATATAGAGCCACATATAATTGCCCATGACCGAAGACAGGTTCAGGAAGGTACACACTGATTTTGTTTAGAGATTGACCCTGACTTTTGTTAATTGTCATAGCATAACAGAGTTTAATAGGGAATTGGGTTCGTTTGAAAACAAAAGGAAGATTTGGATCTTTATGAATTAAGGATATCCTGTATATGAAAACTTTTTCACCAACTCTTGTTCCCGTGATGATCTGCACTTCAATAAGCCTTGACATTAGATGTGTTATGATGAGGCGAAAAATGATCCGTTTTTAGGGGGTCATTTAAGCCGGAATTGGAATTTATTTGATCTAATATTGCCCTAAATCGTTCCTTTTGTGATTTTAGGTACTTTGGGAGTGAATTCTGGAAAAGGAAGCATTTTGGACGTTTTTGGAGCATAAAAGTGAAGAAAACGGCAAAGTCTTAATTTTCCTTGCTGGGAACAGTACCTGACGGCGTCAAGAAGAATTTGATGATGGCGTCAAGAGCAATTTTGGTGACAACCCAGAGAAAACGTGACGGCGTCAGAACAAGGGTGTCAAGAGTAAAAGTGGTGACGGCCCAGAGCAGAAATACACATGACGGCGTCAGATCTGGATCTAGGCAGTCCGAGAAGATTTTTGGCGGCGAGATGACGGCGTCAGAACTTTCCTCTTGACGCCGTCACCTCCTGAAATCTATATATACTTTTCTAATTTTCATTCATTAAAAGGGGAACTTGTGTGGAGAATTTTAGGGTCGAACTTTATAAACCCTAGCTCGTGTGTAACAGTATTTTCAAGGGTTTTCACCCCTTGAAACCCTTCATGTTCAATTGAAATAAGTATCCTTTCAATTCATTCAATATGTCTATGTGTTGTTTGAATATATCTTACACTTGTTTTAATTTTAACATGCTAGGCTAGATCTCTTGTGTGTTTGCTTAGATGTAATGAAACCTAGATGTTGATTATAGGTGATTGCTTGCTTATAGATTTAATGGATGAATGATTTCAATGTTAGGCTTAAGAAAACTTGCAGATCTCCATTGTGTAACTTGCTTGAACGTCTTAAGAAACATGAACCGATGTGTACTAGGTTTTTATGGTTGTATTTAATGCATGAGCGAATTCTAGTGATCCCATGTTAGGAGCTTCTTGCAGGCTTGACATAGGAGTGAAGTAGGAGCTTATAGAATTGGGGAAGTAAGTACGTGATGAGGCGAAAAATGAACCACTTTTAGGGGGTCATTTAAGCCCAGAATTGAACTTATTTGATCAAATATTGCCCTAAATCGTTCCTTTTGTGATTTTAGGTACTTTGGGAGTGAAATCTGGAAAAGGAAGCAATTCGGACGTTTTTGGAGCATAAAAGTGAAGAAAACGCCAAAATCTTAATTTTCCTTGCTGGGAACAGTAGGTGACGGCGTCAAGAAGGAATTCCTGACGGCGTCAAGAGCAATTTCCATGACAATCCAGTACAGATTTGACGGCGTCATGAAGAAGGGCGTCAAGAGTAAAAGTCATGACGGCCTGGAAATGCACAACACATGACGGCGTCAAAAGTAGATCAAGGCAGTCCGAGAATTATTTTGGCGGCGAGGTGACGGCGTCAGAAACTTTGTCTTGACGCCGTCAGACCCTATTTCCTATATATAGTTTTCTAATTTTCACATTAAAAAGGGAGAAGTTTTGGAGAAACCCTAAGTACGAACTTGGTGCGAATTTTACAGGTTTTTCAAGGGTTCTAAGCCCTTGATACCTTTCATGTGTAATTGAGATAAATATTCTTTTAATTCAATCAATATGTCTATGTGTTGGTTGTCTATCTCTTGTTCTTATCTTAATTCCATCATGCTAGGCTAGATCTATCTTGTGTTTGCTTAGATCTAATGAAACCTAGATGTTAATTATATGTTGATTACTTGTTTATAATTGTATTGGATGAATGAATTTAATGTTAGGCTTAAGAAAACTGGCAGATCTCCAAATGGTAACATGCTTGAACGTCTTAGGAAACATGAACCGATGTGCACTAGGTCTTTATTGGTTGTATTTAATGCATGAGCCACTGTTTATAATCCCTATGGTTGTGCTGGGCATGTCATAGGAGGAGATAAGAGCTCATAGAATTGGGGAGTTAAGTGCGCCACCCCATGAATGGTATTAAGGAATACAATCCGTCATCCATGCAACTATAACAAGTAATTAACGTGTAAAAGATGTCTAGGGAGTAGTGAAATCTAAGTAAACACATTTTCTCCACTTATTGCTCACAACTTTAGTATAATTTAGTTTATTTTCATTTCTAGTATTTTATTTTGATTGCATCTTTAGTATTGGGTTAGTTGACTAGCAACTAATTCCGCCCAAATCCTTCAAACCCGAGATTTTTACTTGCTTTCTAAAAAATATAAAAAATACAAAAAGAATCATCTCTCACCTTTAGAACTAGTAATTAAGTTTTCTAATCCTAGCGACACTATTCCTAGCTGAACGATCAATCCCCCGGTACTTGTCACTATACTATACTACAACGATCATGTACACTGCCTGGTGGGGGTTGTAAGCTTCTCAAGATCCCTTGTGAGGTAAAGCCTGGTGCAATTCCCACGCATCAAGTCTTTGGCCCCGCAGCCCGGGGAATAGTTATTGTCTAGGTTAGAATTTCTTTTTATTAGGTCTACTTGCTAGATTCCTTTCTAGTAAGATTTTATTTTTATTTTTAGGTTTTCTTTAGTCTATCTTGTTTCTTTGTGTTTTTGTTCGTAACTTTTCACTACCCGACATCATGGACGATGGGAAAATCTTTGAACCCGTCATCCCACCACAACAAAACCTACCATTAGAACCTCTTAGGCCCCAAACCTTAGGAGACTATTCCCGACCTCGCCACCAAGGCTACAGAAACACCATTGAGCTCACCGGAGCCAATGTGACCCCCTTGCGATCCGACACCATCCGGTTGGTGCAAAGCGGATGTGCATTCCATGGACTTCGTTCCGAAGATCCAAACCAACATCTTAAGGACTTCCTCAAAATCGTAGATTCCATAGACCTAGATGTTGAAACTAGAGAGACAACCCGATTACGCCTATTCCAATTCTCTCTACGGGATCAAGCTAGTCAATGGCTTGAGCGTTTACCCGCGGGATCCATCACCACATGGGATGATCTCACCACTCGTTTCCTTGCTCAATTTTTCCCACCGGGGAGAACTACTAAGCTTAGCAATGACATCTTGATGTTCCAACAACGTCAAAATGAATCTCTTTATGAAGCATAGACTCGTTTCAAGGACTTACTCCAAAAAGTCCCTCATCATGGCATAGATCTTTGGCTCCAAGTCCAAATTTTTTATGACCATATCGATATCTCCACAAGGCGAGCCATTGACCAATCGGCCGGTGGTAAGCTACGTGATCTAAATGCGGAACAATCATGGGAACTCATAGAAGATCTTGCTCTCTATGACAACGAAAGTTGGAATGATCCCCGTGACTTGAACAAAACGGTCAAGGCAATATCTTTGCCTTCGAACAATTCTAGCACTCCCGACCGTAGGATCATGGAACTTGAAGGTCGAGTCAAGTCTCTCATGAAACCTTACGAAGCTCAAAAATCCTCAAGCCAAGTAAGCAGAATCGCTTCTACATGCAAATTATGTAATGGCCCTCACGAGACTCATAACTGCATGGAGCTTCCAAAACGGGCTTATAACGAATTCACGTCGTCACACGTGGGTCAGGGTCCTCGAACTTCTGACGAGGCCTATGAAGCATGGAAGGATAAACCTAATTTCAGAGGGTACCAAACGCGGAGCGTATCTTTCAATGATTCCTCACCACTCACCTGGTCCGAGCATTTCCCATCACAAGGCATTCCTAGGCAAAGCTGTGAAGATGCTCTAAAAAAATTCATTCTATCTCAAGAATTACAGCTCTCTACGCTCGAGGCTAAATTTAGACAACAGCAGGCTGATATGAACAGCAAGATTTGTAATCTGTTAACTGCTATCATAGAGCATGTTGTTAATAAACCCTTTCACATTGATGAGGTTAAGTCTGTTACCGTCATGAGTCCACCAACCTCCCCTGTGAAAATAAAAAGTCCTAGCAAGTTATTCAAACATCTATCTCCTAAAGGAAAAGAACCTGTCAACCCCCTAGGACCAATCCATTTCGTAAACACCATCACCACGATATCTGCTTCTACACCCAACCCAACCCAACAACAAACTAACAAATCTGGTCATACAGCTAAAGATGAGACCTTAAGGGTAGACCACGATTCGGCCATAAAACTTACCGACTCATCCGAGCAGTACACCGCGCGAGAATCTGGAAAATCGGATGAAGGGAAAGAGAGATCGGAAGAGCATGAGAGAAATCCAACCATTTTGGGCAAATCTATTATAGAAGAACCCGAGAGAAAAATGGAGGATGTTACTAGTGGGAGTAGCAATAGGACTAAGGAAAGTAACCCTAAAGTTTTCAAGATCTCCTGCACCATTAAGGAAAAGCTCCTAACCGATAGTCATATAGATCCTAGCTTCCCAGTCAACATAATCCCCCTTTCCTTATACCATGAGGCCTTCCCAAAACGCATTGCGTGCGAAAGGGTAATGAAAAATTTATCAGTCAGGATTGGAGAGCTTGTTTACAATACTGACCTCACCGTGGTCGATGATGTGGATCCTCTCACCAATTAAACGTTAACCAACCTTGTTCTTGGGAAACCATTTATCAATGAATCGGGAGTGATCCTTGATGAGAAAGAAGGTAGTGCATTATTCACCAATGGTGTTAAGAAGGTAATTTTTCGTAGGGGTAATGAGGAGGTGTACGAGTATCGTCCTTCCCTTGAGGGGAATATATATAGGTCGAAGGATGGAGAGTCGGGGAAGATAAGACGGCGTGATCCGAATAATCTCAAAATCCCCTGCATGATCGGTCATAAGTACTTCGATAACATCTACATTAACGTATTCCTGCCGAAGAATTTTATGTCATTATTCCATTATAACAATATCTGCAGATGGGGAATGATTTACAAGGGAGAGAAAGTGGTTGGTAAGGATCATGAAATCCAGGTGTTTGTAGGAAATATGGCATTCACTATGGAATTTACGATCGTGGACAACATCGAGGACTATGTCGACCCTAGATTGTCACAAATTGTTTTTGGGGCGCCATTTTGCGAGATCACTAATCTGATAATTGATGACCGGAACGGAATTATGACCTTCGCTGATGGAATTAGGAGGGTTTCATACCAAATGCCATACAAGAGAAGAGACCTTAAGGAAATCGATTGTGACGGGCTTGATAAGATAAGTTCCCAACTTATTTTGTGCGATGAAGATGTTCGGAGAGGGTGTAAGAACACTTCTGATTTGTCATGTGGATTCTTTAAGGATGTTAATAAGCTTGGTTCTAAGTATCGAAAAGATATCTTCGAGTTCGAAGATCCGAAGTACTTACACTATCAAAGCGATACTGGTTTAGAAGATGACCTAGAAAGTGAAACCAACGACGAGGTCACGTAGTAACCCATGACCTTGAGTCTAGCTACAAGACTCGTAAATAAAGAAAAGCGCTTCTTGGGAGGCAACCCATGTTTTGTGTGATTTTACTTTGTTTGTTTATTATTTGCTTCCGTATGCATGCTTTGTTTTTATTGTTGGTTGATCATGTTTCTTAATTAAATAGTGGAAATACTTTACTTTGTTGTTTTGGCTTAGTCTTAACTCCACCTAGAAGTATTTTTGCAAAAGATAAGTGTAAGGGGAAACCCCAAATATGTTTTTAAGAAACAAACCGATCATGATTCTCCACAATATTAAATGAACATGTATATTAGTATTTGTTAGAGTCAAATGCTTGTATTGAGTCATAATGAAGTTTTGAAGGATTTTCCAGGAAGTAGGACCAAGTTTTTCCAGAAATTTTCCGGAAACTTAACATAAGAATTTCTGCAGGTCACTTCTGACGGCGTCAAGAATTTCTTCTTGACGGCGTCACGTGTAAAAATCTGGAAATTTTACCGGTTTTGTTTTTCTAACGGAGTCTTATGGTTTTTGTGAATTATTAAGTTTTATAATCGCCAGGAAATCTGCAAACTTCATTCCACAAGCATTATATCTTATCTTGTTTTCTAGGATTTAGTAACTTATATAGGATGCCGCCGATTTTACGCGAGGTTGTTTTGTCTATTTTCTCAGGTTTTACAGGTTATGTTTGACAAGAAGATGATTTATTTTTCCGGAAGGGAAGCTTTGATTGTTCATTTTCTTGGAGGAAGATTTAACCTGGCCACCTTATTATCCATACCGAGCGAATCAGGGGAGTATTTGATTTCATTCTTTTTACTTTTTAACTTTTACATTCTTTACTTGAACATTGGGGACAATGTTCATCTTAAGTGTAAGGGGAGGGTAAAAACATGATACCTTACATATGCACTTTCGCTTGAGTTTGTTTTGTTTAATAGTAGATGTGTAATAAAACTATGAGAAATACTTGTTAGTGCAATTTTAGCGCCAAATTTAAATTTTTTTACAACATTTAGGAGTGAAACTTTAGCCATAGCAATCGTCTCATGGATAGGAGATTGTATGACTAGCACATAACCGTATATTCAGAAAAATTTTCCACCCAAATATGTGAGGTTCGCCTTTAGATTTGATAGGAAAAGCATTTACTATTAGTGCTTATGAGTGTACCGGTAGCATTTAGATTCTAGAACTTGCGTTAGTGATGCATCCCGAGACCGCTAGTGAGACTACATTCGTGTAGTAGGATTTACTATATGATAAGAGGCATTAGGATCACCCTTGTGTTAAACCCGTATCATAATTACTTGACCATTTACGTCATATTACTTGGCTAGTTAAGTCAACTAATTTTTCCCACACCCTTAGCGTTGTACTCATCTTTAGTACACGAAACCCCTAGTACACCCCTCCGAGCCTATCTTTTCGTTTCTAACTTTAAGCATCTTACTTAAAGGAAGAATTTGTTACACCCCACTTAAATGTACAACCAAATCGCCTTAGCCTTCCGTGTATGTGCTCATTTTTAGTGCATTATTGTTATTTGTTAAACCCTAAGTTAACTATCTAATTGATTACATGGTTGCTAAGTCAAGTCATATCCTTGTACATATTGTTTTGGGACGATTGGGACTCATGGGTAAAGTACTTATTTATGGAGTAATGGGGAAGAACATCATATTATTACCCCCATATGGACGTTAATCTTAAAAGTGCTCCAAGTGTTTTGATTTTCTTAATTCGAGTCATTAGATTAGTTTATTGTAAAGTATGTAAAAATTCAAGTGTAAGGGGAATGTTCATCCCCTATGATGTATTATTTTGGATGTAGGGTAAGAGTGTATGCAAAAAAAAAAAAAAAAAAAAAAAAAAAATCGGAAAAATCAAGAAAAAGAAAAAAAATAGAAAAAGAAAAAGAGAAAAAAACATACGGACTACCATCCCGTTTCATTCTATATTTATTTTATGTTTTTATTATTTTTCATTTATTAGCTTAAGTCGAGTCTAGTCTTGGCTTAGCAACGCCACATTGTACATGTAATTAACCAAGATTGTTAACTCGCCACCAGTAAAACTTCCTTTATCCAACAAAACCGTGTATTTCATATCCCTACACCTAACATTACAACCCTTTAAAAGACCTATTTGATAGTTTATCCTAGGTGCTTACGCCATGTGGTGGAGGTTTGATCCTTTCCCAAGCCTATGGTAATCTATTTTGCTATGACAGGTAGTGAGAAATATCTTCCGTTTCCATATTGTAATCTATACTTTATTACACCCGAGAGATGTGAGTATCTAAACACTATTTGTGAGGTGCTTGTGTATGACCTCCGTGCTTGTCTATTGGTCTTTAGTGGAACGATTATTTGTTGTAATTACTTTTATATTAGTGTTAAATGACCCCTAACTTGTATTTTGATTAGAATAAAAGCGCATTTTCTTGAGGACAAGCAAATCTCAAGTGTAAGGGTATATGATGAGGCGAAAAATGAACCACTTTTAGGGGGTCATTTAAGCCCGGAATTGAACTTATTTGATCAAATATTGCCCTAAATCGTTCCTTTTGTGATTTTAGGTACTTTGGGAGTGAAATCTGGAAAAAGGAAGCAATTCAGACGTTTTTGGAGCATAAAAGTGAAGAAAAACGCCAAAGTCTTAATTTTCCTTGCTGGGAACAGTAGGTGACAGCGTCAAGAAGGAATTCTTGACGGCGTCAAGAGCAATTTCCATGACAATCCAGTACAGATTTGACGGCGTCACAAAGAAGGGCATCAAGAGTAAAAGTCATGACGGCCTGGAAATGCACAACACATAACGGCGTCAAAAGTAGATCAAGGCAGTCCGAGAATTATTTTGGCGGCGAGGTGACGGCATCACAAACTTTGTCTTGACGCCGTTAGACCCTATTTCCTATATATAGTTTTCTAATTTTCACATTAAAAAGGGAGAAGTTTTGGAGAAACCCTAAGTACGAACTTGGTGCGAATTTTACAGGTTTTTCAAGGGTTCTAAGCCCTTGATACCTTTCATGTGTAATTGATATAAGTATTCTTTTAATTCAATCAATATGTCTATGTGTTGGTTGTCTATCTCTTGTTCTTGTCTTAATTCCATCATGCTAGGCTAGATCTATCTTGTGTTTGCTTAGATCTAAAGAAACCTAGATGTTAATTATATGTTGATTACTTGTTTATAATTGTATTGGATGAATGAATTTAATGTTAGGCTTAAGAAAACTGGTAGATCTCCAAATGGTAACATGCTTGAACGTCTTAGGAAACATGAACCGATGTGCACTAGGTCTTTATTGGTTGTATTTAATGCATGAGCCACTGTTTATAATCCCTATGGTTGTGTTGGGCATGGCATAGGAGGAAATAAGAGCTCATAGAATTGGGGAGTTAAGTGCGCCACCCCATGAATGGTATTAAGGAATACAATCCGTCATCCATGCAACTATAACAAGTAATTAACATGTAAAAGATGTCTAGGGAGTAGTGAAATCTAAGTAAACACATTTTCTCCACTTATTGCTCACAACTTTAGTATAATTTAGTTTATTTTCATTTCTAGTATTTTATTTTGATTGCATCTTTAGTATTGGGTTAGTTGACTAGCAACTAATTCCGCCCAAATCCTTCAAACCCGAGATTTTTACTTGCTTTCTAAAAAATATAAAAAATACAAAAAGAATCATCTCTCACCTTTAGAACTAGTATTTAAGTTTTCTAATCCTAGCAACAC
Source organism: Artemisia argyi (assembly GCA_030686995.1). Taxonomy (NCBI): domain Eukaryota; kingdom Viridiplantae; phylum Streptophyta; class Magnoliopsida; order Asterales; family Asteraceae; genus Artemisia; species Artemisia argyi. The sequence goes on along the minus strand of CM060691.1, from coordinate 111,186,025 downwards.
TATTCCTAGCTGAACGATCAATCCCCCGGTACTTGTCACTATACTATACTACAACGATCAGGTACACTGCCTGGTGGGGGTTGTAAGCTTCTCAAGATCCCTTGAGAGGTAAAGCCTGGTGCAATTCCCACGCATCAGTACGCCACCCCATGATTGGTATTAAGGAATATAACCCGTCATCCATGCAACTGTAACAAGTAATTAACCTGTAAAAGATATCTAGGGAGTAGTGAAATCTAAGTAAACACAATTCTCCCATTTATTGTTCACACCACTAGTTTAATTTAGCTTATTTACATATTTGTTATTTTTTTTATTGCATCTTAGTTATTGGGTTAGTTGATTAGCAACTAATTCCGCCTACTCTTCCAAAACCCGAGATTTTATTTGCTTTTATAAAATATAAAAAAATACAAAAAGAATCATCCCTCACCTCTAGACCTAGTTTTTAGGCTTTCTAATCCTAGCGAAACTATTCCTGAGTTGAACGATCAATCCCCCGGTACTTGTCACTATACTATACTACAACGATCAGGTACACTGCCTGGTGGGGGTTGTAAGCTTCTCGAGATCCCTTGAGAGGTAAAGCCTGGTTCAATTCCCACGCATCATGTTACTATCATACGTGTCCCGTTGCATAAACCGCCCGCCAAGTTAACATTTCTCAAAAGCATCACCGGTGATCCAACTTTAAGCTCTAGTTCATGTGGCGGGAAGCCTGGCAGCTTAAATGTGTTAATATATTCAGGAGGATATAACATCTCAGTTTCTGCTCCGTTGTTCTGAATTGGTATGGCTATATCATAGCTTGCATAAGTCTTAACCTGACCTTCAACCATTGACAAAACTTTTGAGTTAACGATATCTGCTGTTTCATTTTTGGGACAGACGATTGCTTTTTGTTGCAGAGTTACTGCAGAAGGTGTTTGAAGTGTTGGTTGACCATAGATGAAATCTATCAGGTTTGATAGACCTTCTTCATCATCCTTTAAGCCATGCTGCAAAGGTACGCGCCGAACTTCGCTCTTCTACATTAAGATCTGACCGGAATAATCTCATGTTTTATTTAAGTGTCATGAGTCGGAAGTGTGCCCATAGGTGGGATTCTGCAATGGGTGATGCAATCACCTCCATTTTTGGTGCACCTTTTTTGACTGGAAGCGTTTGCCGAAAATCCCCGCCTAAAATGATTGTTTTCCCTCCGAACAAAACATCTGGCATATCTAGTATGTCTCTTAGAGTCCGGCCCAATGTTTCAAAGCATCGTCGATCATTCATGGGTGCTTCATACCAAATAATAAGGTCGGTATCCTTTAAAAAATTTCCTACATGAGTGTTTTTTTAACCTTACAGAGTGATAACGCTCAAAATTAACATGTTTTTAGTCGCGTTATTGTTTGTTTTACGCATGGAAATTGGTCATATTTGTATAAATTTGTTACTTAATCGTGGAAAAGTGTTTATGCATGCAAATATAGCCAAAAGCAGGTAAAAATGATTAAAAGATGAAGAAATGAAGTGATCATGCACATTTGGAGAGTTTCAAGAAGATCAAAAAAGAAAGAAACGACGCATGGACAAAAGGATTTGATAAAGACAAGTTTTCTACACATATTTATCAAGGAAATATCAAGTTCTAATGAATTAAGTCATGCCACAAAGAAAGACAATGCATGCAACGTAAAACGACAAAGAAAAGACAAAAGAATAATTTCACGACAGTGTCCAACCGATCGGATGCAACCCGCATCCGATTCGGTTGGAATGTGCCAAAAGAGTGCCATCCGATCGGATGGAGAGAAACCGATCGGATGGAGGTGACTGATGTTACAAGTTTTGCATTTATGGACGTATTTACTCCCCATAATCATGTGTGGCTGATCATTTCTGCTTAATAACTTTAGAGGGACGTTTCTACTTGGAGGATAAGTGTTATTATGCTATATAATGACTACTTAGGGTCTAGATTACTTGTACCATCAAATATCTAACTAAGTGTTACACCAAACATAGTTAGTTCATCTTTTATTGCCTGAAAGTTTACTAAGTGTTGTGAAAACGTCCGGAAAGTGTTGAGTTCGAGTCTCAAGCATTGGTTCGAGTTTGGAGTTGTTTACTTACGTTAGTGAACAATTGGAGGAGTGTGGTTGCTATAGCTCCACAAGTTTATTCATTGTAATTCTCAAGCTAGGTACACCTTGATACTTATAATGAACAATTGTTACTTTGAGTTTAATGAAAGTTTTCTTATTTACTTGTGTTTTAATATGATTGTTATGGAGTAATTTGTGATATACTTGTGTATATGATGTGATTGGTTACGGAGTATTCTTTTATGAAAAAGGTGATGCATGAAAACATATCTATTTTATGAGTTTGTTGAAATAACATCTAATCTTGCTTAATTTGTTGGTAAAAACAATCTTTGGGAAAATAGGTCCGAAAGGAATTTCAACTTGTTTTTATTCCAAAACATCAGTGCACGAATTAGTATGGAATAGGATGCTTGACACCTATCTTATTTACTTGTTAAAATGGATTTGAGAAGATTTCATCACGAAAAAGGACCGAAAGGATTCGTAGGAATTCATAAGAAAAGAATTGATTTTTAAAACAACCATGTGATTATAGAATTGTCATACTCATTTGATATGTCCGAAAGGAGTCATTTAGGTGATAGAATTCTTAGTGGTAGTTAAAACATGACATAAATCATAGATTGTATAACTACTCATTTTTAGTTGCGCATCATAACAAGTTTTACACCAAACTTTATACTTAAATTGTCATGATACTCCTAATTACCAATCAAGAAATTATACACAAGTATATGCTTAGTTCTTATTGAGTTTCTTTTAAATTGATATTTACATAAATTTGGATTGACAACCCTTATTTAACAAACGTTTTTCTTATTACTAAAACTATCAAATCACTTGGGACGATCTCGACTTACCCACCTTTACTACATCGGACGAGTATACTTGCTCGTATGTGCTAAATAATAATCGGATATATCGTGTTTATAAATTTTAAAACTTGTACTAATAAAACGCACATCAACTTTTTGGCACCGTTGCCGGGGATTTGATTAATTTTTTAGTTTTTAGTAATAAAATTGTTTGTAATTTGTGAATTTTCAAGTTTTTAGAGTAAAAAAAAAGTTGGTTTTTAGCCAACCGAATCGGATGGATGTCCATCCGATCGGTTGGTGGCCACGGTAAATTTTTAGGATTCTGTTTTTTTCTTATTTAATGTTCATTTTTTCTATTTTTAGTTAATTAGTTTTAACGATTATATGATTAATGTTAGTTATTATTAGTTATAAGATGTCATTATGAGTATTTTAATGTTTTTAGTAGTTTTAATTTTAGTTAATATTTTAGAAGTTTAAAGAATACCTTAGTTAATGTTTTTAATGTCCTTAATGTTCTCATTACTGCTTTATTAAGTTTAAAGTCTTTTTATAAAAAAATATAATAAAAAAAAAATAGTTTCAGAAAGCTCCAACCGAATCGGTTGCGGGTTCCAACCGATCGGTTGGAGGTGGTAATTTGTGCCATCCGATCGGATGGATGTCCATCCGAACGGATGGAAGTCTCGGTAAAATTTTTAACATTTTTATTTTCTAGTTTATTTTCAATTCTAAGTGTTTTAGTTTGTTAATTTACTTGTTCTTATTTCATATTAAGAGTTATTTGATTACAACTAACCCTCATGCTAATGATTTGGATGTTTTTGTTGATGGTTATGTTATAGTTAGTAATTGCTTAAGTTGAAATGGAGAGTTTAAGTCAGATTTCGGCATACTTGAAAGATTTGGAGGATATGTTCAAGGATTCCGGTGATTCCTTGGAAAAGTTGGAAAGCATGTTGTAAAAGGCTAAGTTAGATTTAGAAGGAGAAGAGGTTGTTGGTGACAAGGTGTCTTACTTGCCACATGAAATTTGTTATCCAAAGAAGGATAAGGAAAGGAAGGTTGTTGTTTTCACAAGAGCACCACTTAAGGAATTTGATGCTCCACACATGAGGTATTCTACACCTTGTGCGGTGGAAGGTGTTAAAGCGTGGGATGCGGAATTGAACATGGAATATGGAGACAATTACATTTCGGAAGAAGTACTTGACAAGCTTGGTTTTGTTAGGCTTGACTATGGAGAATATGGAAGGAAGGAAGTGAAAGGAGTTAGGCTTGACTACGTGGGTCAGGTTGGTATTCCATAGATAACAGCCACGAATTACATTTTTGGTTCAAAATCTCGCGAGTCTAGACGTAAAACATTATTTCGGACAACTTTCGTGCTTTACACTTTTCCTGGTTCGGATCAGAAGGGCCTTGAAATTGGGATTTAAATACGTTACAGAAAGTTGGTGGTTTATTAGAATTCATACGAAGTGGTATTGGAACAAAATTTCTATTTGTGTTAAATTGAGATGAAATGTGTGAGGTGCCTTAACTTGATCAATATTCTAGTATCATAATTATATTTGAAGGTTGATAATAATTGTCGTTCATGGTTCTTAGAGGTCCAATATTATTAGCGAGTACACATGGGAATTTTTAGTAGGCTCGGGATTTATTTAAATTGTATCTGTTAATTATTGAAACGTATACTTATTAAGTATCAATGTTTTAAGTTATGTATGGTATCTAGGTTATTAAGGTTTAGGTGTAAATGTCGTTTCAAGGTAAGAGTGAATAACGTTGTAAAAAAAATTGTTATGGGTAAAAATGGTTAATTTATGTTGTAATAATGTGTTAATTGTAGGAAAATTTTTACGGGATGTTATACAATTTCGTCTTCCTTTAATTCTTCCAAATTCGGATTCTCAATACGAGACAAATGATCGGCGACAAGATTTTCTGCTCCTTTCTTATCTTTTATTTCGATATCGAATTCTTGGAGTAGTAAAATCCAACGGATAAGACGCGGTTTTGCATCTTGTTTAGCAAACAGATATTTGAGCGCTGAGTGATCGGTGAAAACAACTATTTTGGAAAGCACGAGATAAGATCTGAATTTGTCAAAAGCAAAAACTACGGCTAACAATTCTTTCTCCGTAACCGTATAATTTTGTTGGGCGTTGTTAAGTGTTTTGCTAGCAAAATATATAGGACGAAAATGTTTTCCTTCACGTTGTCCTAAAACTGCCCCAACAGAAAAATCGCTTGCGTTGCACATAAGTTCGAATGGTAGTGACCAATTAGGTGAAACCATAATCGGAGCACTAGTTAATTGACTCTTTAGTGTTTCAAAGCTTTAATGCAATCTGCATTGAAATAAAAAATAGCATCTTTTTCAAGAAGTTTTGTCATAGGACGAGATATTTTGGAAAAATCTTTAATAAAACGACGGTAGAAACCGGCATGTCCTAAAAAACTTCTAACGTCTTTAACGTTAGTTGGAGGTGGTAATTTGGTGATAACATCAATTTTTGCTTTGTCAACCTCCATTCCTGAACTTGATATTTTGTGTCTTAGCACAATTCCTTCGGTTACCATGAAATGGCATTTTTCCCAATTAAGAACGAGATGCGCAGCTTCACATCTTTCGAGCATTTTGTCTAGATTTGAGAGACAAGCTTCAAAAGAATCTCCAAATACTGAAAAATCATCCATGAAAACTTCTATAGATGTTTCAAGCATATCTTGGAATATAGCAATCATACACCTTTGAAAAGTGGCAGGTGCATTACAAAGACCAAAAGGCATACGCCGATAAGCATAAGTTCCAAAAGGACATGTGAATGTGGTCTTTTCTTGATCAGAAGGATCAATGGGAATTTGGAAATAACCTGAAAAACCATCGAGGAAACAAAAGTATTTGTTGCCTGCTAATCTTTCAAGCATTTGATCCATGAATGGAAGAGGAAAATAATCTTTCCTGGTGGCTTTGTTCAATTTTCTATAATCAATACAAACTCGCCATCCAGTGACTGTTCTAGTAGGAACTAATTCATTCCGTTCGTTGGTCACTACAGTCATTCCTCCTTTCTTGGGAACACAATGAACAGGACTCACCCAAGGACTATCTTCAATGGGGTATATGATTCCAGCGTCAAGAAGTTTAATGATTTCTTTCTTGACAACTTCTTTCATGTTGGGATTGAGTCGACGTTGTCTTTCAACAACAGGTTTAACTCCTTCTTCGAAATTGATTTTGTGTTTACAGAAATCAGGGCTAATTCCTGGGATGTTAGAAGTTTTCCATGCAAAAGCGCGTTTATGCTTCTTAAGAACTGAAATGAGTTTTTCTTTTTGATCATCCTTGAGCAACGAAGATATGACTACAGGAAGAAGTGAATTCTCTTCCAAGTAAGCATATTCAAGATTATTTGGAAGTGGTTTAAGCTCAAGATCAGTGGGTGGTTCTTGAAGAGATGTTTTGATCCTCATTTGATCATTGATGGTAATTTCTTCGAAATTCTCTTCAACTATTTCTCCTTCCTCAACTTCTTCATCATCTTCTTCAAATTTAACTTCCATAAATTCATAGAATTCTTTATCAAGATTCGTTTCATTTATTTTCTCAGAAGTGGTTGTGAAAGGATCAGAATCGTCAAGTAATGCATCCAACTCTTCCTCAGTGACTTCATCGATTACATCGATGTTAAAGCAAGTGTCATCACTGGTATATGAATATTTCATTGCTTTGTCGATTAGAAAGGTAATTATATCTTCTCCAACTCCTAGATTGAGTTCTTTACCTTTAACTTTGATTATGGCATCAGCGGTGTTTAGAAAAGGTCTTCCTAATATTAAAGGTACTTGTCTATCTTCCTCCATTTCTAAGATTACAAAATCCACGGGAAAAACAAATTTACCAACTTGGACAAGCATGTTTTCAGCCACCCCAATAGGATATTGGTATGTATGGTTGGCTAATCGAATACTCATCTTTGTAGATTTCAAAGTATTGATGGAAAGTTTAGAATACAACGAATAGGGCATCAAATTAATACTTGCACCGAGATCGGCTAAAGCATCGCATGTGATGTTGTTTCCTAACGTGCATGGGATTAGAAAACTTCCGGGATCTCCGAGTTTTGGTGTAACTTTGTTTTCAATAATGGCTGAACATTCTTCATTGAGGAAAGCAGCAAAAATTTGCTCTAACTTATTTATGTTATTAAGAAGTTCTTTCAAAAATTTTCCATATTTGGGCATTCCAGCTAGAACATCAACAAGGGTTATATTGAGTCTAACTTCTTTGATCATTTCAACAAACTTCTTATAACGCTCCTCATTTTTCTCTTTTCTAAGAGCTTGTGGGTACGGAATTTTTGGAGTGTATGCTTTGAGTGGTTGGGTTGTTTCTTTGGTTGGTGTTTCAGGAATACCTTCCTTTTCTGCTTCAGCTTCTTCTTCACTATCATCATTGATGATTTGAGTTTCATTGGGATTGGCTGGTGGATCGTAAGAAAGACCACTTCTTGTGAATACAACATTGATATGCCCATTTCTGGTTTGTGGTGGACAATAAGTTTTGTCATTTGATCCAGAAGGCTTTGGGTTGGATTGGGTATTGCTTGGTAATGTTCCAGGTTGTCGTGAAGAAATTTGATCAGAGAGTCTGCCAAATTTTTGTTCAAGATCCTGAATAGAAGCTTGATGATTTTTCTGACCCTGCTAAACTTTGGTTTTGAGATTGAAAAATTGGGTTTTAACGAATTCATTTGTGGATCTTTGAGCAGTCACGAAATCTCGCATCATTTTTTCGAAATCAGTTTCTTCTGGTTTTTTGTCAGAGTTTGGTGGAGTTGGATTGTCTACTCGTGGTTGAGAATCACGGTTGTTATCCCATTGGCGATCTTGCCAATTTCCAGAATTTCTTCCGTAATAATTACTACGAAAACCGCCTCCACGGTATCCTCCTTGGACATAATTGGCTTCCCCTTCATTGGGTCTAACCATGGGTTGGTCGTCACATTCGGATGAAGTGTGATTACCTCCACAGTTGTTGCAACCTTCTCGCATTTCTTTCATTTCTCCTTTGACATCTTTGTATTGCGAGTCAATTTTGGAAGTTAAGGCTTCCATTTTCTCCATGAGTTTAGAAGTATCGGAACTTTCGGTAAAAGCAACGGTTTTTCGTAAGGGTTGGTTTTGGAATCTTTTGACCAATCGAGTTTAAGAAGCACTCGATCTTCGAGCAATTGATATGCCTCGTTGGGAGTTTTGTAAAGAAAAATTCCTCCAGCATCAAGAATTCCTTGAGATGTTTCATCAGGTCCATGGTAGAAGATTTGGATAATGGTTCCACGTCCTAAACCATGTCCATGACAACTACGAAGTAAATCTTTCATACGAAGCCAAGCTTCGGCAATGTGTTTGTGAGGATTGGCCCTCGAACGGCCATCGAATTGACGGTCTTTGATCATAGAAAGATGGTGTCCCTTCACGGTAAAGTTGTCACCAAGGTTAACAGCAACAATAGCAGCTCCAGGAGTGGGTGCTACGGTTCAGTTTGTGGCCCACATGGGCTGGTCATCGGCCATTGGAAATGGTTGATTGGTGAATGGGTTATAAACAACTAAGGCTTCGGAAAGATTATCAAACGGTGGGTTTGGTACTCTTGGTACACGGTTGTTTGGTGGAACAAAAGGTGTTCTTCTTCTTCTTGGTCTACGAATCAGACTTTCGGGATTGGAAAGAGGTGAAATTGGTTCTACTCCGGTTGATCGAGTGTTCATACAATTACCGAATGAATCTCGAAAACTTTGGAACAAACGAGCAAAGAATGGAAACAATTTGGGAAATCAGGAAAAAGAAACCGGTCGGTTAGAAAGGAACCGATCGGTTAGTTTGAACAATTTGGAAATACCGATCGGTTAGCTTGAATACTAATCGGTTACTAGGCTCGGATTTTTTTTTAGAAATCGAACAAGGAAAGAAATGGAACTTTAAAACATACAGAAAACACAATCAAAATCCCCGGCAACGGCGCCAAAAACTTGATGTGCTCACGGTGTGTACAAGTTTTAAAATTTATAAACACGATTACCGGATCTAGAAATAACACATACGAGTGATACGTTGGAATCGCACTAGGCTTTACCTCTCAAGGGATCTTGAGAAGCTTACAACCCCCACCAGGCAGTGTACCTGATCGTTGTAGTATAGTATAGTGACAAGTACCGGGGGATTGATCGTTCAGCTAGGAATAGTGTCGCTAGGATTAGAAGACCTAAATACTAGTTCTAAAGGTGAGGGAAGATTCTTTTTTGTATTTTTATATTTTTTAGAAAGCAATTAAAATCTCGGGTTTGAAGGATTTCGGCGGAATTAGTTGCTAATCAACTAACCCAATACTAAGATGCAATCAAAATTAAATACTAGAAATGAAAATAAACTAAATTATACTAAGTTGTGAGCAGTAATTGGAGAAAATGTGTTTACTTAGATTTCACTACTCCCTAGACATTTTTTACACGTTAATTACTTGTTATAATTGCATGGATGACGGATCGTATTCCTTAATACCATTCATGGGGTGACACACTTAACTCCCCAATTCTATGAGCTCTTATCTCCTCCTACACCATGCCCAGCACAACTATAGGGATTGTAAACAGTGGCTCATGCATTAAATACTACCAATAAAGACCTAAGGCGCGTCGGTTCATGTTTCTTAAGACGTTCAAGCATGTTACCAATTGGAGATCTGCCAGTTTTCTTAAGCCTAACATATAAATCATTCATCCAAGACAAGAATAAACAAGTAATCAACACATAATCAACATCTAGGTTTCATTAGATCTAAGCAAACACAAGATAGATCTAGCTTAGCATGATGGAATTAAGACAAGAACAAGATATAGACAAGCAACACATAGACATATTGAATGAATTAAAAGAACACTTATCTTGATTACACATGCAAGGTATCAAGGGGTTGGAACCCTTGAAAAACCTGTAAAGTTACACCAAAATCGTACTTAGGGTTTCTCCCCAAAACTTCTCTTTTTATGTGAAAAAATTAGAAAACTATATATAGGAAAAGGGGTCTGACGGCGTCAAGACAAACATTGTGACGCCGTCACCTCGCCACCAAAACTCTTCTCAGACTGCCTTGATCTACATTTGACGCCGTCATGACTTTAACTCTTGATGCCCTACCTTCGTGACGCCGTCAAATCTGTACTGGGTCGTCATGGAATTCTGCTCTTGACTCCGTCAAAGAATTACTCTTGACGCCGTCACCTACTGTTCCCAGCATGGAAAATTAAGACTTTGGCGTTTTCTTCACTTTTATGCTCCAAAAACGTCCGAATTGCTTCCGTTTCCAGATTTCACTCCCAAAGTACCTAAAATCACAAAAGGAACGATTTAGGGCAATATTTGATCAAATAAATTCGAATTCGGGCTTAAATGACCCCCTAAAAATGGATCATTTTTCGCCTCATCATATACACTTACACTTGAGATTTGCTTATCCTCAAGCAAATGCGCTTTTATTCTAGTCAAAATACAAGTTAGGGGTCATTTAACACTAATATAAAAGTAATTACAACAAATAATCGTTCCACTAAAGACCAATAGACAAGCACGGAGGTCATACACAAGCACCTCAAAAATAGTGTTTAGATACTTACATCTCTCGGGTGTAATAAAGTGTAAATTACAATATGGAAACGGAAGATATCTCTCACTACCTGTCATAGCAAAATAGATTACCATAGGCTTGGGAAAGGATCAAACGTCCACCACATGGCGTAAGCACCTAGGATAAACTATCAAAGAGGTCTTTTAAAGGGTTGTAACGTTAGGTGTAGGGATATGAAATACACGGTTTTGTTGGATAAAGGAAGTTTTACTAGTGGCGAGTTAACAATCTTGGTCAATTACATGTACAATATGGCGTTGCTAAGCCAAGACTAGACTCGACTTAAGCTGATAAATGAAAAATAAGAAAAACATAAAAATGAACATAGAATGAAAAAGGATGGTAGTCCGTATGTTTTTCTCTCTTTTTTTTTTCTTTTTCTATTTTTTTTTTTCTTTTTCTTGATTTTTTCGATTTTTTTTTTTTTTTTTTTTTTTTTTTTTTTTTTTTTTGCATACACTCTTACCCTACCATCCAAAATAATACATCATAGGGGATGAACGTTCCCCTTACACTTGAATCTTTACATACTTTACATTAAACTATTCTAATGACTCGAATTAAGAAAATCAAAACACTTGGAGCACTTTTAAGATTAACGTACATATGGGGGTAATAAATGATGTTCTTCCCCATTACTCCATAAATAAGTACTTTACCCATGAGTCCCAATCGTCCCAAAACAATATGTAAAAGGATATGACCCGACTTAGCAACCATGTAATCAATTAGATAGTTAACTTAGGGTTTAACAAATAACAATAATGCACTAAAAATGAGCGCATACACGGAAGGCTAAGGCGATTTGGTTGTACATTTAAGTGGGGTGTAACAAATTCTTCCTTTAAGTAAAATGCTTAAAGTTAGAAACGAAAAGATAGGCTCGGAGGGGTGTACTAGGGGTTTCGTGTACTAAAAATGAGTACAACGCTAAGGGTGTGGGAAAAATTAGTTAAATTAACTAGCCAAGTAATATGACTTAAATGGTCAAGTAATTATGATACGGGTTTAACACAAGGGTGATCCTAATGCCTCTTATCATGTAGTAAATCCTACTACACGAATGTAGTCTCACTAGCGGTCTCGGGATGCATCACTAACGCAAGTTCTAGAATCTAAATACTACCGGTACACTCATAAGCACTAATAGTAAATGCTTTTCCTATCAAATCTAAAGGCGAACCTCACATATTTGGGTGGAAAATTTTTCTGAATATACGGTTATGTGCTAGTCATACAATCTCCTATCCATGAGACGCTTGCTATGGCTAAAGTTTCACTCCTAAATGTTGTAAAAAATTTTAAATTTGGCGCTAAAATTACACTAACAAGTATTTCTCATAGTTTTATTACATATCTACCATCAAACAAAACAAACTCAAGCGAAAGTGCATATGTAAGGTATCATCTTTTAACCCTCCCCTTACACTTAAGATGAACATTGTCCCCAATGTTCAAGTAAAGAATGTAAAAGTGAAAAAGTAAAGAGAATGAAATCAAATACTCCCCTGATTCGCTCGGTATGGATAATTAGGTGGCCAGGTTAAATCTTCCTCCAAGAAAATGAACAATCAAAGCTTCCCTTCCAGAATATAAATCATCTTCTTGTCATACATAACCTGTAAATCCTGATAAAATAGACATGACAACCTCACGTAAAATCGGCGGCATCCTATATAAGTTACTAAATCCTAGAAAACAAGATAAGATATAATGCTTGTGGAATGAAGTTTGCAGAACTCCTGGAGATTATAAAACTTAATAATTCACAAAAACCATAAGACTCCGTTAGAAAAACAAAACCGGTAAAATTTCCAGATTTTTACACCTGACGCCGTCAAGAGTAAACTCCTGACGCCGTCAGAATTGACCTGCAGAAATTCTTATGTTAAGTTTCCGGAAAATTTCTGGAAAAACTTGGTCCTACTTCCTGGAAAATCCTGCAAAACTTCATTATGACTCAATACAAGCATTTGACTCTAACAAATACGAATATACATGTTCATTTAATATTGTGGAGAATCATGATCGGTTTGTTTCTTAAAAACATATTTGGGGTTTCCCCTTACACTTATCTTTTGCAAAGAATACTTTTAGGTGGAGTTAAGACTAGGCCAAAACAACAAAGTAAAGTATTTCCACATTTTAGTTGAGAAACATGATCAACCAACAATAAAAACTAAGCATGCATACGGAAGCAAATAACAAACGAACAAAAATAAAATCACACAAAACATGGGTTGTGATGAGTACTCAAACACTCATCATTTTTGGTGTAATATGAACTGCAAAACATACAAAAACACTCAGAAATGCATCAAAATACTGAAAATATTCCAAAATTGTGTTTTATATGTTTTAGATGCAAAACGAGTAAAAACAAATGAAAAACGTACAAAGTTTGCAAAATTGGCAGTTTCAGTCCCCCATCTTTCATAAAATTACAAATCTAGTCCCTGGATATTCAAAATATAGAAAATTTTCACCAAAGGTCCTTTTACAATCATAAAATGTCATATTTAGTCCTTTGGTGAAAAATTGGAAAGTTTTGGAAATTTACAAAATTAGTCCCTGGAGTTTCAAATATTGGCAGAAAAGGTCCCTGGTGGGATAATTTTGAATGAAAAATCCATTTTGGTCCTTGGAATTCACAAAAAATCACTTTCAATCCCTAGATGAAAATTTTGAGAAAATTACAAGTTTAGTCCCCGGAGTTTGGAAATTTGCAAAATTAGTCCCCGGGTATTTTATTTTGGGAAATATTAAATTTCATCCTTGTAATATTCTAATGTTGTCAAATTAAGTCCTTTTAATAACCTTGGAATATTACATTTTCAGTCCCTTGTGTTTTCAGAATTTACATAAATGGTCCTTGTGATTACATATTATACCAAATGGACCCTTACCTTTTTTAAACCAAACAAACACCACCCAAACAACCTGGTCCATAAAACCCCAGCCCATGTACACCCAAAGCCCACCAAAGCCCAAACCTAAACTAATATTGTACCCGGTCAAAAAGTCCACCCAGTCAACCCCCAGTCAACACCCCCTAACCCGTTCACTGTTCATCCCTAACCTTGCTTCTCCTCCATTAACACCCCCCTAATTCCCAGGCCCTTGTCTCCCCCTTTTCCACCAACTATCACCAAACACTCAACCACACCACTCCTATCCCCCCTCCTCATTTATTGCTCACCAAACAACACTCAACCTGCCCCAATCCCATTTCCCGCCAAAGCAAAATTTGAACAGTTGGGATTACACCAAGCCATCCAACGGCTAAACATGAAGTGGGAAAGAGAAAACACTCCTCCAGGACTATAAAAAGAAAAGAAAAAGAGAAGAAAGGAGAGTAGTAGTGTAGTTAGCTTTAGCTTAGTTTTAGCAAAAATCGTTCTTAGTATAATTTCAATTTTTAGTTATAATTTCCAGTTTAAGAAAGCTTTATCAAACTTATGTAATGTAATTGTATCCTTTGTTAAGCTTTAATTCAAGTCTTGTTCTTTAAAATCCAAATTTGCTATTTTTACTTAAAAATCTCAAATCACTCTCAAGTTATTAAAAGTTGTTGTATTCTGGTTCTTTGAGCTCATTCAAGCTTATTTGAAAGCTTTTAAAAGCTTTCAAAAGATTTAAATCAATCTAGCTCATAAATCACAAAAATATGTAAATTCATTAACAATAAAAAAAAAATAAGGAAAGAAGAAGAAGAAAGCCAAGCAAGCTTTGGATTGTGGAATTTAATGGTTGTAGTACCTCAGGGAGGTGTAGGTTGTGGTTGTGTTCCCTTGGTATCATCTGTCTCAGTATGATCTCTCAGTAAGCATTTTTTATAAATTTTTGTTATTTACTGTAGCATAAGTAATTTGGTACTAATCTCAGTTCATTTATGTTTAAAATAAGTTAGATAATGTGTTAATGGTCAGTTTTATGGTTCAAGAGTCCATTTTGCTTTGATAATCAAAACAGTTTCCATATTAGGGGGTGTTTGGTTTAGAACTGTTCACCAACTCCCAGTTGCTATTGTTGTTTAAAATTGCTTCTTACATGATATTCTAAGTCTATATAAGTGCTTGTAACTATAAAACCTTGGGTTCAAACCACCTAAAGTCAAAATCACCAACTTTGCTCATATCTGTCAACTGTTGGGCAGTTGGTGATCCAAACCAACCCACATCAGTACTTAAGTGGTTTATGTAGCTTAATTTAAACTCATTTCAGCTTAATACAACTTATCTTGCATGTAGGATCAATCACAAGTTCATCAAAGTCAAAGTATATAGTTTTTTAGAAAAAGTCAAAGTTGCATTCTCAGAATTTTCCAAAAGTTCACTTAATTATTTTGAATTTTGTGTTTACTTTTAAGTTTTGAAACTTGTTTCTATTTATACTCTACCAGCTTGGCTTTAAGAATCCACATTTGTTTGATTTTTGCCAATTTTTCTGAGCATTTCACAAGCTCCCAAAGTCACTTGCAGGGCAATGAGATGCCCTGCACACAGATACTCAGTCCAGCAACCCAATTTCCATCCCTTCCCCTGGCCTACATGGTGGGTCCCACAATGAGCTTATTGGCTTTTTGAGAAGCCAATAAGCTCATCTTTAGGTTCCTGAGCTTATTTTGAGTTTTGAGTCCCATTTGATAGGGCTGCTATACCCCTAAACCTTGTCCCTTAACTGTGTGACTGTTTGGTTTGTAAATAAGCTTAATCAGCTTATTTGGCTTAACCTGAGGTCTAATCTTGTTCCTTCCAACTTATTTTGGTCCTTATAACTTATTTATAGCTTATCTTGCCTTGTGGGCCCCCCTAGCTGCCTACATCACTTTTTTAGCTTGACAGTTGACTAAAGTCAACTGTCTCACTAATAAGCTCTCAAACAGCTTATTAGTAAGTTTTAAAAAGTTTGTTTTTATAAAAGTCTTTCATTTTTAGTTGTAAAACAAGTTTCCAAAAAGAAAATCAAGAAAAGTCAAAGTAAAAATTAAGTGATAGTTTCTATTTAATGTAATTTAATTTTAATTTTCATTTTTAAATTTTTATTAAGTACTTAGCTATTTTATATTTTTATTAATTACCTCTTATATTAAAGTATTTATAATATTTTTTTCAGATTTTTATTTGGTCATTTAGTATTTATTAGATTTAATATTAGTTTTATTAGAAATTAATTAATATTAAGTTTAAAATAGCATTATTAGTTTTTATTAAGTAAAACCAAGTTTTTATATTTTTTATAGCTTTTATATGTTGTAAAATAATTTTAGAAATTTTATTAGAATTTTCACTGTTCATTTAGTATTTTTCTTAATTTAAAATAGTTTAATTAATAATTAGTAATTAATTAGTAATTATTTAATAGAAAAACCACAAAAAGACAAAAAGACTTATTTTTATTTTTAAAACTTGTTTTTAGTTATTTTATAATTTTAGAAATTTTATTTTCACCTTTTTAGTATTTAAATAATATTGTATTGTATTTTAGTTATTTAAGTATTAATAATAAGTAATGAATAGTTTTTAATTAATAATAATTAATTAAATAGTATAAAAAGTAATTTTAATTTTCTAAAAAGTCTCTTTTATTATTAGGATTGTAAAAATGTGATTTTCACTTTTGTAAGTATTTTATTTTGATAAAACTCGCGTTTTATTTCGTACGTCTACGTTTTATTTAAACGTAACGTACGCGTTTTTAGGTTTAAATCGTTTCTGGTTTTTCCCACTTTCTTGTCTTATTCAAATAGCTTGTTTAAGCTATTTCATTGTATATTCCTTAGTTCAATCACACACAAACCCTTTTCTCATCCAAATTCACCCGATCACAGAACCGTTTGATTACAATTCACACCTCGTCGGGACTTAACGACCCGGGGAAACCTTATACTTCCGCGGAGCATTGACTCTGAGCTGTTTGACTTTGTTGACCATCACCTGGTCAATTTAGGTTGACCGTTTGGACTCAATCAGGTTGCCTCCCAAGAAGCGCTTTTCTTTATTTACGAGTCTTGTAGCTAGACTCAAGGTCATGGGTTACTACGTGACTTCATCATTGGTTCCACTCTCTAGGTCATCTTCTAAACCAGTATCGCTTTCATAGTGCAAGTACTTCGGGTCTTCGAACACGAAAACATCTTGTCGATACTTAGAACCAAGCTTACTAACATTCTTAAAGAATCCACATGATAAATCAGAAATGTTTTTACACCCTCTCCTAACATCTTCATCACACAAAATAAGTTGGGAACTTATCTTATCAAGCCCGTCACAATCGATTTCTTTAAGGTCTTTTCTCTTGTATGGCGTTTGGTATGAAATCCCCCTAATCCCATCAGTGAAGGTCATGATTCCGTTCAAGTCATCCACTATCAAATTAGTGATTTCACAAAAGGGTGCTCCAAAAACGACTTGTGATAACCTAGGGTCGACATAGTCTTCTATGTTATCCACAATCGTGAATTCCATAGTGAATGTCATATTTCCTACGAACACCTGGATTTCATGATCCTTACCAACCACTTTCTCTCCCTTGTAAATCATCCCCCATCTGCAGATATTGTTATAATGGAACAATGACATAAAATTCTTTGGCAGGAATACATTAATGTAGATGTTATCGAAGTACTTATGACCGATCATGCAGGGGATTTTGAGATTATTCGGATCACGCCGTCTTATCTTCCCCGACTCTCCATCCTTTGACCCATATAGATTCCCCTCAAGGGAAGGACGATACTCGTACACCTCCTCATTATCCCTACGAAAAATTACCTTCCTAACACCATTGGTGAGTAATACACTACCATCTTTCTCATCAAGGATTGCTCTCGATTCATTGATAAATGGTGTCCCAAGGACTAGGTTGGTTAACGTTTGATTGGTGAGAGGGTCCACGTCATCAACCACAGTGAGGTCAGTATTGTAAACAAGCTCTCCAATCCTAATTGATAAATTTTCTATTACTCTCTCGCACGCAATGCGTTCTGGGAAGGTTTCGTGGTATAGGGAAAGGGGGATTATGTTGACTGGGAAGCTAGGATCTATATGACTATCGGTTAAGAGCTTTTCCTTAATGGTACAGGGGATCTTGAAAACTTTAGGGTTACTTTCCTTAGTCTTATTGCTACTCCCACTAATAACATCCTCCATTTTTCTCTCGGGTTCTTCTATAATAGATTTACCCAAAATGGTTGGATTTCTCTCATGCTCTTCCGATTTCTTTTTCCCTTCATCCGGTTTACCAGATTCTTGCGCGGTGTATTGCTCGGGTGAGTTGGTAGGTTTTCTGGCCGAATCATGGTCTACCCTTGAGGTCTCATCTTTAGCTGTCCAACTGAATTTGTTAGTTTGTTGTTGGGTTTGGTTGGGTGTTGAAGCAGATATCGTGGTGATGGTGTTTACGAAGTGGATTGGTCCTAGGGGGTTGACAGGTTCTTTTCCTTTAGGAGATAGATGTTTGAATAACTTGCTAGGACTTTTTATTTTCACAGGGGAGGTTGGTGGACTCATGATGGTAGCAGATTTAACCTCATCAACGTGAATGGGCTTATTATCAACATGCTCTTTGATAGCAGTTAACAGATTACAAATCTTGTTGTTCACATCAGCCTGCTATTGTCTAAATTTGGCCTCGAGCGTAGCGAGCTGTAATTCTTGAGATAGAATGAATTTTTTTAAAGTATCTTCACAGCTTTGCCTAGGAATGCCTTGTGATGGAAAATGCTCGGACCAAGTGAGTGGTGAGGAGTCATTGAAGGATACGCTTCGCGTTTGGTACCCTCTGATATTAGGTTTATCCTTCCATGCCTCATAGGCCTCGCCAGAAGTTCGAGGACCCTGACCTACGTGTGATGATGTAAATTCGTTATAAGCACGTTTTGGAAATTCCATGTGGTTATGAGTCTCATGAGGGCCATTGCATAATTTGCATGTAGAAGCGATTCTGCTTACTTGGCTTGAAGGTTTTTGAGCTTCGTAAGATTTCATGAGAGACTTGACTCGACCTTCAAGTTCCATGATCCTACGGTCGGGAGTGCTAGAATCGTTCGAAGGCAAAGATATTGCCTTGACCGTTTTGTTCAAATCACGGGGATCATTCCAACTTTCGTTGTCATAGAGAGCAAGATCTTCTATGAGTTCCCATGAGTGTTCCGCACTAAGATCACGTAGCTTACCACCGGCCGATTGGTCAATGTCTCGCCTCGTGGAGATGTCGATATGGTCATAAAAAATTTGGACTTGGAGCCAAAGATCTTTGCCATGATGAGGGACTTTTTGGAGTAAGTCCTTGAAACGAGTCCATGCTTCATAAAGAGATTCATTTTGACGTTGTTGGAACATCAAGATGTCATTTCTAAGCTTAGTAGTTCTCCCCGGTGGGAAAAATTGAGCAAGGAAACGAGTGGTGAGACCATCCCATGTGGTGATGGATCCCGCGGGTAAACGCTCAAGCCATTGACTAGCTTGATCCCGTAGAGAGAATTGGAATACGCGTAAACGGGTAGTCTCTCTAGTTTCAACACCTAGGTCTATGGAATCTACGATTTTGAGAAAGTCCTTAAGATGTTGGTTTGGATCTTCGGAACGAAGTCCATGGAATGCACATCCGCTTTGCACCAACCGGATGGTGTCGGATTGCAAGGGGGTCACATTGGCTCCGGTGAGCTCAATGGTGTTTCGGTAGCCTTGGTGGCTAGGTCGGGAATACTCTCCTAAGGTTCGGGGCCTAAGGGGTTCTAATGGTGGGTTTTGTTGTGGTGGGATGACGGATTCAAAGATGTTACCACCTTCCATGATGTTGGGTGGTGAAGAGTTACGAACAAAGGCACAAAGAAATGAGATAGACTAAAGAAAACCTAAAAATAAAAATAAAATCTTACTAGAAAGGAATCTAGCAAGTAGACCTAATAAAAAGAAATTTTAACCTAGACAATAACTATTCCCCGGCAGCGGCGCCAAAAACTTGATACGTGGGAATCGCACCAGGCTTTACCTCTAAAGGGATCTTGAGAAGCTTACAACCCCCACTAGGCAGTGTACCTAATCGTTGTAGTATAGTATAGTGACATGTACCGGGTGATTGATCGTTCAGCTAGGAATAGTGTCGCTAGGATTAGAAGACCTAAATACTAGTTCTAAAGGTGAGAGAAGATTCTTTTTTGTATTTTTATATTTTTTAGAAAGCAATTAAAATCTCGGGTTTGAAGGATTTGGGCAGAATTAGTTGCTAATCAACTAACCCAATACTAAGATGCAATCAAAATAAAATACTAGAAATGAAAATAAACTAAATTATACTAAGTTGTGAGCAGTAATTGGAGAAAATGTGTTTACTTAGATTTCACTACTCCCTAGACATTTTTTACACATTAATTACTTGTTATAATTGCATGGATGACGGATCGTATTCCTTAATACCATTCATGGGGTGGCACACTTAACTCCCCAATTCTATGAGCTCTTATCTCCTCCTACACCATGCCCAGCACAACTATAGGGATTGTAAACAGTGGCTCATGCATTAAATACAACCAATAAAGACCTAGTGCGCGTCGGTTCATGTTTCTTAAGACGTTCAAGCATGTTACCAATTGGAGATCTGCCAGTTTTCTTAAGCCTAACATATAAATCATTCATCCAAGACAAGAATAAACAAGTAATCAACACATAATCAACATCTAGGTTTCATTAGATCTAAGCAAACACAAGATAGATCTAGCCTAGCATGATGGAATTAAGACAAGAACAAGATATAGACAACCAACACATAGACATATTGATTGAATTAAATGAACACTTATCTTGATTACACATGCAAGGTATCAAGGGGTTGGAACCCTTGAAAAATCTGTAAAGTTACACCAAAATCGTACTTAGGGTTTCTCCCCAAAACTTCTCTTTTTATGTGAAAAAATTAGAAAACTATATATAGGAAAAGGGGTCTGACGGCGTCAAGACAAACATTGTGACGCCGTCACCTCGCCGCCAAAACTCTTCTCGGACTGCCTTGATCTACATTTGACGCCGTCAAGACTTAATCGTTTCCAGGCCGTCATGACTTTAACTCTTGACGCCCTACCTTCGTGACGCCGTCAAATCTGTACTGGGTCGTCATGGAATTCTGCTCTTGATGCCGTCAAAGAATTACTCTTGACGCCATCACCTACTGTTCCCAGCATGGAAAATTAAGACTTTGGCGTTTTCTTCACTTTTATGCTCCAAAAACGTCCGAATTGCTTCCTTTTCCAGATTTCACTCCCAAAGTACCTAAAATCACAAAAGAATCGATTTAGGGCAATATTTGATCAAATAAATTCGAATTCGGGCTTAAATGACCCCCTAAAAACGGATCATTTTTCGCCTCATCAATGAGCAAGTGAACTCATCCGTTATAGCAAGATTGGGTTGGTAAGTTGGGATCGTTCGCAGGGATTTGTGAGTGAATCTAAGCGTAAGTTTAAAAAGTAAATCTCTAACACTTGTGATAATGATTTTAAGATAATTCAAATGATTAAAAACTACACTTGCTTAGACTAGTTAACTGCTAATAGGAAAAGCATGATTGTGATAACTTACTTAACATGTTGGTAATGAGAATTAGTTGGTTTTCTAATCTATTGTTTCTACAAGTTAAACCTTCGTCAAGATTTTAGTTCATAAAAACAAGCATTAGGTTTGGACCAATCAATTAAAGATCAATTCAAAGTTCATAAAGTTGAGTTAGCAACCTTAAACACAAAAATAGTTTCTTGTTTAATCAAATACTCTTAAGAAATGGTCAATACAAAAGGTAACCTAATCATAGACAACAAGGTTACAATTGATTATAAACTACTAAAACTTTCGACCAATTAGGCGTTTACAACCAATCCAATTTGATTAACAAAAAGTATTCTCATTACAATTACACCTTAGTTCCTTTGTTTAGTCAAAAATAATTATGGTGAAAAACAATCTTTCATAGACAAAAGGTTTTAACTAGTTGAATGATAACAACCCTTTCGGCCAATGATATTATAAGCAACTAGTTAAACTTGACTCAACAAATGTCACTATGAAACTTTAGTCTAATTGGGTTTTAGAATTGACTTGAAATTGAATTAAAATATGTTATCACAATCATAGACTAATCATTAAGTAATTAACATCATCTAAGCAAATGCAAAAGGTTACTAGCCACTCATAGCAAACATGAACACAAACTCAGAATATTGAACATTAGAAATCATAATTAAAGTCTTACAAATGTTTGGAATATGATTACAAATGAGTAGGAAATGATTTCCTAAGTGTTGGTATTGACTTCTTGAAAGTTTGACCTCCGGATGTTGACTTTTTGGACCTCCAATGCTTCCTGATCTTTTATGGACGAATTTGGAACTTTGAGACTAGTAAATAACTGTTTGGTAGTTGCTTTGTTGATGGTGTAATGAGTGATATTGAGTTGTGTGTTGAAATGAGATTACAAAGCCTCTATTTATACTACTCCTCAAGCCTAGGCTCATCAATGCAGCGACTTGGCCTCCAAGGTGAATAGAAAGACCTAGAATACTAGAAAGAAGGGCCTAGAATCGGGTAGAATGAGATAGAAAACTTCTTGCAAAATTTTAACGAGCTGACCAACCGATCAGTATCGGGCTCTGACCGATCGGTTGGTTGTGACCTCTGCGACTAACAGATCGGTTGGATTCATGGCCGATCGGTTGGATGTGACAATTTCCTCTAACTGATCGGTTAGATTGAATACCGATCGTGTGGAAAACTAGAAGGGGGGGGGTTGAATAGTTTTACGTCTTTTTAATTTTATTATGAAAACTTAGTTTAGTTTTAAAACCTTGTTTGCTTTTAAAACTTTGATTCAATCTTATGTGAACTCAAATCTTGAACAATATGAACAAGTATATCTAAGTATGAACAATAATAATAATGTAAGCTAAGTATGTGAAATCAACACATGCATAATATAAACAATTATAGCTATATACGAGAGATAAGCACGTAATCATTTATTTTATAATCCTTAGTTATATTTTGTATAAAAACTATACTTGATCGAAATGATCAATTATATGTATGTAACCTTTTTAGTTTGATTGTAAAAACTTTGTTTTGTGAATGAAACTTTCGTTTGATCTTTAAGTAAAATCAATACTAGCACTATATGAGCAACTATATATATACGTCTACGTCTACAAATGTAATAACGATATAAGCAAGATAATAAGTAAGATATGGAAAGATCTAACCGCGAGACAAAGGATTTATAGTGGTTCGGCTACAAGGACACCTTCCTTGCCCTACTCCACTCCTCGAGTCACCTACTCGAGAGTTTTCTTCACTATGTCAACAAGCTCCTTATGACGGAGAAACCTTACACACCAATATACACACCACTTACACACCAAAGCTTTGTCACAACGAAATCACACCTTCTTCACAACTACTTCACACCAATCTACTACACACCTATCTTCACAACTACTTCACACCAATCTGCTACACACCTATCTTCACAACTACTTCACACCAACTATCTTTACTACAATCTAGTTCACACCTATCTTCTACACACCAATTATCTTCACTACAATCTACTAGCCAATCACACAATCTATATTCCTAACACAACTATCTACAATCAAATATTCACAACACACTACACAAAGATATATGTAAATATTCTTGATGATGCACCAACAACTTGGATGTGGAGGTCACAACAAGTTGTAATACTTCTTGTCTTGGAGGATAGAAGTATTCTTCTCTTGCACTTGAGAGGATGATGTAAGAATCACTTTGAAACAAAGGATTATGTATTTATGATCAAAGGATTTAGAGAATAGAAATGGGGATCTAGAACAGAAAGTTTAGGAGTGCAAAAGATGAGGAAAAAATCCAGGTTTAAGGTGGTATTTATAGGCAAAAGAATCTGACAGAGGAGCGTGGCCGGTCCCCTTAAATCATGGCCGGCCCCCTTAAAATTAAGGGGACCGCCCTTTATAATTAAGGGGGCCGCCCAGCTGAAACGGCCAGATTCTTTGTATTTTAGTGGGGAAAGTTTATTTGGTGAAAAACTAACTGTTTTTGATTAAAAATTTGAATTCATATATTTAGTATGAATAAAACATTTTTCTTTATTACCAAAAGTGTTTTTCAAAAATATATAATATGTTTATATAATTAAATAAACTTTGCATTAGTTAATTAAATACCCCTTTGATCATAAATTGCACTAAACACTTTGTTTATTCATACCTTAAGTGATTTGGATGTAAAGAGAAATATTAATCACTAAATACTTGTTTATGTCACAAGTTTTAGTTCTATGAGTTTATATTTTGTGATAATCAAAACATAGAGATATTGATAATATGTTAATAATGTTTTAGGCATTAATTTATGTCAACAATCTGCCCCTTTTTGATTATTACAAAACCTTAAACTCAATATATCTAAAACTTGTTTTTAGACAAGTATTATAGAGTTTACATTTCTCTTCTCCCCCTTTTTGTAAAATCAAAAAGGTTAAGCCGAGTAAGCTTCACGAGGGAAGTTTAAACGGGTAGAATGCTCCCCCTTGATGTATGCTCCCCCTCATTTGAGAGCACCAAGGGAACGAGCTATGGAGATCTTTGCTACAAAAATATTTTAAGAGAGCAAGATACACATATATGCAAGGCAACAATTATGCAACTAAACAAAGATTCATTCAAGCATTATAGAAATGAAAAGCATTACAACACTCAATATGCTTGAAGCATATTGATAAAAATAACACAAAGGAAAAGACATAGTCCTATATTGCCTAAGAGAGCACTTGGACTTGCTTGCAACCAAAGGTTGGTTGATTCGTATTTGAAAGTGAACATCATAAGCATATGGTATGCTTAGATGGTTGATGATGGAGTGTTTGGAATGAGGATGGTTGAGTTAGGGTAAGATTGTTGGATTAATGGAGGTTGTTGGATTAATGGAGGTATATGTTCGGGTCATGAATGTTGGATAGTTTGGTGGTGGAGAGTTTGTAGCGGAAGAGGTTGATTGAGGTTTTGGATGTTGTTCAAGTGAGGGTATTGGATGTGATCTAGTGAGAAGATATTCAATCCAAGTGAAGTGTTCATTGAATGCAATCGTTTTTAGGAGAAAGATGCAACAAGGTTAATTTTTGACATGCTTCTCAAGTTGATTTATGTTGTGTGGTGATGAGGGTGATCTAGATGAAGGTGGATCCAAATTGCGTTGAGCAAGATGTAAGACTAAAAGAGCACTAAGCTCATGGGCTTCTTTTAGCGCCTCAACGAACTTCAAGTGTTCGGAGGAAGGTGATGGTGGTGGAGCATGATAATTGTCTTGGGTGAGGGTTTGAACATGCAACATATGAATGGCATGTGAAGTTGTAGGATGTGGTGGTGATACTCTTGGTGGTGGAGACATGTTTGAGCTTGGGTAATCATGAAAACATGATATGGGTGGAAGACATTCTTCATGAGTGGATGGTCTTTTTGTTGAATGAGCAACATGTAAAGTGTTGGTAATGAGGTTGGGATTATTGTTTTGGGATTGTGCATGCTCATCATAAAAGGAACATTAGTCGAAGCACGAATGGATGATTTGTTGTTAAATGGATCATTTGTGTGAGAGTGAGGTTTAGGTGTTGGTTGATTATGAACAACATCGCTTGAGTTGTGAAAAGATTATGAGGTTTGAGTGTAATGGAGAAGGATATGGGTGAGTAAAGGTTTTTGATATGTAATGTTCGTGAGAAGGAGAGTGAGGTGTTAGGTAAGTAATGTTTGAAAACATAGGTGGAATTTGGTGTTGAATGTTTGACAACGTCATTTGGTTTGACGGATTTTTAAAGGAAGTTAGGCTTTCTTCTCCAAACAAGTTTCTTGGTGGTTTTGGTTTAATGGGAGAGGAAATGATGAGATGAGTGGAGATTGAGAGGAATGAGAGTGTTTATAATGTAGGATTGGTGGGATCAAGGATGGATAAACTTTGATGGAAGGTTTAGGATAGAATAGGTTTGTGAATTTTGGGAAGTGTAGGATGAAATGGGCTAAAAAATAGAAAAGGGAAACAACACATTCGACCATCAGATGGCCGGTCCCCTTAATTGGAGGCCGGTCCCCTTAATAATTAAGGGGGCCGCCTTATGATTTAAGGGGGCCGCCCATCTGGTGATTCCCAGATTGCCAGAAAAGGGTTTTTGGTAGTGCATTGCAGAAAGGTTGTGTTTTTTTGTTTCAAACAAGTCCAACTCTTTGAGGCAATTAAACATAGACTAATTATGTAGGCAATTATGTAGCTAAAGCATGTTAACCAAAGAGATTAAGTAATCAAGCAATTTCATCTAGCATGCAAACATACTCATCTAGCAAGCAAAATATAAGTGCTAGGAAACAATAAGCAACATCAAGTATTTCATAACTACATAACTAGGAGGATTAATCCTAATGTGTATTATGATAGCATGAGTTTCTAGACTTGTTACAAACGAAGTCTTAATAGATAAACCATGGCCCTCTTGATTTGATTTAGTTCACTTATAAGTGTCATTTATATAAATATAGATGACAAATATGAGATCACCATGCATGATTTAAAGAGACGTTTTTAGCATTATTCAACAATGTTTGAAAGTAGGTTTTCATGTAGATATGAGAGTTAATTGAATAAAATAGATTTGGTTTTACTTCAAAATGTGTTAATGAAAGGTAAATAAAATTTTCTCAATCTTTGGTTTTGATCAAAACAAAATTGTGGATATTTATTGTGAAAACATCTTATTTAAAAGTGGGATAGTTATTTGAAAAACTATTTTCCAAAATGTGAGGTTTTGCATATTTTTAAAGATATTAGATTTTTGACAACAAATATCATTAATCATATATTTTAAAAGATGTTTGTTATAGATCTCATGCTCAAGAGGATTGGTTAAGCCTACTATTATCTCATGCTATCGTTTCTACATATCCTATGATCCTAAAGGAAGTGATGACGAAAATTAATATGTAGGATGCGAGAGTGTTGAATGGGGTATAACCTAACATCTATAGTTCCTTTGATTTCGCACGCTTATCTGACTTAATGCCATAGTCTACAAGAGCTTGTTTCATCCATAGTTTTCTTACGCGAGGAATCTAATCCTACTTCTATATTAACGATTTATCCACTTAACTCATTTCACTTCATCACCATGAGTTTCCTAATAGTGGATATAGAAGATTTCCATTTTCTATTTTGTTCGGCAATGAACAATTTTATCTTATTCCTAGGAAAGTCAACCAATGATGTTTCTAGGTTATAAGAATATAAGCAATTATGTACTAAGCATTAATCTAACTAATCATTTATCTAAGCATGCAATTTATAGTGATGAACTTAAAAGAAACGTGTACCTTTTAGTCTTCAATGGAATATCTTCAAGAACTTCAAGTGACCATGTTGACTTATAGAAGTCATTAGTAGATGATATTCCAACTTCTTCCAAGATTGACAACTTAGCCACTTGGTCCCCATTGTCTCATTGGTCCAAAGTTGTTTGGTCCAAACATATTTAACATTTGGCTAGGATGCATGTATGGTGGTAATATTTCCCAAGGATTGTAACTTGGTAGATAATTCCACATTTGATTTCTAGTGTTATTGTAATTTTGTCTATTTTGATTTCTTCTAGGTTGAGGTGTTTTAGATCTTGGATGATGATTGTTAGGTTTTCTTGGTGGTGGAGTTTTAGATCTTAATTTAGGTTTAGAAAATCCGGTTTTGACTTTTAATGATGGTTTATAAAAACTTTTTACTTCCACATCACTTGCAATAGGTATTTTTCTATCTTCTCTAAGTATATACTTAGGTTTTGACTTTAATGGTTTTTGTTTACTAGATTCACATTCAAACTTTATATTTTTATTTTCACTAGTTGAAACATTAGTTGAGGTTAATCCTAGACCGGTTTTATCTTCCGAAGTTTCTTGAACACTTATTATTTTCTTAAGTGGGTTACTACTATTTTTAAACTTGTCAAGTTTGAAAATTTCATCTTTAAGTTTTTCGTTTTCATTTTTAACCTCTATGCATGTTTTACATTCTATAAGAACTTCTTTTCCTTTTTCCAAATGTTGTAGTCTAATTTTTAATTCGAGTACTTCATTTTCTAATAGATTGTTAATATGTTTTAGTGACTTATTTTTAGCTATAACTTTTTGACCTAATTTGCGTAACCTATTATATTCACTATCTAGGTCTTTTTCGTCTAATGATAAATTTTCGTCACTAAAGTATTTGGTTTCTGAGCGTACCTCGCTTGATGTCTTAGCCATAAGACATTTCTCCTCATTTGTGATTTCTTTCTCATCGTCATCGCTATCATTCCAAGCTCCTCCAACAAACGCCTTTTGATTTTGATTTCTTGACATCATTGGGCATTTTCCGATGAGATGATTTGGATCACCACATTTGAAGCACTTCCTATCACTTTTGCCATTTTTGTCATCTTTATTTCTTTGGTTTGCTTTCCTTTCATCATACGGTTGTCTAACCAATCTTCCTCGCCATTTGAGGAATTTCTTGAAGTCTCTCACGGCCGTCGCATATTCTTTGTCATCACTTTCGGAGGTTGAGCTATCCTCGTTACTAGATTCCTTCCTAGCTTTCAACGTAATTGACTTGCTTTGCTCTCTTTTTCCATTGACCATCTCGGAGTCTTTCTTTATTATTGCTTCGTAGACTTTCAGGTTGCCGATCAACTCATCAAGTTGAAGAGTTGACAAGTTCTTCGATTCTTCAATCGCCGTAACTTTAGCTCGCCATTTTGGATGAAGAGCCCTAAGAAATTTCCTAACAAAATTCTTACTAGAAAAATTCTCATCAAGTGCTTTTAAACTTGTGATAATAGTGTTAAATCTAGCAAAAGCATTATCTATTGATTCCTCCTCCGGAATCGTAAATTGTTCATATTGTTGAACAAGAAGATCTATTTTGTTATCTTTAACTTGACTATTACCTTGGTGAGTGATTAGTAAAGAATCCCAAATCTCTTTTGCGGTTTTACACATAAAAATTCTTTCATATTCTTTGCGTGGTAACGCATTATAAATAACCATTTTAGCCTCATTATTTTTTGATAGTTTCTTTTTCAAATCATCATTTTGTTTTTCAAAAGATACAATTTCATCCTTTTTAGTTTCAAAATTATATTGAATAGGAGGAAAATCACCAAAGGTAATAACATGCCAAAGATCTAGATCCTTTGATTTCACATAAGTTTCGAATCGATTTTTCCAATATAAAAATCCATCACTTTCAAATAGTGGTGGTCTTTGCATAGATTGCCCTTCTAAATATTTTTCAGATTCCATAGATCGTTACAAGTTTTAAAATACAATATATTTTAAAAATCTTGCTAGACGTGGCTCTGGTACCAATTGTGGAAAACTAGAAGAGGGGGGGGGGGGGGTTGAATAGTTTTACGTCTTTTTAATTTTATTATGAAAACTTAGTTTAGTTTTAAAACCTTGTTTGCTTTTAAAACTTTGATTCAATCTTATGTGAACTCAAATCTTGAACAATATGAACAAGTATATCTAAGTATGAACAATAATAATAATGTAAGCTAAGTATGTGAAATCAACACATGCATAATATAAACAATTATAGCTATATACGAGAGATAAGTACGTAATCGTTTATTTTATAATCTTTAGTTATATTTTGTATAAAAACTATACTTGATCGAAATGATCAATTATATGTATGTAACCTTTTTAGTTTGATTGTAAAAACTTTGTTTTGTGAATGAAACTTTCGTTTGATCTTTAAGTAAAATCAATACTAGCACTATATGAGCAACTATATATATACGTCTACGTCTACAAATGTAATAACGATATAAGCAAGATAATAAGTAAGATATGGAAAGATCTAACCGCGAGACAAAGGATTTATAGTGGTTCGGCTACAAGGACACCTTCCTTGCCCTACTCCACTCCTCGAGTCACCTACTCGAGAGTTTTCTTCACTATGTCAACAAGCTCCTTATGGCGGAGAAACCTTACACACCAATATACACACCACTTACACACCAAAGCTTCGTCACAACGAAATCACACCTTCTTCACAACTACTTCACACCAATCTACTACACACCTATCTTCACAACTACTTCACACCAATCTACTACACACCTATCTTCACAACTACTTCACACCAACTATCTTTACTACAATCTAGTTCACACCTATCTTCTACACACCAATTATCTTCACTACAATCTACTAGCCAATCACACAATCTATATTCCTAACACAACTATCTACAATCAAATATTCACAACACACTACACAAAGATATATGTAAATATTCTTGATGATGCACCAACAACTTGGATGTGGAGGTCACAACAAGTTGTAATACTTCTTGTCTTGGAGGATAGAAGTATTCTTCTCTTGCACTTGAGAGGATGATGTAAGAATCACTTTGAAACAAAGGATTATGTATTTATGATCAAAGGATTTAGAGAATAGAAATGGGGATCTAGAACAGAAAGTTTAGGAGTGCAAAAGATGAGGAAAAAATCCAGGTTTAAGGTGGTATTTATAGGCAAAAGAATCTGACAGAGGAGCGTGGCCGGTCCCCTTAAATCATGGCCGGCCCCCTTAAAATTAAGGGGACCGCCCTTTATAATTAAGGGGGCCGCCCAGCTGAAACGGCCAGATTCTTTGTATTTTAGTGGGGAAAGTTTATTTGGTGAAAAACTAACTGTTTTTGGTTAAAAATTTGAATTCATATATTTAGTATGAATAAAACATTTTTCTTTATTACCAAAAGTGTTTTTCAAAAATATATAATATGTTTATATAATTAAATAAACTTTGCATTAGTTAATTAAATACCCCTTTGATCATAAATTGCACTAAACACTTTGTTTATTCATACCTTAAGTGATTTGGATGTAAAGAGAAATATTAATCACTAAATACTTGTTCATGTCACAAGTTTTAGTTCTATGAGTTTATATTTTGTGATAATCAAAACATAGAGATATTGATAATATGTTAATAATGTTTTTAGGCATTAATTTATGTCAACAGATCGGTTACTTGCGTTCTGACAACAACAAACTTGATCTTTAACTTGGCTCTTCGTTCTTTGTCCAAACTTGATTATTCCTTGTCAAAGATCTTTAGAATAATGAAAACTTTGATTCTTCTTTGTGAATTGCTTAAATGAATTGATTCTCGTGATGGGAATGACAAATCCTTCCTTTACTTCACTTTTTCTTCCTTTTTCCTGTTTTTGGCTACAAATGCTTGCAAACATACTTTGATACGATTATGAGACAAAAGAATATAAAAATAACCGAAAAACATACGTATAACGCCACTAAAAACATGCACAATTTGAGCGTTATCACACCCATTTTCTTTATCATCGATAATCATGAAATCAACGGGATACATGAAACATGCTACATTGACCAGCACATCCTCTACAATTCCTAAAGGATACACATAAGAGTGATTAGCGAAGGATAGCCTAACGCGGGTGGTGGCCGGCATTTCATTGGTGAGTTGGGTATAGATAGTTAAAGGCATCAGGTTCACCTCTGATCCTTGATCGGCGAAAGCATCCAAATATTGCAATTTTCCCAATACTAGCTGGTATTTCAAAGTTCCCATAAGCCGTATGCTTCGTAGCAACTTTTTGCTTAAGTAACTTTTCGTATACCGGCCCCCCAGGCACGGTGTCATAATCATCCTCCCCTACTTCTTCTCCTTCAAAGTCCCTTTTGGAAGATCGGTTATGTCCGTCGCCCTCTATCCAGTTGGTTATTGTTTTCTCATTTATCTCATGCTTTAGATAGTACCCTAATGATTGGGATTTTGGGGGTTCCTCAACGGTTTGTTCAATGGGGGTCTCCTTTTCTTCATTGCCCTCGTGGACAGTGGATATAGAGTTAACACATTTGGTAGTGGAGGTGATGTCTTCCTTTCTTAATAACACCTTTTTTGGAGTCTTTATGTTTGAGTATTCCTCTAATAAGCTCATCATCTCCGTCATTTTCTCTTGCATCTCCTCCTTTTGTCTATAGACTGCCTCCTCGAATTTTGCTAATCGCTCAGAATGAGTGGACATATATTCTCTCATTCGAGTTTCGAATTCCAGGCTGAGGTCTTGAGGAGGGGAATAGGGTCGAGCATATTTTTGAAAGGT
Source organism: Artemisia argyi (assembly GCA_030686995.1). NCBI lineage: Eukaryota > Viridiplantae > Streptophyta > Magnoliopsida > Asterales > Asteraceae > Artemisia > Artemisia argyi. The sequence goes on along the minus strand of CM060691.1, from coordinate 111,154,203 downwards.
TTCGGCATTCTCTCTAAGGGGTGATTCAGACAACGGTGTTGGGTTTACGTTTGAGATAGAGTTGATCGATGCATGTCTAGGAGTTGAAGATCTTTTTTGTTTTTCCATGAGATAGTCAATTTTTTTCTCAAGTTCGCAGAGCTTTTCTTCAGAAAGTTGAGTGATTCCTCCTGATAATGAGATTGCATTGACGGCAGAGTCTACGACACGGGCAACCTCCCATAATTCATTATCATCGAATGCAAGTTTATCAATGATTTCCCATGACTCTTTGGCATCCTTGTCATGCAATCTACCTCCTAAGTTCATGTTCATCTCATTCCTAATATCATTTATGGTGTTGTTAAACATATTGCATGATTCAGAATACATATGAATCAGTTCATCAGTTTTGCATCTTTTTCATTTGTTACTCTTACCATCCACACTTTGGGGGGAACACCTTGGGGAGAAGGATGAACACCTGTATCGACATTTTGGTCTTCAAGATCACTTGGTGTGCTCTCATGTGTTTCACTTACAACCTCTTCCTCTCCAAGATCAATAGCTCGAGACCCCGAAGCTCTATCTTTACCAAAGACGGTGGAAAGCTTGTGATAAAGTGGGAATGCTTTATCTCTAAATTTAGATGCTTCTGGATGAGTCTACAAAATGACAACAGGCGCAAAGCAATTAATTTGGTTATCACAATATTATTTTAAGATGCAAGAAAACAAATATGTTGATTTGCAAAAAATACCTTCACATAACCATCCAATACATTGTCAGGGCAAGTGACAATGCATTTTTCAGGATCCCAACTAAATCCAATAGTGTTTGAGCCGAGTATCATGTCGTGTATAACACCCCCGACTCAAATACAACAGCTGACATGCTGGTGGCGCTACGCAAATAGAAACCAGGCACATTTATAACTAACGACCACAACACGGGACGTTTATAAATGTTGCAAAACATATCATTCGAATTATCAACCATTTAGAGTACAAGGACTCTTAAGTAAAAGTAGCAGCGGAAAAAGTAAATAGAGTTTGCAGCGGAAATTAAACAAAGTTTAGCAGCAGAAAATATTTAAGACACACCAAGATTTTACGAATGATATGAAAATAAAGATAGTAAAGGTGATAAAGCTGCCTTGACAGAAAGACTCCTTCGTCCAAGCCACTCCACCACGCCCATGTCATAAAGCTCCAAGACTAATTATTATTAATAGCAGTAGTAGTACCGGAAAACACATGCTTAAAAGTCAACACAAAGGTTGAGTGAAATCCATAGGTTTAAATAATAAAGTTGAGCACAAGGTTTTAATCATATGATATAAGCAACAAATTCAAATACCAGGTAATCAAGGTAACACCCAATATGTAGAGGCATCCCAGTGCATACATATGGTTGATGATGCTAAGCTCATGACACGCAAAACGTTAACCAATATATAACCATAAGTCGACAAATAACTGCGGAATTTCATAATATAAAGTGCCCCCAAGGTTGAGTACTTGCCATTTACCCAGCAAAATCGAATATAGTACACCACAAATTGCCTATCCAGCAAAAAGAGTGGGAGGGTCAATTCCTATAGGCCTATATCCCTATATTCGTGCTCACTCGCAAGTGATTAATGGTTCATGATCGGAGGGTCTTATCAGGCAAGATAAGCTACTTAGCACATCGTCAGGAAAGCATACCAATCAGGAAAAACATACCAAAAATACTTGTGCTCAGAAAACATTTAAAGCATGTGTCTCACCCCATGGGTTTATAAGCATTTAAAATATAAAAAACGGGGCTATGAATCACACCTTAACAATAGCAGGAAACGAGATATAGCAACCAATCAAATAATGCATCACAACAAACGAACCTCAGCACAACCTAATCAATATAAATGGCATAACTTAGAACTATACTCGAATATCTCAATAAACAATGCTTGAATAAAGATTTTTATAAACAATTAACAATGGCATTTGAAAGAAAATAGATTATAAAAGTCTCGTGTGGGTGACGAGAAAGATAGAAAGAATATGTCGGCGAGAACGAATGATTATTCGAGAAAGTAGAGAGTAGACGAGAGAATAGCTCGAAGAAAAATGGAAAGAAAAGAAATGAAAATGAAAGATACACTTAAATAAATAATAACACGTTAACAACAAGTCTCGGATTTACCCATTTTTCCCAAAGTAACGTTGAAATGAAAAGGGTTTTGAAATAATAACGTTTGGTAAAATAATTTATAGTTTATAAAGAATTTTATAAAATTTCGGCATGACCTGCCCGTTTATTCAACATTTTCCCGAGTCAATGACTCTTTTATTTAATCAACGTTAATATTTTATAAATTTATAATACAATTGGATATATCATTCGCGTAGTCCATTAGTTGTTTAGGTTTATCGACCATTTTGTATTGTTCGGGTTCCAGGTACGTTAAGATCTTTATGGGCCTAACGTACCCTACCGTCTCATGTACCAAAGGGTCCATAAAATCCAAATAACCATGGCCGTAAATGCAATACGTCCAATTCATGTCCATCACAATAATAATAATATAGAAACAAGTCCGGTATCCAAATCCACTTAACTATAACAAATAGATTTTAGGTTTCATATTTATTATTATCCGTTTTATTATTTTTACCATTTCTAAACTAATAATCCCGAGACTAGTTAACCATTACCCAAAATAATCATAACAACAATAACAATAACTCAAAATCAAACCCAAGTCAAACCAAATCCAACCCGAAACCAAAATCGAATCAAACCAAGCCTTAGGCTCCCTCGGCTCAACCCAAAACCAATCCAAATCCGAACATAACACAACATCAAAAACAATAATAATAATAACATTATCCCCACCACCACCCGAGTCTCGGTGGTGGTGGCTGCCGGCTGTCGAGACACACCTAAACAAAACGGACCCTCAAAATTTATATTCAACCCAAAATATATACCCCCTTCGTCACTACAAGTCAAACAACAACAGTAATATCAAGACCCTCACCGAATCATGAGTTGACTCGGTAAGTCCATTCCGAGTCGCGGCCAAATGAGAACCAAAAGAGATCCACACAAGTTTTGATGTTAAAAATGTTTATTAAATCATTTTTATAAAAGATTTAATATGAAAATCGGTTTAATAAAAGATTTTGAAAACTAAGGTTTTGAAAATAAAATCAAAAGTAACAAAAAGGTGGCGAGTGGCGTGGTTTACCGGTGGTAGAAGGTCGTGGTGGCTCTCGGTGGTGGCGGTGGTGGCGCGTGGGAGTGCGTACGAGGGGTACGGAGGGGTGTGGGTGGTACAAGTATGTTGGGGATATCCCAATCTACAAGTTGGTGCAAGAAAATGAGTTGGTCGGAAAATTTTCCGGCGGCGGCGGCCGGAATCTGCTGGTGTGCCGGTGGCCGAATATTCAAGAGAGAGAGAGAGAGAGAGAGAGAGAGAGAGAGAGAGAGAGAGAGAGAGAGAGAATTGTGAGGGTGTGTGTGTGTTTTATATAATAAAAATGAGAAAAGGTGTTAGTGGGGGTATTTATATTAAAGAAAAGGTATAGGGTAGTTTTTGAATAAAATAAAAGTGTAGGGAAAAATGAAAAGGTAAGTCAAGGGACCAAAACTGCCAATGAAATAAACTTATTACGATAAACGCTTCGGGAATCAAACGACATAGCAAACGGACTCGAAAAATTACGAAACTTGCGCCATTGTTCACGAAATAATTTTTCCAATAAAATCAAGCATAAACTTCAAAGTTTTTCTCAAACTCAATATAATTCAAATAATTTGGCAAATGCAATCCAATTTAAATTTTCTAGGTTGTGTTGGGTCAATCAAGGGATAAAGTTCTCGTTTCCAATATATCTCATGTTTCTCAAGCCCAAATAATCATGCAATAAAAGTTTTAATGTGTTTCAGGTACGAAAATAAATGTTTGGCTAGTTTTAGGTTTTAGGAAAAGTACCAGGTGTTACATCACTTACATCTTAATTTAAAATCCGTCCCGGATGTAGTTCGAGTTTCCAGTCCCGATTTTGAAAAGATTTGGGTACTTGTGCTTAAATTCGTCCTCGCGTTCCCATGTATACTCTGGTCCTCTCTTGGAATTCCAACGAACCTTCACAAGAGGAACACGACTCTTCTTCAATCGCTTAACCTCACGATCCATGATTTCAACAGGGTCTTCAACAAAATGCAATTGCTCATCAATCTCAATCTCCTCAAGTGGAATCACAGCATTTTCATCGGTCAAACACTTCTTCAAATTCGACACATAGAAAGTAGGGTGAACCCTACTGAGCTCAGGTGGCAATTCTAGCTTATATGACACGGGACCAATCCTCTCCACAATCTTAAATGGTCCAATATAACGGGGATTCAACTTTATTTTCTTACCAAACCTGATCACACCTTTCCAAGGCGATACCTTCAACATAACCCTATCTCCTTCCTAAAACTCCAGGGGTTTACGTCTCACATCCGCGTAGCTCTTCTGACAGTCACGAGCAACTTTCAATCGGTCTTTAATCTGAGCAATCTTCTCGGTCGTCTCACGGACTAAATCTGGACCAATAAGCTGAGCTTCTCCCACTTCATCCCAACATATAGGTGATCGTCACTTCCGACCTTAGAGTGCTTCAAACAGTGCGGCCTTAATACTCGCGTGGTAACTATTGTTGTAGGAAAACTCAATCAAGGGCAAATGGACATCCCATCCATTCCCGAAATCAATCGCACACGCACGTAGCATATCTTCCAAAGTTTGGATGGTTCTCTCGCTTTGACCATCGGTCTGTGGATGGTAAGCAGTACTCATGTCAAGGTTCGTGCCAAACGAATCTTGAAGTGATTGCCAAAAATTCGAAGTAAACTTGCCATCTCTATCTGAGATAATAGACACTGGTGCTCCATGTCGAGATACTATCTCTTTCATGTAGAGCCTGGTCAACTTATCCATACTGTAGTTCTCTTTGATTGGTAAAAAGTGAGCGAATTTAGTCAATCGATCGACTATTACCCAACTAGCATCAAATCCGGTCGAAGTCCTTGGTAACTTGGTGACGAAATCCATTGTGATTCTTTCCCATTTTCATTCTGGGATCTCAGGTTGCTCTAGTAAACCAGATGGTTTCTGATGTTCAGCCTTAACCTTGGCGCACGTAAGACACTTACGGACATAATCAGCAATCTCAGCCTTCATATTGGGCCACCAATACAACTTCTTCACATCCTGATACATCTTATTAGATCCTGGGTGAATAGAATACTTCGACTTATGAGATTCGAGCATAATCAAGTCTCTCAGTCCTCCAAACAAAGGTATCCAGCTTCTTCCTTTATAGTACAAAGTACCATCTGAACGTTTCTCTAGTTTCTCCTTCCTGATCATCCCATCGAGCTTCTATTCCTTAAGATCTCCTCTTTTCACTACTTCCTTTCTAGCTTGCAGAATCTGGGCGGGTAGATTCGAGTTGATCGTCAAAACTAAAGCTTGAACACGTAACGGTTTCAAACGTTCCTTGCGACTCAATGCATCAGCCACAACATTAGCTTTTCCAGGGTGGTATCATATCTCGCAATCATAATCGCTCAACGTCTCCAACCATCGTCGCTGTCGCATATTTAACTCCTTCTGATCCAAAATATACTGTAAACTCTTGCGGTCGGTAAAGACGACACACTTAGTACCATAAAGATAATGTCTCCACAGCTTAAGGGCAAAAACCATGGCTCCTAATTCCAAATCATGAGTGGTATACTTCTCCTCATGAGTTTTAAGCCTTCGGGAAGCATATGCCATAACCTTCCTTCGCTGCATCAAAACTGCTCCTAACCCTTGATACGAGGTATCACAATAAACCACAAAATCCTCCACTCCATCTGGCAAAGCCAAAATCGGTGCACTACATAGCTTCTGCTTCAAGGTCTGAAATGCCTTCTCTTCTTCCTCTCCCCATTCATATTTCTTGTCCTTGTGAGTCAACGCAGTCAACGGTTTAGAAATCTTGGAGAATCCCTCGATGAATCTCCTATAATACCCAGCCCATCCTAGAAATTGACAAATTTCTGTGGCGTTAACCGGCGTTGCCCATTTCTCAATCGCCTCAATATTAGCGGTATCCACATGTAGTCCTTCACTATCAATCACATGACCCAAAAATTAAACCTTACGAATCCAAAACTCACACTTAGAGAACTTTGCGTACAACTGCTCGTCCTTGAGCAACTTAAGAATTGTAGCCAAATGTTGTTTGTGCTCCCCCTCACTCTTTGAGTAGATCAGAATATCGTCGATGAAGACTATAACGAACTTATCTAAATAAGGCTTACATACTCGGTTCATGAGGTCCATGAACACTGCAGGTGCATTGGTCAAACCAAAACGCATTACCTGAAATTCATAATGACCATAACGGGTCCTAAATGCCGTCTTGGGAATATCCTCTTCTCGAACTCTGAGTTGGTGATAATCAGACCTCAAGTCGATCTTAAAGTAGTAACCCGATCCTTGCAACTGATCAAACAAATCATCAATCCTTAGTAACTGATAGCGGTTCTTCACTGTCAACTTATTCAATTCTCGGTAGTCAATACACATTCTAAACGATCCATCCTTCTTCTTCACAAATAATACCGGAGCTCCCCTGGGCGAAGAACTAGGTCGAATAAATCCTTTATCCAGAAATTCTTGCAATTGCTTAGACAACTCCTCCATCTCCGATGGCGCTAAACGATATGGTGCACGCGCAACAGGTGCAGCTCCAGGAACTAAGTCGATGCGAAACTCCACTTGTCGGACTGGCGGAAGTCCCGGCAAGTCTTCAGGAAATACTTCAGAAAACTCACGCACTACAGGAACATCCTCGAGTCGCTTCTCTCCTGACTCCTTCTTAGCCACATGTGTTAGGAATGCGTGATATCCTTTCTCGGGATATTTCATGGTCTTGATACATGATATGATATTCAGGCGAGTTGTAACACCCCAACCCGATAAGGGTAGAAGTACTACAGTATGGTGACATATCAAAGCAAACACAAGCATACATCTTAAGTAATTAATACAACGGAATCTCAAAGGTTACAAAGGAAAACTGAAGTACTAAGTTACAATGACAACAACAATAAATACTAAGTCTGAAAAATGTAATCACTTCTAGTCATCTCTAATCCAGGATAGCTATCAAGGTATAGTCTTCTAAGTCCACAATACTCTCCACTCATAACCCAGCAAGAAATGCGGCTGAGCTTAAAAAGCCCAGTGAACAGATATATACAAACAAAGTAAATAGGTAAGGAACAAAGAATATCATAAGGTGCATTGGGGATACAGAAGGCATAAGAAAACGAACATCAAAGTGTACAGAAAGGTTAGTAATCAATCCCGAGCCCGAAAATAAATCAAATCAAATATCATAGTAACCATGGAGTAGCTAACTCCTGAACATGTGAAAGACTCGTATTGCACACAAGCACAGTCACTGAACATATCATATCATATCATATCATTAAATCCACTCAAATACGAACCGAACCTAGGATTGCAATCCATACGCCCCCCGAACAAATAATATAATCATCAAAATAATCGTAACGCGCGCATATCATATAAATGGGAATGGTGTGAGAAATCACTCACCCACACGTGAGTCATGCCACTGGTGCATCAATGACATGGCCATGTTACCTTCATGGCTAGGAAACGAACTTGGCTCGGGTGTCAAACTGAAGGGTTCATATGGCATATCATGTCAAAGTCAAATATCTAAGTCATCAAAGAGTCATAATCAAAGTCTAAATACCAAAGGTTCATATCAAAGGTTCAAGTGCAAAAGGTTCACAACAAAGATTCATAGCAAAGGTTCATAGCAAAGGTCAAATAGGGCATAAGTCAAAGAAAGTCATACTAAGAAGACTCCGATCAAAGGTATCATTATCAAAACTAATATCAAAAGATGTGTACGAATCATGAGAAACCTTAAGAGATAAGGTCAGAATATCTGTACCTTAAACTGCAAGTGCAAACATAACAAAAACGATAAGATCAGAAGCAAACTCCTTCTTCAGCGAATCTACACGAATATATTCTTATGATTAATTACTTATCGTAAATCAGATTACTCATTTTAGTCGGCTTCCCATTTTTAGTAAATTTCCTCTTTAAGTAGTTTAACCATTTTAAGTAACTTTCTATTTTAGGTAGGTTTCCCGATTTAGTAAGTTTCCATAAATAGTAAGCTTCCATGTTTAGAAGGTTTCCAGAATTAGCAATATTAATCCTTTTAAGCCAAGTTATCATTTTCCTTAAGTTAAGGTGTTGAAAGTGACAATAAATATAATTTAGGGTTTATTCTGACATTTATATAAAGTTTAGGGTTAAAAGTGTAAATATGTGATTAAGGTTTAAAGTGAATTAATATAAGTTAACATATCACTAATATGACCTAATTAGTATTTGAGTGCACTTTAGGGTTCATATTTATTAAAGTCTTCAATTGGTACAAAACACACATGTTCTTCAAATGACAGATTTTAGTACGAATTTAGGTCCATTTAACGAATTTCCAAACCATACCAGAGTTCAAAATAAAAATTCACCAAAATTGTCACATAAGCTATTATGTATTAGGAATCTACTAGAATTTTTCCAGAATTTATTAACAAGTGTAAATACCCTTTCAAAAATCGTTTATCAAAATAGTTCCAGAAAGTTAACTGCACTTATATGCAGAAAGTTTGCATTTGGTTATCCCATTTCAACACTTCAGAAAAATCCACAAAAATTCCAGGAGGTCACACATAACCCAAATATTATCCCTGTAAAAGGAGAGCTCCTAAATCCTTATGGTTTGAAAATGAAAAATCCAAAACACCAACTGAATTTCAGACTCGATTTCTCAGCTTTGACACTTAATCTCCCAAAAATCAAAAATCAACCTTCTCGACCTCTAAAAGTTAAGTGGCTTACTATTCCAGAAACTAGACAAATTGTACTTAGTTTTAGACTCATGAAACCCAGAAAACACTTGGTATCATTATTTTGTACGTTGTGCAACCCGATCAAAATTCTGCACTGCAGAAACTTCATAAAATCACCACAACCTTACTCTATAAACCCTATTCCAACTCCTAATAAACGCTAGGCTTTTCCAGATTTTATTAACCTCATTAATGATCAATTATATCAGATTTTTGGGCTTGTTAAAAGTTATATATTAGTCGACATAGGGCTGAAACAAGAACACTAAAACAGTCCACAAAACTCGACACACAACGCTTTACAAAGTCGTATGATTTTATGTGAAAAGTCTATGATTTCATGTGTCGATTCTATCATTTTATGTGAATATAATTTGTATAGCATAGTAAGGTAACCAGATTTGGTAAGCATATAACAAATTAAGTTTTTATATTATGATCATGCTGGTGTGTGTCGAACAGAAAAGAAAAACAAGGTCGATAGATACCTTGATGGGTCGATTCCAAACAGAATTAATACCACGAAAGCAACACCAATCCTGGACCACATTGTACCCTCTTCATAATCAGGTTATTACTTCCACACATCACTTGATCGATCACCCCACACAGGTACAACTTGGTGTCATTAAACGGTACTCAATCCTACACATGAGATAGCTACGTGACATATCCATGGACCACTACTTCCTACCAAACTTGGACCACATGTACCGCCTCTCTTGTATAGTTAGGGCATTGTGTGTTGTTGTTTATTTTGAAGATGAATATACGTTTAACAAAAGAGAGAGGGGAGAAGAATTTATGCCGCCATTCTTTCTTGTTTTTTAGGGTTCCTCTTTGTGTCTTGTAATGTGTGTGTAGTTTAGAATGAACCGTATGATTTTGTGAGATAATAATGGAATAGAAGCGTGTGATAGTTATTTAGGAGGATTCTTGCCGATTATAGAGAGATTACATTGATTAGGTTGTAGCTTATCTTCCTGGAGTTAAGAATGGGCCTTATCTCTTAGTTATCTTTCAATTTTTTTTAAAGCCCAAAGTTATGTATCAAAGTGTTGTTGCAAATTTTCGGCCCAAAGGACATGTAAACGTATCATGGAGTCTATTTGTAGTAACTTTGGTATTTTAAAGTTAGTTAATTAGTTAGTTAAGCTATGGTGAAAATTTTAGAATTGTTATAAGTAATTTAAGAATTTAGTAACTTAGGTTTTAGATTCATAATGTTCTTATTGATTCAAAGTTAGAGGGCAAAATAGGAATATCAATGATTGAGAAATTAAGGGTTTTACAACTCTTCTCTTCTAAAAAAAAAAATTCGTCCGCGAAATTGAAGAGAAAAAGAAACGGAAAACACAACAGGCAGTGAACAGACGTGTGAAAGACTTGTTTCTCATGACTCTACCTTGTTGGTGAAATAGCTTCGGCTTCCTCAGAAAAGACATACCATACTGAATCCGAATCAGAAGAATAACATACCACGTAACAGATGATAATCGTATCCTCTAGGAAGACATACGGGGAATACGTAGGATTGGACGGATATATCGTCCGTGGGATTTGATTAGACAAATCATATGAGAACGTACCGAATCACAGAAAATATGAGGGTGATAAATATGCTAAACTCTTCAAATTTTCAAACAGTTTCATCTTCAATATAACTTTTCAAAGGTATTCTCAGAAACAAACAGATCTTGCTTTCTCAGAATCCAAAATCTCATATCTTAACTCATAACAGATCATGATGAACAGATTCATCGAATGTGAGACGTACATATAGCAAGACTTAGGTGTACTCCTTCATAGTAGCATATCGAAACCATACAGACAGAAAACAGATTATTCGATAACATCAAACAGCAGAAAGCTCTACAACAGAACCTAAGATTCTTATCGGAAGTACAGAGATCAGCAAACGCGTGTCGAGTATCCAAACGTATCAAATCGTATAACGGTGAAGGCATATTAAGCGTATAGGTAGAATGAACCTAAAGTCTCATTAAACGCAGATAATCTCAATCAGATATCAAAAATTCTAATGCTTCTAAGGCACTCCTCGAAATATCCTATGATCACAATAAGTGCACGTTATATGATGTAAGTATTATCACGTTTGCCAGACGTCATAATACTAGCATCATATAAATATGCCCTCATGATGATCATACTTTATCTCAAGTCGTGAACTAAACATCTTATCTTAATCACCTAACAGTCCTTCTACGTCCTAGGGTAGGTCCGAATCAAAACATCATTCATGGAGCGAAATCAGAGAAATAGAACGTACAAATAACGTAACGGAATCCTGTAAGCATCAAATGAAACACGTCGTCAAGGTGTCAGATCTTTCAAAATTCGTCAACATTCTCATAACAAAACCATCTTCCAAACGTGCGTAGAAAGAACACAGAACGGAATTGCTAACAGTGAACTTAAATCATTCAAAGGATCTTGTCATCGGTAACGGAAACTTAAGTGGGTTAAGCAAAAATGAAATACGTCATTAATAATTTCATCCTTCACAAAATTACTCATCCAAAACACAATGTTTGCTTCAAAATTCGTTTATTCAAATACACAATTCAACGTTTCTTCCAAATCCGAGTAGTCTGTCTGCGCTTGTCCATCTGATCATACGGTGAAAAGGAATTATAAACTTGAGTCTAGTCCCTCAAGCCTTCGGCACCTCTTTTTGAAATTGTAGTGTAGTAACGTGAATCTCTGGCATGATCACTGTGCACCCTTCCATCCGCAAATTTGCTTCTGCTATCAATCCATCTTAGTACAACTAAAATGAATAGAGAAGCAAGATTCCGTGTCTTCGACAGCTCCTCTAGCACATCTCCAGGTTTTAAGGTAAACACTGCCGTTGTCGACTCCAGGTTATGAGTTGAATAGGTTGTCTCCTCCGGTCTAGTTGTCTTGATGCCCAAACTAAAACCTCTACGTGCTGCATGTGGTATAATCGAGTCCCTTCTCAGTTCCTCTCTTCTTTTCACATGCTTCTTCCACGGTAACGCTTGTCGCGGACATCTTCTACTACTCTTCCTCCAGGTTTCCAACTCCGATAATGGTCTTCCATATTGGTCCTTCCTGTGGAAAACTCTGTCCTCACAGGATACATGGTAGTGCTGTCTACTACGACCTCTGAACGCCAATCAGATTTTTCTCTTCTAGAACAAAGGATCACTTTAATACATAATGATCTCTATGTTCCTCTTTCGTCTCTGAACATAACACAATGTCATACTATGAAAATTTGTCCAGATACTCGCGAAAGATATGATTTCATCAGATGCGTAAATATATTTGACATATTAGCCAATACAATTGGCATCATCAAGGTTCGTAATGATTATAACGAGTACAGAGGTAGCTTCAGAAATCATTTAGGGAAAACATTTACATCCACTTCACATCAGCTTCCTTCTTCTTCACAAACAAAACTGAAATACTTCACGGAGGTTACTCTCATTTATTTAACCTCCTTCTTAGAAGTTCTTGTGGTTGCTTCTTCAGCCCTTCAAACCTAAAATGACGTAATCAGATACTGAGTTTCAAAGGTAGACCAAATCAATTATTAATACGTGGAAAGGGATGATGATTACGGATATTGATACGGTTAAGTTCACGATAGTCGATACACCGTCACATACGTCTCTCTCTCTTCTTCATAAACCAACCGGATCATCCCAAGAGAAAAACCAGGGTGAGCAACATCATATTCCGTCAGCTCATTCAATCTCTCAACTTATATGGCATAATGGTTTCATCAATTGAAATTAGTTCAATGCCAACTCTACTCCCCAAGCAGAAGGGAGCACCAAAAAGTTCGTCAGAGAACACCGGAAAATTTTTGTACAAAAAAATACTTCTAATGCCAGGACCTTTCAAAGGTGAACACTAATAGGTGTCAGGAAAACTTGTCAAACTAGTGAGGTCAGAGTCTAAACTTCCATAATAGCATCAATCTTAGCAGATTTATGTGGTTGGGAAAACATCATAAGAAAAGTAGGGTGAAAAAGATTGCTGAAGACCACATATCATATACGGTAGTCTATGGTAGCTTATAAAGAGCCATCCAATCATGACCAAAAGGTTTCAAAATCAGATATATCAAAAGTAAACGGATTCATAGAACGAATAAAGTCGTCAAACCGGATAGTTCATATATCAGAGTCCAGTACATGGTTCATCAAGAGTGTTGGGATAGATTAGCGAATAGTTTAAGATGTTGAAATCTTGTTTAGCTCCTTAGCACAAGTGATAGGTAGAGTGTGTATTATCGGTAATACAAACATCGTATGGTCGTCAAAAGTGAGATGTATGGAATATCAGTTGTCAACATCATCGTGCTCAGTTAACAAATCCATATTGAGATAATATTAACATCATATCCTTCCAAAGGAACTGATTGGCAGGCAAAGTTCATCATTCGAAGGGAGGGGACAAATCTTCCTATATCAGTGGTTAACAATTACAAGAGTTCTCATAGGAGTAGTAATGAATTATGTAGAATTCAATAGTATCAGATGATACATTTCATGTCCAACATAGTAATGAATTCACATAATGTCTCAAACACATTATGGTTGAATAACCTTCGGAATGCTCGAAAAGGTATCAAACTATGTATCACACAAATCGGAAATGGAGATCAAAATCAGAAAGTGGAACTTAAATGGTGTAAGGTATCCATGTAATTCCCGAGTTATTCCAAGCTTACTTGGTTACTAAACTTAGGTTGCAAAAACTTCTAGCTTCTGACACAAATGCTCTTATAAGGCATAGCTACAGGCAGAGGCACGAATCAGAGTGATGCGGAAGCAATGCTACTTACATAGATGCCCTAGTCTACCCATTCCTCACCAGTAATAATTTAAGTTCTTATGGGGAGATCCTAAAGCAAATTCTCAAAGGTTGTCTTATGAGCGACTACAGTGGAAACTTAAGGGTCCAAACTTCACAGGTCAAGGTTTAGTGTACTACAAGTCGCAACCTGGTCTCTGATACCATAATTGTAACACCCCAACTCGATAAGGGTAGAAGTACTACAGTATGGTGACATATCAAAGCAAACATAAGCATACATCTTAAGTAATTAATACAAAAGAATCTCAAAGGTTACAAAGGAAAACTGAAGCACTAAGTTACAATGAGAACAACAATAAATACTAAGTCTGAAAAATGTAATCACTTCAAGTCATCTCTAATCCAGGATAACTATCAAGGTATAGTCTTCTAAGTCCACAATACTCTCCACTCATAACCCAGCTTTCTACTAAAACCTGAAGCAGGAAAAGAAATGCGGCTGAGCTTAAAAAGCCAGTGAACAGATATATATACAAAAAAAGTAAATCGGTAAGGAACAAAGAATATCATAAGGTGCATTGGGGATACAAAAGGCATAAGCAAGGTAGTTAAAAGCGAAAGCGACCTCAAAGCGACATGCCTTTTTCTAAAGCGAGAAGCGAGAAGCGACAAAAGCGAGCGCTTCAATTAACTTTTTACCCTTTGTGCATATAATAGTGTCTAGTATGAAAACAATGGTTAAATAAAAACATAATTATCTTAAAATCTTCATTTTCAATCTAAAAAGACCACAAAAGAGAAGTTTATTCAAATAGTTAAAGCTTAAAGTCTAATATTTTTTATTCGGAATAATCATCTAAGTTCTCATTTCTTATTTCCCCATCGTTTCTGAGATCCACTATATCATCTTCATCTACAAGATCCTCGTCGGATTCATCGAAGAGTGCCCTACTTGTAGATGTCCTACTTGTAGATGCCGGTGCATTTCTTCTTGTATAATGCCTCGGCTCATTTACACCACTAGCACTAGCTACGGTACCCCAAGTTAGTGCTTCATCCTCACCAAACACAAACTCCCCTTCGGTCGCTCATTTAATATTATGCTAAAGGGTCAGTTTTGTAAATATTTAACCTAATTTAAAAGATTAGGGCCGGCTGTAAAACTTCATTAGGTAAAAAATTAAAAACTAGCCGTTATGCAAAAAAGCGAGCGCTTTTAGGTCGCTTTAGGTCGCTTCTGCTCGCTTTAGTAAAACGCATCGCTTTTTTAGAATCAAAGCGCTATAGGGCGCTTCGCTTCGCTTCTTCGCTTAAAGCGCGCTTTTTCTCGCTTTTGACTACACTGGGCATAAGAAAACGAACATCAAAGTGTACAGAAAGGTCAGTAATCAATCCCGAGCCCGAAAATAAATCAAATCAAATATCATAGTAACCATGGAGTAGCTAACTCCTGAACATGTGAAAGACTCGTATTGCACACAAGCACAGTCACCGAACATATCATATCATATCATATCATTAAATCCACTCAAATACGAACGGAACCTAGGATTGCAATCCATACGCCCCCCGAACAAATAATATAATCATCATAATAATCGTAACGCACGCATATCATATAAATGGGAACGGTGTGAGAAATCACTCACCCACACGTGAGTCATGCCACTGGTGCATCAATGACACGGCCATGTTACCTTCATGGCTAGGAAACGAACTTGGCTCGGGTGTCAAACTGAAGGGTTCATATGGCATATCATGTCAAAGTCAAATATCTAAGTCATCAAAGAGTCATAATCAAAGTCTAAATACCAAAGGTTCATATCAAAGGTTCATAGCAAAGGTTCATAGAAAAGGTCAAATAGGGCATAAGTCAAAGAAAGTCATACTAAGAAGACTCCCATCAAAGGTATCATTATCAAAACTAATATCAAAAGATGTGTACGAATCATGAGAAACCTTAAGAGATAAGGTCAGAATATCTGTACCTTAAACCGCAAGTGCAAACATAACAAAAACGATAAGATCAGAAGCAAACTCCTTCTTCAGCAAATCTACACGAATATATGATCGTCTTATGATTAATTACTTATCGTAAATCAGATTACTCATTTTAGTCGGCTTCCCATTTTTAGTAAATTTCCTCTTTAAGTAGTTTAACCATTTTAAGTAACTTTCTATTTTAGGTAGGTTTCCCGATTTAGTAAGTTTCCATAAATAGTAAGCTTCCATGTTTAGAAGGTTTCCAGAATTAGCAATATTAATCCTTTTAAGCCAAGTTATCATTTTCCTTAAGTTAAGGTGTTGAAAGTGACAATAAATATAATTTAGGGTTTATTCTGACATTTATATAAAGTTTAGGGTTAAAAGTGTAAATATGTGATTAAGGTTTAAAGTGAATTAATATAAGTTAACATATCACTAATATGACCTAATTAGTATTTGAGTGCACTTTAGGGTTCATATTTATTAAAGTCTTCAATTGGTACAAAACACACATGTTCTTCAAATGACAGATTTTAGTACGAATTTAGGTCCATTTAACGAATTTCCAAACCATACCAGAGTTCAAAATAAAAATTCACCAAAATTGTCACATAAGCTATTATGTATTAGGAATCTACTAGAATTTTTCCAGAATTTATTAACAAGTGTAAATACCCTTTCAAAAATCGTTTATCAAAATAGTTCCAGAAAGTTAACTGCACTTATATGCAGAAAGTTTGCATTTGGTTATCCCATTTCAACACTTCAGAAAAATCCACAAAAATTCCAGGAGGTCACACATAACCCAAATATTATCCCTGTAAAAGGAGAGCTCCTAAATCCTTATGGTTTGAAAATGAAAAATCCAAAACACCAACTGAATTTCAGACTCGATTTCTCAGCTTTGACACTTAATCTCCCAAAAATCAAAAATCAACCTTCTCGACCTCTAAAAGTTAAGTGGCTTACTATTCCAGAAACTAGACAAATTGTACTTAGTTTTAGACTCATGAAACCCAGAAAACACTTGGTATCATTATTTTGTACGTTGTGCAACCCGATCAAAATTCTGCACTGCAGAAACTTCATAAAATCACCACAACCTTACTCTATAAACCCTATTCCAACTCCTAATAAACGCTAGGCTTTTCCAGATTTTATTAACCTCATTAATGATCAATTATATCAGATTTTTGGGCTTGTTAAAAGTTATATATTAGTCGACATAGGGCTGAAACAAGAACACTAAAACAGTCCACAAAACTCGACACACAACGCTTTACAAAGTCGTATGATTTTATGTGAAAAGTCTATGATTTCATGTGTCGATTCTATCATTTTATGTGAATATAATTTGTATAGCATAGTAAGGTAACCAGATTTGGTAAGCATATAACAAATTAAGTTTTTATATTATGATCATGCTGGTGTGTGTCGAACAGAAAAGAAAAACAAGGTCGATAGATACCTTGATGGGTCGATTCCAAACAGAATTAATACCACGAAAGCAACACCAATCCTGGACCACATTGTACCCTCTTCATAATCAGGTTATTACTTCCACATATCACTTGATTGATCACCCTACACAGGTACAACTTGGTGTCATTAAACGGTACTCAATCCTACACATGAGATAACTACGTGACATATCCATGGACCACTACTTCCTACCAAACTTGGACCACATGTACCGCCTCTCTTGTATAGTTAGGGCATTGTGTGTTGTTGTTTATTTTGAAGATGAATATACGTTTAACAAAAGAGAGAGGGGAGAAGAATTTATGCCGCCATTCTTTCTTGTTTTTTAGGGTTCCTCTTTGGTCGTGTAATGTGTGTGTAGTTTAGAATGAACCGTATGATTTTGTGAGATAATAATGGAATAGAAGCGTGTGATAGTTATTTAGGAGGATTCTTGCCGATTATAGAGAGATTACATTGACTAGGTTGTAGCTTATCTTCCTGGAGTTAAGAATGGGCCTCATCTCTTAGTTATCTTTCAATTTTTTTTTAAAGCCCAAAGTTATGTATCAAGGTGTTGTTGCAAATTTTCGGCCCAAAGGACATGTAAACGTATCATGGAGTCTATTTGTAGTAACTTTGGTATTTTAAAGTTAGTTAATTAGTTAGTTAAGCTATGGTGAAAATTTTAGAATTGTTATAAGTAATTTAAGAATTTAGTAACTTAGGTTTTAGATTCATAATGTTCTTATTGATTCAAAGTTAGAGGGCAAAATAGGAATATCAATGATTGAGAAATTAAGGGTTTTACACGAGTTCCACTCCTATCACCTCGAACAATCAAAATCTCATCATTGAGTGGGATATGAACAACTCGTTCTCCACAAACAATGCTCACTCGATTCTTGGACAACCAATCCATCCCAACTATTACATCGAAGCTTCTAAGCTCGATTGGCATCAAATCAATACTAAACGGGTGATCTAAAAGATTAAGGGTACAACCACGGATCACGGTACGGGTGTCAACTAGGTTACCATCATCTAACTCAATGCTATAGCTAACATCTAATAGGGTAGGGGTAAGTGGGAGTAACGGCGCAATCTTAGAAGACACAAAACTCATATCGGCACCCAAATCAAACAAAACTTTAACGCGAAGGTTGTTGAGAAGAAACGTACCAGTGACAACATTCAGATCTTGGTGCGGCTCTCCATTTCCCATCACGTACACTCTACCTCGAGCACCTCCATTCCCTTGTCCAGCATTCTTCGGGCAATGGTTCCTATAGTGTCCACGCTCTCCACATCCATAGCATGTAACCACAGGCTGGGCATTTGCTCCTGTCGCCACAGCCCTGCTCCTACAAAACCCGCAACATGACCAACTTTCTGACACTTCATACATCTCACAGTACACAGTCCAGTATGATACTGCTGAAACTTCTCACAACGAGCTTGCTGTCCAGCATTCACTCCTCCTTGTGCTGGTGCGGCCACAAATGCCTTAACAGTCTCCTGTCTCCTATTCTGCTGGTGATGGTGATTGTTGTTACGGTACTGATTGTTGTTGTAGCGGTTGTTGAAGTTGTTATAGTTGTTGCTCCTTCTGTTATCCTCCCATTTCCTCTTGTTGTCAAAGTGATTACCTTTCTAAACAACACCATGCTTAAACACCTGATCCATAAGACGTTCAGCCATGTTAATAGTATCATCCAAAGTTTCAACATTGTACGATGTCACGTGTCCTTGGATACTTGCAGGTAATCCACCAATAAACTTCTCTAGAAACTTCTCATTATCTGGCACCATGTGAGCACAAAACACCTTGAGTTCTTGGAAACGTCGCTCATAAGCAACAAGATCAGAACCCTACACAGGCAAATAATAAAAATCAGTATCCAATTTCCTCAAATCACTACGAGAACAATACTTCTTAACCATAGCTTTCTTGAAATCTTCCCACGAAGTACTATAAGCATTCTCCATTCCCTTCTCTTGAACATAAGTATTCCACCATGACAAGGCATGCTCCAACAATGTGCCTGTCGCATACTTCACCCTATTATTCTCAGTACAGTTGCTCCTTTGAAACACTGATTCCACTTTCTCAAACCACTGAGTCAATCCAACAGCTCCTTCAGTTCCTTTGAAGGTAGTGTTTTTACAATCCATGAATTCCTTAAAAGTGCAAAAATGGTTGTTGGGAACAGCTTGAGCTCTAGCCGGTTCAACATTCTGAGGAACACCTGCTTTCCTGGCAAGCGCTACAGCAACACCCTCATCAATCAACTGCTGAATAGCAGCTGGGGTCATCTTCTTAGGAGGCATAATTCTATCAATCAATACAAAGTGCAACACTTGTAAGATTTGATTAACGTGTCAGAATCATAGCACAAGAAGAAACAACATCACGAGAATAAAATCATAATATAGCATAAGTCAACATCAATAACAGTACATTACCATAATACATCATAGATTTCATACTTGACATTGGTCTTACAAGATATGTAAAATAAGTACAAGTTTCAAATAAAATCCACCAACTGAACTATTCAGTTTAACATATACTAGGTAAACTACCATCAAGATACCAACTACTATAAATGATCCAATCACTGATCTCCTGAACGATCTCCATACACAGCCATCACATCAATACTATCATAAGACCTGAGGCGGGTCATCCTCTCTGCATAGGCCTGTCTATGCATCTCATGTAACTCACTCCACAACTCACGGATACTAGTACGGTAATGTCGACTATCTATGTCCAAGAACACCTCCTTCATGGTCAACTTATCAACCATTTTCTCCAGCTCAACCATCTTCCTATCTAGCGAATCCATACGCTCCTAAAATGCAACATTCATTCGCTCCAACGAACTCAACCTCTCATCCTGCCTCTGAAGCTCCATATACATCTCTCCTGCTGCTCTCCTATCATCCTGAACTTGTCTCCTCAATCCTGCAACCTCAGACTGCCTATCACTCATACGCAGAGTGATACTCCTATGACTATTCCTACACCACGCTACATCCTGCCTCAGACAACTCATAGCAGCTCTAAGCTCTGACGAAGTAACATGGGCAGCTGTCGATGACTCACCAATCTCATGCATCGAAGGAACCTTAGTCTCAAGCGCGTATCCTAATGCCTCAAACGTATCCGACTAGTAAGTCACGTCCGACACAACAGGCGAAGGTGGCGGGGGAACATCCTGATCCTCCTCCATAAACTCCTCATCATCCCCCTCCTCATCATCATCATCGTCATCATCCATCTCCATCATCCTCTATACCAACATCATCCTCTAAACCTACCTCATCATCTAAACCAACATCAACATCCAACTCAACATCATCTCCTAAGGGCAATGGGTCAACAACTGGCGGAACTGGAACCTGACCACTGGGAACTAGGACAGACATGATACTCTACAAGAGTATAAGAAAGTATAAAAATTCTAACCAAATTTTTGCGGAAAATCATTTTATAAGCCAAGGCATGATAATGGAAAAGTCCAAACTAATATTAATATCAAACATATATATGTATAAAGTTTAAAAGAATACCAGGGCGCGAAGTGGCATGAAGGGCTGTCGGCTTTCTGTCTCAAAACATTTTGACTCCAGGAAAAAGTTTATAGTCGAATGCGAGCTCGTTCTCTATAAACGATACTCTGATACCATTCTATAACACTCCCAACAAAAATACGGCAGCTGACATGCTGGGGGCGCTACGCAAATAGAAACCAGGCACATTTATAGCTAACGACCAAAACACGGGACGTTTATAAAAGTTGCAAAACATATCATTCAAATTATAAACCATTTAGAGTACAAGGACTCTTAAGTCAAAGTAGCAGCGGAAAAAGTAAATAGAGTTTGTAGTGGAAATTAAACAAAGTTTAGCAGCGAAAAATATTTAAGACACACCAAGGTTTTACGAATGATATGAAAATAAAGATAGTAAAGGTGATAAAGCTGCCTTGACAAAAAGACTCCTTCGTCCAAGCCACTCCACCACGCCCATGTCATAAAGCTCTAAGACAAATTATTATTAATAGCAGTAGTAGTACCTGAAAACACATGCTTAAAAGTCAACACAAATGTTGAGTGAAATCCATAGGTTTAAATAATAAAGTTGAGCACAAAGTTTTAATCATATGATATAAGCAACAAATGCAAATACCGGGTAATCAAGGTAACACCCAATGTGTAGAGGCATCCCAGTGCATACATATAGTTGATGATGCTAAGCTCATGACACGCAAAACGTTAACCAATATATAACCATAAGTCGACAAATAACCGCGGAATTTCATAATATAAAGTGCCCCCAAGGCTGAGTGCTTGCCATTTACCCAGCAAAATCGAATATAGTACACCACAAATTGCCTATCCAGCAAAAGGAGTGGGAGGGTCAATTCCTATAGGCCTATGTCCCTATATTCACGCTCACTCGCAAGTGATTAATGGTTCATGATCGGAGGGTCTTATCAGGCAAGATAAGCTACTTAGCACATCGTCAGGAAAGCATACCAATGAGGAAAAGCGTACCAAAAATATTGTGCTCAGAAAACATTTAAAGCATGTATCTCACCCCATGGGTTTATAAGCATTTAAAATATAAAAAGCGGGGCTATGAATCACACCTTAACAATAGCAGGAAACGAGATATAGCAACCAATCAAATAATGCGTCACAGCAAACGAACCTCGGCACAATCTAATCAATATAAATGGCATAACTTAGAACTATACTCGAATATCTCAATAAACAATGCTTGAATAAAGATTTTTATAAACAATTAACAATGGCATTTGAAAGAAAATAGATTTTAAAAGTCTCGTGTGGGTGACGAGAAAGATAGAAAGAATAAGTCGGCCAGAACGAATGATTATTCGAGAAAGTAGAGAGTAGACGAGAGAATAGCTCGAAGAAAAATGGAAAGAAAAGAAATGAAAATGAAAGATACACTTAAATAAGTAATAACACGTTAACAACAAGTCTCGGATTTACCCATTTTTCCCAAAGTAACGTTGAAATGAAAAGGGTTTTGGAACAATAACGTTTGGTAAAATAATTTAGAGTTTATAAAGAATTTTATTAAATTTCGGCATGACCTGCCCGTTTATTCAACATTTTCCGGTCAACGAATCTTTTATTTAATCAACGTTAATATTTTATAAATTTATAATACAATTGGATATATCATTCATGTAGTCCATTAGTTGCTTAGGTTTATCGACTATTTTGTATTGTTCGTGTTCCAGGTACGTTAAGATCTTTACGGGCCTAACGTACCCTACCGTCTCGTGTACCAAAGGGTCCATAACATCCAAATAACCATGGCCATAAATCCAATACGTCCAATTCATGTCCATCACAATAATAATAATATGGAAACAAGTCCGATATCCAAATCCACTTAACTATAACAAATAGATTTTAGGTTTCATATTTATTATTATCTGTTTTATTATTTTTACCGTTTCTAAACTAATAATCCCGAGACTAGTTAACCATTACCCAAAATAATCACAACAACAATAACAATAACTCAAAATCAAACCCAAGTCAAACCAAATCCAACCCAAAATCAAAATCGAGTCAAACCAAGCCTTAGGCTCCCTCGGCTCAACCTAAAACCAATCCAAATCCGAACATAACACAACATCAACAACAATAATAATAATAACATCATCCCCACCATCACCCGAGTCTCGGTGGTGGTGGCTGCCGGCTGTCGAGACACACCCAAACCAAACGGACCCTCAAAATTTATATTCAACCCAAAATATATACTCCCTTCGTCACTACGAGTCAAACAACAACAATAATATCAAGACCCTCACCGAGTCATGAATTGACTCGGTGAGTCCATTCCGAGTCGCGGCCAAACAACCAAAAGAGATCCACACGAGTTTTGATGTTAAAAACGTTTATAAAATCATTTTTATAAAAGATTTAATATGAAAATCGCTTTAATAAAAGATTTAGAAAACTAGGGTTTTGAAAATAAAATCAAAAGTAACAAAAAGGTGGCGAGTGGCGTGGTTTACCGGTGGTAGAAAGGTGGTAGAAGGTCGTGGTGGCTCTCGGTGGTGGCGGTGGTGTTCGGTGGTGGCGCCTGGCAGTGCGTACGAGGGGTATGGAGGGGTGTGGGTGGTACGAGTCTGTCGGGGATATCCCGATCTACAAGTTGGTGCAAGAAAATGAGTTGGTCGGAAAATTTTCCGGCGACGGCGGCCGGAATCTACTGGTTTGCCGACGGTGGGGCGGCGGCCGGATAATCAAGAGAGAGAGAGAGAAAAAGAGAGAGAGAGAGGATTGTGAGGGTGTGTGAGTGTTTTATATAATAAAAATGAGAAAAAGGGTGTTAGTGGGGGTATTTATATTAAAGAGAAGGTATAGGGTAGTTTTTGAATAAAATGAAAGTGTAAGAAAAAATGAAAAGGTAAGTCAAGGGACCAAAACTGCCAATGAAATAAACTTTTTATGATAAACGCTTCGGGAATCAAACGATATAGCAAACGGACTCGAAAAATTATGAAACTTGCGCCATTGTTCACGAAATAATTTTTCCAATAAAATCAAGCATAAACTTCAAAGTTTTTCTCAAACTCAATATAATTCAAATAATTTGGCAAATGCAATACAATTCGAGTTTTCTAGGTTGTGCTGGGTCAATCAAGGGATAAAGTTCTCATTTCCAATATATCTCACGTTTCTCAAGCCCAAATAATCATGCAATAAAATTTTTAATGTTTTTCAGGCAAGAAATTAAATATTTGGCTAGTTTTAGGTTTTAGGAAAAGTACCAGGTGTTATATTGTGCATAATTACAAAGTGTTTCTTCCATGTCTTCAACCTAGACTTAATATGAGGTTCTGCTTTTAACCCCGAATTCGGAAGACTTACATCTAAAATGATTTGAACTGCTTGAAAGTATCCTGGTTTAAAACTGTTATCTGCACCATACTTGTAACACCCCGAAAATCGCAATGAAGCAGCGGAATTCTAATTGGGGTATTACATCTCAGATCATAGTCATGATTATAGAAAGTGACTCAAAAGAGACGTTTTGAGAAAATTTGGTTATCATTCATCAAAGATAAAATTAGAGTTGCAACAACGGTTCCATAACATTTAATCGTACATAATGAAAATGTTTGAAATAAAATGAATGATAACATTTTTGGTTGTCGTCCAAAAGGGGCCCTAGTCCACTCCGTGCCATTGATGCTTCTTAGTTACCTGAGATAAAATATGCTAAAAAGGTCAACACAAAGGTTGAGTGAATCCATAGTGTTTAATTAGTAATAGTTTGAACACAAGCTGAGTAGTAATGAAAACAATACCATCGTAGTGTAATATATTGCCCTAAGCCTCATGACACGCAAACCTTAACATAGGGTGATATCATAAATGATATAAATAGCCTACATCATGAAATGATGTAGGTGATAGTGCCCTCGTTGTAGGAGTTTGCCAACTTCCTATTTATATTCGAATAAAGTGCATTTGGTAACCATTTCAAGCTAACTTCAAATGGGGCGTCAACTACCAATAGATCTATTCACTAAATTCGCGTTCACTCACAAGTGATTAATGGTTCATGATATGAGGGACTTTTGGCAAAGATGTTAACTTAGCAATATCAATCAGGATAGCATACAGAAAAATACTTGTGTTCAGTTTTATAGCATGTATCTCCCCCACGGGATTTGAAAACATAGTAAAAAGTGGGACTATGAACTCACCTTGTAGTAGTAGTCTGAAATGCAATAGAGTCAAATAGTAGGTGGTAGCTCCGACGCGTGACCTAGATTAGTATAACATAGTTTAGTTCGCAGTTCTAGATTAAGACTCGATGAACATAAATAAGTTTAAAAGTTTTCAAAACGTTTTTGTTATTGTTGCTTGTATGGCAGTATTTAAGTTTAGAAATAGATGGGTAGATATCAGCTTGCAGTGGCTCTCGGAAGTGCTTAAGTACTAAAGTATCGAATAGGATTCTGATTCGACGATAACTGAAAGACAAAGTGTGGAAAGAAATGAACATTAGACGCTGTCGGGAAAATGATAATAGTGTTGTTAAAAGTTGTATGTATATATCTAATTGTTTAGAAGTATCTATATGTAAATATTAGTTTATAGTAAAATGTGTGTAAATAGATGTCTTTCGGTAAATTTTTTATTTAAAGTGTTTGTAATCGAAATAAAATAAAGTTAAATCATATCACTAGTACAAAAAGTTCTATTGGTCACGTATGGTCGATTTTGAAATGTCACACTGTAACATTTATACGTGACTAAATGTACCAGAATAAAATAAATAGCCACACTTGATCCGACTTGTGTGACCATTTCGGAATTCTATTGTCACACATTTGAATATTTATGTGACTAGAGGTAACTGGAAAAAAACTTTTGGAATATTTAGTCACTTATAATTTGGTACGTGTGACAGATACAAATGAGTTTGAGACATTAGTCACACTATATATATACGTATGTGACAAATATATGTCACACAATTGAACAGTGTGACCAAAATCCATATATGGTCACATGAGGTAATTGTGTATGTGGCTAAATTATATAGTCAAGTTTGTCACACATTATTTAAACGTGACTGCTATTCTTTGCTGAATATTTAGCCACATAGCGTTTGAAATGTGTGACAACGGAAAAGTAAGTTTGAAGCGTTAGTCACGATATGCATTTAATAGTGACAAATATATGTCACACACTTGACGAGTGTGACCAAATGTCATATATGGTCACACTAAACCATAGAAACATGATTAAGTGTAACGAAAATTCGATACATATGGTCACTTAAGTTAATATGTGTGTCTAAAGTTTAGTGTGTGTTTGCTTGCCAAATCCTAATGTGTATAGTCACACTTAATTGAAGCACGATCATGTGACTATAGGCTTTACAAAAAAAACATAAAAATAAAATAAATAAATAAATAAATAAATAGTCACATTGTAACCAATAGTCACACCATATCAGAAATGTGTATCTAAATGATGTTTATGGCCACATTATAAGGGTATTATATGTAACCAATACATTCAAAATAGTCACATTGTGAAATATTCATGTGACTATTATTTATAGCAAAATGTGAAGTCAATTATCATTAACATTGATATATATTAGTTACAATGCATTTTTGGCTCTTTCATACATTTTGAAGATCTCATCATCTGAGTATCGCTTTAATTGAACAAGCTCCCAACCCTTCATATTGTTTAGATAGTACTCATAGTACTTCCTGTTTTGCTTAACTGTTGGACGACTGAGCACTTTTCTCTTCTTTCTTTGATTGAGATAAAATTTCTTCCTCTCAGCTTCATAATTCCTCTTCCATTCATTTTTTTGTTCTTGAGTGTACTCTTGCATTTCTTCTTTTATTTGTTTCATTAGTGCAATATCAGCATCACCTTTAATCCTTTCTTCATCCCAAGAATCCAAGAGTGCTTTTGTTTTGGCCTCAGCTTCAGCGTGTTTCCTTCTTTGTTCAAGTACCATCTGATTCTCCTCTGCAAACAAAGCAATCAATTTTCTTGCAGCAGCTCCATCTACTTCAAGTTTCTTGTGTTTGGGCCAGTACACAAAAGGAAGATCCCTTAAAGGATCATGCTTAGGCTCTTAAACCATAATACCTTTTCCTTTGCCCTTATAACTTGGCTCTTGTACACTCTTCTTGATTTGTTGAGTTGGTTCTCTAATCACCACACCTTTGACAGGTACTCTTGGTTGTTGTGGTGGTGGTTGTGATTGTTCTGTTGGTAGTGGTGATTGTCGCACTGCTTGTTTAAATCGTGTCTTCAATAGATTCATTCCTTTGGCCAAAGTTTCATCATCATCACTAGCAATAGGAACATTTTCCTCAGCAGTAGTATCCTCCTTGGCCATTTCTGCACTTGCACCAGCAGTAGAATCTCCCATGCCTTTGATTGCTGCTTCCATAACAACCTCATTACCTTGATTATCAGCAACCATATACTCATCATCATTCTCACCAGAATCCACATCCATATCCACACCAATGTCATCACCAGCAGCAGCACTATCAAAATTTTCTATAGCTTCCCCTGAATCCTTGGTTTCATTCCTCCCCTGTTTGGGATCATCCTCCCCCAAACTTATGCTTTCAGATGAACTAATCCTTTGTATTGTGCCACTTTTTTCAGTCTTTTAAATGACCTAGTTCTTGACCCATTCTGACCTCCCAATTGCTTAACCCTCAGCTTCAAACCTGTAATTACATCTCCCTGAGTATCTGTGATTTGTTGTAGGCCAAGAACCTCTTCTTTAAGTTTGGTATATTTAACCATCAATTCTTTAACAAGTTCCATCTCTTCCTCACCACTTTTATCCTCATCACTTGCATTGTCCCCCTTGGTTTCTTGGCACCTGCGGTTTCCTTCACCTGAATCAGTTCCATTGGAACTTGATTCATTATAAGTTCTTGAACCTTCACCCTTCTTATGTTGACCTAGTTCCAACATTGCTTGAAACAATGGTTTAACTATGACAGGAAAGTCCTTACCCTTTCTCTTCATGTTATAAAAGACCTTTTTAATATGAGAGTGAACAGGATAAACCTTGTCGTGAACTTTCTTATTTGTAAACTGTTTGTCCATAAGAAGTTGCAAAAATCTTGGATATAAGTAATGTTGGTTTGAAGAATTATCCAAGGCTTTAACCACATGATCAAAAATTAATTTTGAAAAATTGAATTTTTCTTTATTTTTTGCCAAACATATAAGGGCAGAAGCCATGTTACTACTAAACTCATTCCAACCAGTAGTCTTTGGGCTAAGACACTGTAACAAAGTGTGAATTAAGAATTTCCACTGTGAGGGAAAGCCACCTTTATTAAATTTCAAAGAATCATTTTTTCTTACATACCCCATCTCTTGAAGGTTTTCAAAAATTGTGGAGTCTGGAAGATTCTCAATTCCATTAACATCTCCTAGATGAAGAACTTCTCTAACAGATGCCTCTGTAACAATAATCTTCTGCCCATCCAAACGGGCACGAATCTGTACTTCCTCATCAATAGTTTTGACCTTTGCAGTAGCCCAAAACTGTTTGATGTTGGAAACATATACAGTAGGGTTAACTGTTAATGCATACCTAATATGAGTAGCATTGAGAAAATCAACAACTTCAGTGAACTCTTCATTCTCCTTGGTGGGCTTTTGCAAGAATGCAATCATGTTATGCTTGTTGGTAAAAGACAGAGTCGACATTGTGAAATTTGAAAATTTGTGTAGGGTTTTGCTGGGAATTGCAATTAATTGATAAAATCAAGCAGTGGTTTTATGTTTGATAGAGTTTTGATCGGATAAAAACATTTGTGTGAAACTCTGAATGATTGAAGTGTACAAACCCTTAACCGTTCATATTTCTAAAATAGTACCCTGCGCTCTCAAAAATAGCAGAACAACCCTTAGCCGGACTAAGTCAGGCTTAGCAGCACTAAAATATGCCTAGCAACACTAAGTTAGTTTCCACTCGAAACGACTTATTTTTCAGGACTCCAACACTTTTCTCAGCTTATCCTGCAAAATATTAGTCCCAAAAACACAAAACCTAACTCATTACCTGAATCACAATAATCACATCATCAATTACACTTAGCAATACTATTTATTGTGGGGAAGGATCTAAACACTTGAGATGTTAGTCTTAGTAATGTGTTTGGGATATTTATGAATGAATGTGATTTAGCACGCGGAATTTACAAAAACACACTAAAGGAACAAAGGTGGTGAATAAGTAAACGTGAATAATGATGAACACAACATGAATAACCCAAAACGATTCAATATTATTTATGAAATAATATGGGTAATCTAAACTATCACCAGGATTACAAATGTAACCTTGAATCTTTGATACGTGAAAAGGATTTAGAGATGGAAGTTATGCATGGAAATCTATGAAAAACTATATCTAAGAAGGTGACTTAAGGGTTCCTTTTATAGTATAAGGAGCCCTTATTACAAGTTGTCAAGTTGCTTAATATAATATATTAGAGACTTATCTTATCCTAATATTACACCTTTCAAGGTAAAACACTCCATTATATCTACTGAGACTTCTGTACTACTTCTACTTAACGTATAACTTTGTACAAAGACTAATAATACAACTAAATATCTCTAAATAAAATATAACAACTTGTCGTGAAAACTGGCAGGACCTTCTTTAACTAGCAGTACCTTCTTACCCAGAAGGTACTGTTAGTATATCTTCAACATCAGCAAAACTGAAGAGGCAGGCTTAACTATCATCTAGCAGGCTCTTCTAGCAGACTCTTTAACTTGTGCATTTTATTCCCAACAATCCTCCCCTAAACTTGTTATTCCCTTTTAAAATAACCAAGTTTCTTTGTGAATAAAATTCATACCTTGAGGATTTGAGGGAACTCTTCCAAAAACCTTATCTCTTTCTCCTTAGGCTTTCATACTGATCAAATATGCTTTCCTTCAATCTTTTGACTGCAACAGTTTCTTCTTCACACAATAGCTTATTGGAGATCAAGACTGATAATACTTCATAGTTTAAAGGATACTCCTTCTCACCTAGCATAAAGAGTTCAATTCCACTCTGAGTGGAAAGATGATGAACATGGCTCATGCTGAAGTATTCCCATGTAACAGATAGATCATAGTAAGAAAATTTCCAATGTGTATCAGTAGGATCTGGATCATACAATCTGCTGAACTCCACCCATAGCTCTTGCTCCTTTGCATCAGGCTTATACTTGGTTTTCAGCTTCTCTTGAACTAAGTCCCATAATTCATCTAAATCCATTCTGCTACATGCTCTAAGTAAATTTTCAAAATTCTTGAAAATTTCAACCTTATTTCCAACTCTTGATATCTTCCATGCTTTACCAAACTTGTCATTGTAGATTTCCCAATCTATGATTGGATGCCTTGAATGTAAAGGTTCAGCAAATACAACTTGTGGAACATGGACAACCATTTCTCTTGATTGAACAGGAGGAAAATCTGCTTTCTCTGCTTGATCCTTCTGATCATCTCTTCTTCTTTTGGAAGGCCTTTCTTGTGTATCCATGAGAAAACTGGTTTTGTTTCTTCTGTAAGCCTCTAAGTATAGAAGCTTCAATTCATCAAATGATTTACCTTTGAGTTGATGGTCCTTCATGTTCACTTCTCTTTTCAGATATATCTTGAAGAATTTCTTCTGATCTGCTTCAGAGTGTGGCATTTTAAATCCTTTCTTCTGATTCTTCTGGATCTGCTGATAGACATCATCCAATGCCTCTTGATTGTATTTCCTAGTGATGAAATCATTGAGCTTGATTGTCATTTCATCTGAGCTAAGAGACTCATCACACACCAGAGTATAGGCTTCACATCTTACAATTGGATCAATGGAAATGATGTATTGCAGCTGAGCATCAAACTTTTGTTGTAGCATTCTTGATTCTTCTTCAGCCCCCATAACTTCTTCTTCATGAAGCTGTTTGGATAACCTTTCATCCACAGCCAATTGTGCTTGCTCTTTCTTCTTCAACTTTTTAGGCTTTGGTTCATCTTCGACCACAATTTTCTTGCCCTTGTCTTTTGGTGATGATTCTAGACTTGGAGCAGCAGATTGTTCATCAGAAACAAGAAACCTCCCCTGAGGCTGTGATCCCCTCTTTCTTTTGTAAGACACTTGATCAGAACCTTTTAAATTCATAGCTAATAGCCTTTGAATCCCAGCAGGCTCTTGCTCTGCTTCAGCAGTATCTTTTGTAATAACAGGCTTTGCACCAACAGGCTCTTTTTCACTAACAGGCTCTTTTTCTTGAATAGCAGGCTCTTCATCAATCACTTGAGTTCCTTCATGGAATTGAAATTGAATCTCTTCTTCACTCTTAGAACTACCCATCCTCCCCTTTTTGGAAGAGAGACCCAAACCTTCTTCATCTGAACTTGAGGAACTAGAAACAACCAACTAAGATGTTCTTTTACCCTTCAACAATTTCACCTTCAACTCTAATTTCTCAACCCTCTTAACTAACTTGGTGTTGATCTCTGTAAAATGTTTATTTTGACTTTCAAGAGTAGTTTGCAAGTGCTGCACTTGCTCCTTTAATTTCCTTACAGTCTGAGCATCTACACTTTGTTGTGGAGGAGATTGTGGTGGTGAGTTATGATGTGATAATGATGATGATGTTGCAGATGGTGTTTGTGTTGGTTGGTGAGATGGTAATGGTACTGGTGATGGTGGTGTGACTGATGGTACTGGTGGTGTGAGTGATGGTACTGGTGATGGGTGTGGAGATGAATGATAAGATGATGTGGATGGTTCTTCAGAATGTTGTGGTAACATTTCCTCAAAAAGTGGTACTTCTTCTCCTTGAAAACCAATTTTCATGTTTGAAAACACCTTGTGTGTAAGTTTGGGAGTTTTAAAAGGTTTGTTTGGGGGAAGTAACAAATGTTTGGATTTGTTGATGAGGCACTGAATAAACCTTGGGTACATCAAAAACTTTGTTTCACTGTCCACATTTTTAACCAATCCTTCAAAAATAGATTTTGAAAAGTTGAATTTCTTGTTTGTTGCCAGGTAAATGAGAGCTGCAGCCATGTTACCACTAAACTGCTCCCATGAGGTTTTCTTTTGGCTTAAACAATGAAGGATGGTATGAATCAAAAATCTCCATTGAGGGGTAAAATGCTTTTTAAGAAATGTAAGCTTTGTAAAAGTTACATTATACCCCATTTTTGTCAAATTTTCAAAGATTTTAGTATCAGGCAGTTGACTAATGCCATCTGAATCATCCAAATGAAGATGTCTTCTAATGGATGATTCGGTAAAAGTCAAGGTTCTACCATCCACTTTGACCTCTAACTCTTGAATCCCATTCCTAAGAGTGTTAACTCTAGCAGTTTGCCAAAATTGTAAAATTTGAGATTCAAAAATAGTGGGATTCACGAGTAAAGCAAACCTGATATAAGACTTGTTTAGAAAATCCACTGCTTGATGAAAAGTTTCATTGTCATCAGACTTTTCCAAAAATGCTAATTGGTTGTGACGTTTAACAAAACTTAGACGAGCCATGGTGAAAGGTTTGATGAAAAATTTGATTATGATGGTGGGATTTTATTGTTGTACTGGTAGAAGATGAAAGGTGAGTGTGAATTGTGATAAGGATTGATTATGAGAAAAATTACTTTTGACTGACTATTAAAGATATGGATAAGTAATTGAAGAGGCGGTCAAAAAGATCTTTTATTATAATAACTATATCCTTAATTCGAGGAAAACATGAATAATTCACAAAAATACCCTTCAAAACAACGGTTATATTTTTTTAACCTAACAGACTCAACGGCTATGTAGCAGTACCTTTTTACTCTACCAGTACTAAAATTTGAACTACCAGTACCTTGTTTTTAGAAATAAAACTTGGCAGTCTCTTTGAAATTTTAGTAAATATCCCTTATAGTTTTTAGCAAACTATCAACTATCAACGGATTTGATAAGTCTTTACCAATAGCCGTTTGCTTTTGGACTAGTCAGCTCTTTAAGTTTTGTAAAACTGGGTGAACTGATTACCTTATAGTTTTTAGCAAACTATCAGCTATCAACGGATTTGAGAAGTCTTTACCAAGAGCCGTTTGCTTTTGGACTAGTCAGCTCTTAAGTTTTGTAAAACTTGGTGAACTGATTACCATTTCCACATCCTGATTTTGTTAGCAATCTTGAGTAACCTGAAATGGTTAGTTGTAGACCAAAAGAACAGAGTGCAAATCACTTGTTTTATAGCATTTTTAACATTTAAGCATCAAGATGAGCAAAAATAGAGCAAACTTTGAACTAGCAGTACCAATTATGCACTGACAGTACCTTATGACTAACTAGCAGTACCATGTTTAAAGACCAGAACTTGTAGATTTTATGTACAAAAACACATGTTTTTCAAAGATTTATCATACCAATACCTGCTACCAGGTATTTAAACCTACCTAAATCAAAAGCTTTGGTGAGAAGGTCTGCAAAATTCTTTTCAGAATCAATTTTGACAACTTGAATTAACCTTTTCTCATTGCAATCTCTTATGAAATGGTGTCTGATTTCAATGTGTTTTGTTTTTGAATGTTGAACTGGATTTTTAATGATACAAATAGTACTGCTATAGTCAATGTAAATAATGATGTTAAGAAAATTGTACCCATAGTCAAGCAATTAATTCTGGATCCAAAGAACTTGGCCACAACAACTTGCACTTGCAACATATTCTGCTTCAGTTGTAGAATTGGCCACCATTGTTTGCTTCTTTCATTGCCATGATATGAGTCTGCAGCCAAGAAATTGCCATCCACCAGTTGTGGATTTTCTGTCCAGGGTTGTACCAGCATAGTCACTATCTGAATAAGCTACCAAATCAGAAGATGATTCCCTTGGATACCATAAACCCAACCTAGGTTGACCCTTGAGGTATCTGAAGATCCTTTTGACTGCTGTGAGATGAGAAACTTTTGGATTTACTTGAAATCTTGCACATACACACACTGAGAACATGATATCTGGTCTTGATGATGTAAGGTACATCAGGGACCCAATCATTGATCTGTAGTTGTGCACATCAACATCTTCTCCCTCAGCATCTTTGAGCAACCCCTTTTCTGGATCCATTGGTGTACTTGCAACCTTTGAATCTGCAAACCCAAATTTTCTTAGGATCTCTGCTACATACTTATCTTGGCTGATAAATATGCCTTCATTTGATTGTTTCACTTGGAGACCCAGAAAGAAAGTAAGTTCCCCCATGGAACTCATTTCAAACTTACTATGCATAAGTTTTTCAAACTCCACACACAACTCCTGATTTGTGGATCCAAAGATAATGTCATCAACATAAATCTGCACCAGCAAGATGTCTTTCTTGGTTCTTTTGATGAACAAAGTTGGATCAATCTTGCCTCTTTGAAATCTATTTTCCAATAAATAGAAAGCCAATGTTTCATACCATGCTCTAGGAGCTTGGTGTAGACCATAAAGAGCTTTGGTAACCTTGTACACCTTGTCTGGATATTCTGCATCAATGAAGCCTGGAGGTTGAGAAACATACACCTCTTCTTCAATAGTACCATATAAAAAGGCACTTTTGACATTCATTTGGTAGACAGTGAATCCTATGAAAGAAGCATAGGCCAAGAATAGCCTAATTGCTTCAATTCTTGCAACTGGAGCAAAAACTTCTTTATAATCCACTCCTTCTTCCTGAGTATACCCTTGGGCCACCAATCTGGCTTTGTTTTTTTATCACTATTCCCCTTTCATCTTTCTTATTACTAAAAACCCATTTGGTTCCAATTGCCCTGTAACCTTTGGGCAAATCAACTAGTACCCAAACCTTCTGAAGTTTGAATTGAAGTAGCTCTTCTTGCATTGCTTCAACCCAGCTTGAATCATCTAAGGCTTTTGTAATGTTTTTGGGTTCTACTTGTGAGAGAAAGCATGAAAACAGGCATATGTGGGCAACTTCATGGTTCTTTTCTTCATACACAGCTAGGACAAACCCATCCTTGTCTGAAGATAAGACTTGAGTTCTTGTTTTAACACCAGAATCAATGCTGCCAATCACATTATCAATGGAGTGATCTTTGAGAATTCTTGTGTTGTGTGTTGTAGGAACATCATAGGAAATTGGAAGATTTCTAATCCCTACATCTTCTGGTAAGGAATCATCTGATAGAACATTTAATGGTTCAGCAGGACCAATTTGTGTGCAGTACCATCTGTTGAACTGGCAGTACCATCTTGTGAATTGGCAGTACCATTTTCATTTTCAAAATTTTCTTGATTCCCTTGATCTTGAGTTCCATGATCATCTCTAACACCTTCATTTGTTGTATTTGAAGGCTCTTCATGACTTGAAGATGAATCCAATCCTGTCCAAATTGGCATCAAGATGTAATCTTGATCCTCAGATGTTTCAACATTGTCTTCAAGACCTGCATTATCATTAGTATTTGTACCTGTGACAGGCACATAATTTATAGATTCTGAAAGCTTATCAATGTCAAAACACCAATCTGGTCCAATGCCTGCAACATTTGGTAGTTTTTCTTGAAACTCTATGTGCAGGTTTTCTTCCACTAGCCTAGTGCATCTATTATACACCCTATAGGCCTTACTTTGCAAAGAATACCCTATCATGTAGCCTTCATCAGCTTTTCCTTCAAACTTTCCTAGATGATCTTTGGTATTGAGAATAGTGACATGACATCCAACAGGTCTCATAAAACTTAGAGATGGTGTTCTACCAAACAAAAGTTCATAAAGAGTCTTTCTATGAGGTTTAATCACAAGAACCCTATTCTGCACATAACAAGCAGTACCTACAGCTTCAGCCCAAAATGAAACAGGCAACTTAGAGTCTACTAGCATTGTTCTAGCAGCCTCTATAAGAGTTCTATTTTTCCTTTCTGCTACTCCATTTTGCTGTGGGGTTCTAGCTACACTATATTCTCTTTTTATTCCTTTTTCCTTGCAAAATTCATCCATAACTCTATTCTTGAATTCTGTCCCATTGTCGCATCTAATTACTTTTACTTTCTTCTCAATTTGGTTTTCTATTCCTGTAATGTAAGACTTAAGGATCTCACTTGTTTCATCCTTAGTTCTTAAAAAGAAAACCCAAGAAAATCTGCTGTAATCATCAGTAACTACAAGACAATATCTTTTACCATTCAAGCTATTCACATATGTAGGACCAAAGAGGTCCATATGAAGCATGTAGAAAGCTTGAGAAATTGAGTTATGGGTCTTGGGCTTACAAGAAGCTATATGTTGTTTGCCTTTTAGACAATCAACACAGGTTTAGTCATTTTGAAAAATCTTTTTGGGTAAACCTCTAACCAAATCATATTTTGCAATTGTATTGATTGTTTTAAAGTTTACATGACCAAGTCTTCTATGCCAAAGCATAGATTCATCAAATGAGGCTTTTGCTACTAGACAGGTTAAACTCTCTTTAGGAATAATGTTCTTTAAATCAACAATGTACATATTGTTCTTTCTAGGGATTTTAAGAAGAATCTGACTTTCATCAGGAATTTTAAAATCAGGAGAAAGTACAATGCATTCAGTGTCAGTAAAAAGAACATTGTTCTTTGTGTCACACATTTGTGAGACACTTAAGAGATTAAACTATAGTTCTTTCACAAAGTACACATTTTCAAAATCTAATTTACTGGTTTTAATTGTACCTTTACCAGTAATCTTTCCTTTGATTCCTCCCCCAAAGGTAACATATCCTCCATCAAATGATTTGAAGTCTGTGAGGTAAGACATGTTGCCTGTCATGTGCCTTGAACATCCACTATCTACATATCCTTGATCAGCAATATCATTTGAATGTTCCTGCACATGTATACACATATTAGTTTCCTTGGGGTACCCAAGCCATGACTGACTTGGGTTTGCCTCGTGCATCAATGTAATCAAACCTTTTTAGGACTGTTGATGCACCATTTGATTGGAGTGGTCTCCAAATCCAACATGCTGAGGACTTAACATCATTTTCATTTTTAACACATTTTGTGGTTTTTGGTCTAACAGTACCAAATTTGGCAGTACCATTTGGTCTAGCAGGACCATATGGTCTAGTAGGACCTTTTGGTTTTGGTCTCCAGTCTTGTGTTTTAACCACAAAATTCCTTTCAATGTGACTTTCACAACTCTTGGTGTATGTTTGAAAATATTACTTGCACCATTAGTAGTGAATTTTGGGTAAACAGGCTCATTTGGTCTAACAATATGATTGACTTTTGGTGTGTTAGATTTCACAAAACCTTTTCTGGTGTTTGTTTTATTTGTTTTATACCTTGATGTACTCCCAGAAACCCAATTGGTACAATAAGCATGAGTATGATTAAAACTACCAAAGTAATAGCATGCCTTATTGTACAAAACAAAGTTATAACCAAGTTGGTGTGACTTAAGATTGTTCCAATTTCTCTGACTACCTCTAGGTTTGCTATTACATTTAGCACAACATTCAACTGTTTTTAGAACAACTTTGGTCTTTGTCATACTTTCTGCACTTTTAGGATTGGTTGGTCCTACTTTGTTTCCTTTCTTTGAAACAGTCTCTTTTTCATTCTCATCAGATGTCCAATCTTTAATAGATTTATCATCTGAGCTCTTATCAGTGAGCACCTTTTCTTTGAAAAGTGAAGTATCACTTGCACTCTCAAAAGGTTCACTATTTTCTACAGGTTTTACTTTTTCTATTTGTTTATTAGTGAGTTCATGTAAACCTGATTCAGCAAGATCTATACCTGGGGGACAGGGAATTCCTCTGTAAGGAGGTGGACATGTGTTGTATCCAATCCCAGATTTCATTTTCTTGTTCATTTGGTTTTCAACTATACTTTTAGTACATGCAGAAGTATTTTCTAATGTTGTAACAGTTAGTTGAATATTATCTTTTGCTTGTTTCACTTTAGCAAACTCAGTTCTTAACAGGTTTATTTCAGCATCTTTAAAAAATATGTCTCTATTAAGAATAGCTTTTGTGTCAGAAAAGGTGAGTTCATTTTCTCTAAAGTGAATTATCTGCTTTTCAAGTTTGGCCATACCACACTTATGATTCACTAGGTCTTGATGAGTTTTTCTTTCTTCTACTTTCAGTTCATCATAAAGTTTTCTTAAGATTTCTAATTCTTTAAAAACTTCACAAGTAGCAGAACATTTAGTAATTTGTACCTCAGGATTGGATAGAGCCATTAAAGCCATTTCATTTGAAGCTGACTCTTCTTCACCCATAAAGCTCCAATCAAAACCCAGCCCATTAATAGCTACCATAGCTTTTGTTTCAGTGATGTCCACTTCTTTGCTCTTGTTCTCATTGTTTCCCCTGTTCTTGTTCTCAAAACCTCTTCCCTTATCACCCTGCTTCTTTGGTCTTCTACATTCTCTTGAGTAGTGACCCTTCATGTGGCAGTTGTAGCACTCCACTTTAGACTTGTCATACCCAGCAGGTTCATTGCCATTGATGACAATCTTCTTTCCAGTCCTCATTAAATATTTCTTAGCCCTCATGCTAAGAAGTGAAAGCTGCCATTTTATGTCCATTTCTTCAAGATCATCATCACTGATCTCTTGAAGATCTTCAAAGGTCAATATGGAACCATTGTGTTGTGATGTTAGGAAAGCACAACCAATTGTTTCATCTAAAATGGTTTTGGTACAGCTGGAAGTACTGGCAGTACCAAAATTTGTGTTGGCAGTACCTTCTTCTCTACCATCTTTTTCTTCATCAACTTTCTTGGAGGTACCATGAGATGACACAAATGCCATATTTCCTGAGCTTGAACTAGTAGACTTCTTTAGTTCATGCTCTACTATTTTAAAGTTGCTGTAAAGATCATTGAGACTCATAGAATCAATATCTGGTTTGTTTTTCCAGACAATGACATGCATGGCCCATTCAGAGGGTAGACTTCTAAGGAATTTGGAGTTTAAGTCTTCTTGAGATATTATTACCTCATGAATGGCTAACTGACTAGAAAGCTTTTGTAGTCTATTGAACATGCTGTCCAAAGACACATTTGTTGTGGCTGAAAAGTTTTCAAACTGTTGTTTTAAAAGTGTTTTCTGAGTTTTCTTGGTGGCATCATTACCACCAAATCTAGCCACAATAGCTTGAAAAAGGGTTTTAGCACATTTGTACTTGTTAAAGATTAAGAGCTGGTCATTTGGAATAGACATGAGAAGCATACTTCTGGCTTTAAGATCATTTCTCTTTTGAATTCTTTCTTCTGCGGTTGTTGGGTTTACTTGCACAGTTGTGACAAGTGCATCGTTTACTGTGGAGGTGGTGGTTACAGGTTTAAATGAGTTTCCTTCTTCAATAATCTCCCAAAGTGCATAGTCTTGCACTTGGAAGTATTGTTCAACCCTCAGTCTCCACATCTCAAACTCATTTTGTTTGAGTAATGGAAGTTTTGCAGCCACATTGGTTTGAATGTGCTCAACATCCATTTTTGCTTTGTTCTTTTATGTCGTAAATATCAGCCTTGCTCTGATACCACTTGTGGGGAAGGATCTAAACACTTGAGATATTAGTCTTGTCTTAGTAATGTGTTTGGGATATTTATGAATGAATGTGATTTAGCACGCGGAATTTACTAAAACACACTAAAGGAACAAAGGTGGTGAATAAGTAAACGTGAATAATGATGAACACAACATGAATAACCCAAAACGATTCAATATTATTTATGAAATAATACGGGTGATCTAAACTATCACCAGGATTACAAATGTAACCTTGAATCTTTGATACGTGAAAAGGATTTAGAGATGGAAGTTATGCATGGAAATCTATGAAAAACTATATCTTAGAAGGTGACTTAAGGGTTCCTTTTATAGTATAAGGAGCCCTTATTACAAGTTGTCAAGTTGCTTAATATAATATATTAGAGACTTATCTTATTCTAATATTACACCTTTCAAGGTAAAACACTCCATTATATCTACTGAGACTTCTGTACTACTTCTACTTAACGTATAACTTTGTACAAAGACTAATAATACAACTAAATATCTCTAAATAAAATATAACAACTTGTCGTGAAAACTGACAGAACCTTCTTTAACTAGCAATACCTTCTTACCCAGAAGGTACTGTTAGTACATCTTCAACATCAGCAAAACTGAAGAGGCAGGCTTAACTATCATCTAGCAGACTCTTTAACTTGTGCATTTTATTCCCAACATTTATAACTAGCAACATTAACACATCATTTCTGGATTTTAACAATTTGACATACTGCTTTTATCCAAGAAACCAAACACACTTTTGACAGTTTGACATCACAAGCAACCATACAAGGTCTCAAAATTTTCATTGATATTTTTTAAAAGATACAACCATTCATAAAAGCTGCAAACATAAATATAATTAAATCCTACCTAAATACTAAAGATACTAGAAACATAAAAACATCATCATTAAAAACTACTTCACTCCATTTCACACCAACTTGTTAAAACCAGAGCGCTTTACTCCCTGCGTTGCATCCTTTTCCTTTCCAGGAGATATTGAAACTTAATTTCAAGATCGGTAATCCTGTTTTCCAGATTTAACGGGTCTGCAAATGCAAACCCATCTTATTGACCCCCTTGGTTTTGATGCTCCACCACATTTTGATGCTCGATCACATTTTGCTGCTGATCCTCTTCATTTTGCTGCTCTACCACATTTTGCTGCACATCCTGATGCGTAGGGATTGCACCAGGCTTTACCTCTCGAGGGATCTCGAGAAGCTTACAACCCCCACCAGGCAGTGTACCTGATCGTTGTAGTATAGTATAGTGACAAGTACCGGGGGATTGATCGTTCAGCTAGGAATAGTGTCGCTAGGATTAGAAAACCTAAAGACTAGGTCTAGAGATGAGGGATGATTCTTTTGGTATTTTTATATTTTTATGAAAGCAATTAAAAATTTCGGTTTTGAAGGAGTTTGGCGGAATTAGTTGCTAGTCAACTAACCCAATACTAAGATGCAATCAAAATAAAATACTAGAAATGAAAATAAAATAAATTATACTAGAGTTGTGAGCAATATATGGGAGAATTGTGTTTACTTAAATTTCACTACTCCCTAGATATCTTTTACAGGTTAATTACTTGTTATAGTTGCGTGGATGACGGATTGTATTCCTTAATACCATTCGTGGGGTGGCGTACTTACTTCCCTAATCCTATGAGCGCCTACTTCACTCCTATGTCGAGCCGGCTAAGAAGCTCCTAACATGGAATCACTAGAATTTGCTCATGCATTAAATACAACCAATAAAACCTAGTACACATCGGTTCATGATTCCTAAGACGTTCAAGCATGTTACATGATGAGTGCTCAAACACTCATCGTTTTTGATATATTTAAACTGCCAAAACGCACAAAAACAATCAAAAAGATATCAAAATACTTAAATTATCTCAGGGATTGTGTTTTATGTGTTTTAAAAGCAAAATGTGCAAAAACAAAGAAAAAACGTACAAAGTTTGCAGTATTGGCAGTTTCAGTCCCCCAAGTTTCAAAACTTGTCAATTTTACTCCCTAAGCATTTATTTTGAAAGAAAAAGTCAACCCAAGGTTTTGAAAGTCAATTTCACAAAATATTACATTTGGGTTGCAAGTTTTCCAAAATTACATATTTAGTCCCTGAAAAATCCAAAAATGGCAAAAGTGGTCCCTGGGAAGTTTTGGAATTTTGAAAATTGGAAAAATACTAAAATGGTTCTTGGAGTTATGGTTATTGGAAATATTACCCCTTTTGAGCACTTTTGGAAAGTTACAATCACAGCCCCTCATCTTTTGCAAAATTACAAATATGGTCCTTGTGCAATACTAGTTACCAACCGGACCCTTTTAATTATTAAACCCCAAAACCAAGCCCCATCCAATCCATCTCCAAAGCCCAGCCCACCAACAACATTAGCCCACCCCCTATAAACCGTTTTAAATAATCCAAACGGTCAACGCATGTTTGACCTTTCTTCTTCCCAACCAAACCACAATTAATGCATCCACCTAACTAACCCACCACCATAAATGCCCTCACCAACACCCACCAATACCACTCATTCTTACCCCGACATACTTTTGGCGCCAAAATTCAATCCGATGGCTAGGGGTGATCAAAACTCAATTCAACAGTTGGGATTTGGTCAGAGGTCAAAAAGAAGACATGTGGACCCTCAGAATTCAAAAGGAGCTCATGTGGGATGATTTAGGGTTTATTTGTAGCTCGTTATATATAGTTTAGCTCATATGAGCTTATTAGTGTTTAATTTTCTTAGTTTTTATGTAGTTTCAGTTTATTTTCAATGTATTGTACCTTTTATTATCAATGAAAGTTTGGTTTTAAGTTAATTCTCATTTTCACTTTTCAAAGTCTCATTTCAAATTCTCAAGTTCTAATCAAGTAATCTAATGTGTGTTTAATCTACTCAGAAGCTCTCACAAACTCAGATAAAAAGGTTTTATAAGCTTTATCAGCTTGTGTAAACATTCTTAAATCAGTTTTTAATAATTGCTAAAAATCAAGAAAAAATCAAAAATAAATGAAAAATTTGTGAAAAAGAAGAAGAAAGCAAGGAGCACAGTGTATTGTGGATGGCTGTGGGTTAGGAACCTCATGGGAGGGCATTAGGATTGGTACATTGGGTTCTTTGGTCCTTAACAGATAGCTTGGAAGGCTTATGTAAGCCTTACCTTTAATTTTTACTCTCTGATATAGTGTAGTTGTTTGTTACTGTTTAACTTACTAAATTATTGCTTAATCTAGTAGTAGTAATCATTTGGTTGTGTTTCATGTTGGTTTGAACCAAGATTTCTTCATAAGAATCTGTTAAAGGGGTGTTTGGTTGAGACTGTATTAAGTGTCTCAGTGGGTTTCATGGTTTAATTTTGGTTCAGATAATTAAATCATAGTCACAACAGACCAAAACAACCTTTTACTTGTTCCAAATCTCACCCAAAGTCAAAATCACAAGTTAATGCTCACCACAGTCAACTGTGGTGAGTTTTGAAGTCTCATTTCATAAAACCACTTCACAAGTTGGATTTGTTACTTAATTTATCTTTCATACAGCTTAATATATCATTTCAGGTCATTAAATCAGCTATATAAGTTCATATAAGTCAAAGCTCAAGTTTTGTTAAAAGTCAAAAGTTCATTACCTCAGAAAACCAAAAATGCAATGAATTTTCTAGACTTTTGTGTTTGATATTAATCTATGAAATTTGTTGTGGTAATAGTTTGTCAGTAGAAGTTTAAGATCCTATGGGTAGTTTATTTTTGTGATTTTTCTTACAGCTTGTGTATAAGCTCAAAGTGAGCTGCAGGGCAAGCTCTTGC
Source organism: Artemisia argyi (assembly GCA_030686995.1). Taxonomy (NCBI): domain Eukaryota; kingdom Viridiplantae; phylum Streptophyta; class Magnoliopsida; order Asterales; family Asteraceae; genus Artemisia; species Artemisia argyi. Next base: position 111,111,020 of record CM060691.1, on the reverse strand, counting down.
CCTGTCTCAGCAGACCCAAACCATCCACCCAACTTTGGTGGTGCTTTGTGACTGACCCAGTGGGTCCCACACATCATTCTTGGTTCCATACAACCCCCCTCCTACCCAGGATCAAGGGTTGACCTTTTATTTGACCTATAGACCAGTGGACCCCACTTGGTTTGACCCCTAAAGTTTGTCCCATAACTGTCTCAGAAACAAGTTAAGCAAACTGCTTATTTGTGCTTTTTGGCTTATTGAAGCCACAAGTTTGGTTTATTCTTGCTTATTCTTGTGTAACTGACTCAGAGAAACCATAAATTACCATTGTGGACCCCACATCTTCCATTTGAGCTTAAAAAACCTCCACAGTCAACAAAAGTCAACTGTGGGATTAATAAGCATTCCAAGTGCTTATTTCTTTGGGTGTAGTAAAAGTGTTTTTGTTAAAAGTTCTTATTTTTAGTTTATAATCAGTTTAGAAAAAGAAAAAAAAAAAAAAAAAAACCAATTTTAATATTAGTGATAGCTTCTATTTAATAGGATTTATCAATTTATTTTTCTTTTTAATTTATTTCTAAGTAATATATCACTTTTATATTTTTAGAAATTATATTTTAGGTTAATATAATTTTACAAATTTTTCCAGATTTTTATTTTGTCTTTTAGTAGTTTTTCTAATTAATTTTAGTTTAATTTAGTTTTAATTAATATTAATCAATTAAATAGCATAATTAGATTTTATATAGTATAACATAGTTTTTATAATTTTTCTAGCTTTTATTTTAGTTAAAACATTTTCATAAATTTTTCTAGAATTTTTAGTGTTCATTTTCTATTTTTTATAATATAATTAGTTTAATTAGAAATTAATAAGTAATTAGATTAATAATTAATTAATTAGTTTAAAAATACTTAGAATTAACTTTTTATAATTTTTTAGGATTCCTGTAATGGTTAATTAGATTTGTAAAATTTTTCTTAATTTTCTAAGCCTTTTTAGTATTTTTAATAATTTTAATTAATTTAATTAGTAATAAATAGATAATTAGTAATTAATTAATAATAAATAATTGAATAGTGTAAAAATAGTTTTTAATTTTCTTAAAATTTTCTTTAATTAATAGGATTGTAAAAATACCAATTTCACACTTTTAACCCTCCCAGTCCATCAGTTGTACTTTTTGTTTTGTTCGTCTGTATACGTTTTTAATAAAAACGTAAGTTTTTAGGTTTTAGCTCAAATCTTCGTACTCCAAATTCCTGTAATCAATCACATAGCTTTCCTAAGCTATATTTGTTAATAATTTCCAAATAATTTTGATCATAACCCTTTTCTGTGAATAACACCCGATTACGAATACGCTAAAGTCACATTTCACTCCTCAACGGGATTTAACGACCCGGTGATACATTATATTACCCGGAGCATTGATTTAGGATATTTGACTTAGTTGACCATTCTTTGGTTAATTTAAGTTAGGTGGTTTGGCATCAATCAATTTATGGCGCCGCTGCCGGGGAGGTGTGCGCGTTTCTGTAGCGTTTTTCGAGATTAGTGTTATCTCACCTCACTCACTGTACAAATACCATCACTTGTGAATATTTTCAAAATCAGAATACATAAAAAAAAAGTCATTGACACTTTTCCTAAAGTGTTAAAACACCAAAAAAAAAAGTAAAAAACCAACAAAACATATCGTAACGTTTTCTGATTCGGTTTTCCTTTAAGGTGATTCTTAAGGAGAAACGAGTCTGGATTACGGGACGATAACAAAAATATTGTCCAAAAAGTTTTTATCCCTAGTGCATGCGCACTCGTTCTTCAAGGTCCACTAGCCCATTACGTGAGCTGGTCTCGAAACCTCGAAGACCTCGAAGACGTTCTGCACCAACAGTCGGATCTGAGATCCGTACTGTTCCACCTCCAGCTGTCATCATGGCGGCTGAACCCACTATGAACGAGCTTCTCCAAGCACCCGTCGAGGGTTACGGAGATGCTATCGTTGTACCAACAATCATGGCCGATAATTTTGAGCTTAAAACAGGATTGATAAATCTGGCCACATCACGTCAATTCTACGGTTATGAGAGGGACGATCCTCAAGATCACATTCGATGGTTCAATTAAATCACTTACACCATCAAATGCAAAGATGTCCCCTGTGATGCAATCAAACTTCTTCTCTTCCCATTCTCCCTGGAGGGACAAGCCCGGATTTGGCTTGAAAAGCAACTTCCACGATCTATTGAGACATGGGAAGATCTTGTGAAAAAGTTCGTGAATGAATTCTTTCCTCCTTCCAAAACCACAAGTCTCAAGAACGAGATCATGAAATTCACGCAGAAATTTGATGAATCCTTTAGTGAGGCATGGGATCGTTACAAGGAATTGCTCCGAAAATGCCCTCACCACGGTTTCTCTGATCTCATGACACTTGATACTTTCTACAATGGTGTAAGCCAATCCGATCAAGACTCTCTAAATGCCTCCGCTGGAGGTAACTTCTTGAATCGCACCACAAAGGAAGCTTTAGCGATCATAGAGAATAAATCTAAGGTCCGCATTCCCCGAAGCAGATCGGTTGTTTCCCAAAGGGATGTTGTTCCTTCTTCTTCATCGCCCGTGGCTCAGTCTAGCACCGATGCTAGACTTGACAAACTCACGGAAGCTGTCCATGCATTTGTTCTCGCCTAAAGCAAGAAAGATTCTTCTCCTTCTCCACAAGCTGAAATCAAAAAGATAGAAGTTTGTGTCACTTGTGGTGGTCCACATTCATATTATAATTGCACTGCCACCGAAGGCAATCCATTCGAAGTAAATGCAATAGCCGGCAATTCCAACCAAGGAGGTAACCAATACCGTCCTCAAGTGGAACCAAATTACCGGGCTAGCAATCAGGGTGGACCACCCGGCTTTCCTCAAAATCCAAATAGGTTTAATCCTAATCCACCAAGGGGGCCTAATTTGCAAAATCAGAATCCTGCCCCCGTGAATCAATACCCACCCCAAAGGGGTAATCAAGGGTATTCAGCTCCAAATTATCAAGATCCCCTCCCAAACGAGCTCAATAACTACATCAAAGTTAATGAGACCAAAATGAGGGCAATGCAAAATCAAATCTCAAATTTGAAAAATGATTTCCAATCATCAATAACCAAACAGGGTCAAGAGCTGAAGAGTGAGTTGATGCAAACAAACAACAAAATTGATCAAAATCAAGGCAAGATTGAGAATATGCTTGGCAGTCTTATGAATCATCTCACTCCACCCTCTACATCAGGAGGTCTCCCGGCTAATACAGTTGTTAACCCAAAGGGTGAACTCAAAGCTATTACTACACGAAGTGGTAAAGCTTATGAAGAGCCGCCAGTTCCTCCTATTCCTCCTCCTCTTTATCCCGAGGAAGTTGAAATTGAGCCTGAGGCAACCACGGACAAGGTGCAATTTACTAGCCCATGAAGTACCGCACACGTCCATCCTCAGGTTGTTCCAGAAATTGTACCAAAATCTGGACTTGTACCAAAACCGGGAGTTGTATTTGAACCATCAACAACTCCTGGAGAGAACCCTAAATCCAAACCTTCACTACCATACCCGTCAAGACTTAATGAGCAAAAGCTCCGTGAAAAGGCTAGTCACCAAATGGATAAGTTTTATCAAATCTTTCAAGATTTGCATTTTGACGTTAGCCTTGCGGATGCTATCATCCGGATGCCCAAATTCGCATCGATGATCAAGAACTTGTTAAGCAACAAGGAAAAATTGTACGAAATGGCAAAGACTCCATTGAACGAAAACTGCTCAGCAGTTATCTTAAAGAAGCTTCCTAAGAAGCTTGGAGACCCTGGGAGATTTCTCATTCCATGTGTTTTCCCTGGGATGGTTGAATGCTTCGCCTTAGCTGATCTTGGCGCTAGCATCAACCTGATGCCTTACTCAGTATGGGAGAAACTCTCTCTTCCTCAACTCACTCCTACGTGCATGACTCTCGAGCTTGCCGACCGTTCAATCTCTCATCCTCTCGGCATTGCCGAAGATGTATTCGTGAAAGTAGGAAAGTTCCATTTCCCCGCTGACTTCGTTGTTGTTAAGTTCGATGCTGGCCCACGAGTTCCTCTCATTCTTGGGAGAGGATTCTTAAGGACGGGTCGTGCGTTAATTGATGTGCACGAAGAGGAAATAACTCTTCGTGTTGGTAACGAAGCTGTAACCTTTAACCTCAATCAAACTTCGAGGTACTCCTCTAATTATGACGCCGAAACGGTTAACCGAATTGATGTCATTGATGTCGCGTCTGAGGAGTACGCTCAAGAGGTTTTAGGTTTTGTCGATGATTCTCCGAGTGAAAACTTCACTCCATCTTCTCAGCCCATTATTGCCAATTCTTCTCCTTCCCTTACTTCGTTTGAGGGAAGTGACTTCGTCTTAGAAGAAATTGAGGCCTATCTCAACAGTGATTCGACTCCCGATGGAGTCGATAACCAAGAGATTGACCTCGAGGGGGATATTCTCACGCTTGAAAAGTTATTAAACGAAGATCCCTCTCATCTTCATGTTCTACCACAAACACTTCATAAGGAAGAAGTCAAAAATGTTGAGAAAACTGATGACTTTCCCGCGGTTGAACTTAAGGACTTGCCGCCTCATCTTGAATATGCATTTCTGGAGGGTGATGATAAATTGCCCGTCATAATTGCTAAAGACTTAATTGCTGAGGAAAAGGCTGCTCTTATATAGGTTTTGAAGTCTCATAAACGAGCAATTGCTTGGCGTCTCTCCGACATCAAGGGCATCGACCCTGAGTTTTGTACTCATAAGATATTAATGGAGGATGACTTCAAACCTGCGGTCCAACATCAAAGAAGGGTGAATCCAAAAATTCACGAGGTTATCAAATAAGAGGTTTTAAAACTTCTTGATGCCGGATTGATTTACCCTATATCGGACAGTCCTTGGGTCAGCCCAATCCATTGTGTTCCAAAAAAGGGTGGCATTACCGTTGTCACAAATGAGGAGAATGAGTTGATTCCAACTCGTTTGGTTACGGGTTGGCGCGTCTGCATTGATTATCGTAAATTGAATGACGCCACCCGTAAGGATCATTTTCCTCTGCCCTTTATGGATCAGATGCTCGAGAGATTAGCGAGGAATGAGTATTATTGCTTCCTCGATGGTTTCTCGGGTTACTTTCAGATTCCCATTGACCCGCAAGACCAAGAAAAGACCACTTATACGTGCCCCTATGGAACTTTCGCATATAAACGTATGCCATTTGGCATATGTAATGCTCCGGGCACGTTTCAAAGATGTATGATGGCCATTTTTTCCGACATGATCGGGAAAAGTATGGAGGTCTTTATGGACGATTTCTCGGTCATTGGGGATTCATTTAAATCATGTCTCTCCCATTTAGACAGCATGCTCAAACGTTGTGAAGACACAAATTTATGTCTAAATTGGGAGAAGAGTCACTTTATGGTCAAAGAGGGCATTGTCCTCGGCCATAAAATTTCAAAAAACGGGATGGAGGTTGATCGTGCCAAAGTGGACGTCATTGCAAAATTGCCTCATCCCACGACTGTGAAAGGTGTTAGGAGCTTTTTGGGTCACGCCGGTTTCTATCGTAGGTTTATTCAAGATTTTTCTAAAATCGCCCGGCCTATGACCCATCTCCTCGAGAAGGATGCTCCTTTTATCTTCTCCCCTGAGTGCATCGAAGCCTTTGAAACATTAAAGAAAAGGCTTACCGAGGCACCGATTCTTGTTGCCCCCGATTGGGACTTGCCCTTCGAGCTCATGTGTGATGCCAGTGATTATGCTATGGGGGCAGTCTTGGGGCAACGCAAAACAAAACATTTTCAGCCTATACACTATGCCAGCAAGACTATAACCGAGGCTCAAAGTCATTACACCACCACTGAAAAAGAATTATTAGCTGTGGTGTATGCTTTTGAAAAATTCCGGCCATACCTGATTCTGACTAAAAGCATAGTGTATACGGATCATTCGGCTTTGAAGTATCTATTTGCAAAACAAGATGCAAAGCCGAGACTCCTCCGATGGGTTCTCCTCCTTCAGGAATTTGATATCATAATTCGTGATAAAAAAAAAAAGGAGCTGAGAACCTAGCTGCTGATCATCTCTCCCGTCTTGAAAACCCTCACCAAAATGCTTTCGAGAAAAAGGAAATAAATGAAACATTTCCTCTCGAAACCCTCAATGTGGTTTCATTTCGTGGAGACTCGATTACCCCATGGTTTGCCGACTTTGCAAACTATCTTGCGGGTAACTTCATTGTGAAAGGGATGTCGTCCCAACAAAAAAATAAATTTATCAAAGACGTAAAACATTACTTTTGGGACGACCCCTACTTGTTCAAGATATGCGCGGATCAAGTCATCCGGCGGTGTGTGTATGGTCAGGAAGCCGCTGAAATTTTAAAGGCTTGCCATGCTGGTCCCACGGGGGGCCACCACAATCCCAACTACACCGCCAAAAAGGTGTTTGATTCTGGCTTTTATTGGCCCTCGATCTACAAGGATGCCCAAGATTTGGTCAAGTCCTGTGACGCTTGTCAACGCACGGGAATATTTCACAAAAGAATGAAATGCCTCAGAATGCAATTCAAGTTTGTGAAATCTTTGATATCTGGGGCATCGACTTTATGGGGCCATTTCCATCCTCTCACGGAAACAAATACATACTCGTGGCAGTTGACTACTTGTCAAAATGGGTTGAAGCGAAAGCTTTACCTACAAATGATGCCCGAGTAGTTGTGAAATTCTTAAAAGTTCTTTTTGCCCGATTCGGAACTCCACGTGCTATTATTAGTGATCGTGGTACGCACTTCTGTAATGACAAATTTGACAAAGTCATGCAAAAGTACGGTGTGACTCACCGTCTTTCTACTGCATACCACCCTCAAACGAGTGGACAAGTCGAAGTGTCCAATCGGGGCATTAAAAGAATCTTGGAAAGAATTGTAGGTGAGAATCGTGCATCGTGGTCGGACAAATTAGATGATGCACTTTGGGCTTTCCGTACGGCTTACAAAACACCCATTGGGTGTACGCCTTATAAACTTGTGTATGGGAAAGCGTGCCATCTTCCGATCGAGCTTGAGCATAAAGCCTATTGGGCCCTCAAGCATGCCAATTTCGACCTCAGAACAGTGGGTGATCACAGAAAAGTTCAACTAAATGAATTAAACGAACTTCGTGATAAAGCTTACGAGAACTCTTTGATCTATAAACAAAAGATAAAGAAGATCCATAACTCAAAAATCAAAAACCGCGTTTTTAACGTTGGTGATCGAGTCCTTCTTTTCAACTCTAGACTCAAGATCTTCTCGGGAAAGCTCAAAACCCGATGGACTGGTCCATTCACTATCACAAAAGTTTATCCTTATGGTACCGTCGAATTATCTCAAAATGACGGTCCTAACTTCAAAGTGAATGGACATCGGTTAAAGCACTACTTTGGAGAGGACGTACCATCCATGGTCGTCCCGGATCTCCAAACTTTCCCCAAGGACAATTGAGTTCGGGGATCGAGTCAAGCTAGCGACTCGATGAACAAAAATTAGCAACAATACGGGTTTTCACCCGTATCTCTGATTCTTTCTATTTTCTACCACCGAGTGTGGGGGAATGGCCAACCCCCCGCTGTTTGAAAAAATGTATATAAAAGTAAAAAAAAAAAAAAAAGTATATATATAGAAATAAAGTGAAAATTGGTATTTCCGCAGCTAGATTCGAATCTTGGCTTTTACGTTCATAGCTTCGGCATAATAGCCGGGACTTTGAATATTGAGGGCAATATTCATCTCTAAGTGTGGGGGGGAAATTCTATCGAATTTTATCAAAATATCTTTCAAGTACCCCCGTTTTTGGCCAAATTTTCAAAAATTTTTTCACTTTATTTCAAAATTTTTGTGGTAATCAGTCCGCCAGGTCTAACCGACAAAGGGATTGGCTAATCCAGGAGCAAACGGCTCTTGGTAAAGATAAATCAACTCCGTTGGCGGCTTGCAATTTGCCCAGAATTGTATGGTTCCTCAGCTCCCCATATCCCATAAAGTGAATGAGTTGGCTGGCCCGCAAGATTATGGCTTGTGGTAAAGGCAGTGGAAAATCCATAATTGGTAATCAGCTCACCAAGATGTTGACTAGGTCCATCAAGATGCTGGCTAGTCCAGGAGCAAACAGCTCTTGGTAAAGACTTAACAAATCCGTTGAAAGCTGGTGGTTTGCTCAAAATCACACGGTTATCAGGTGTGCCACAGTTCTTACACCTGGCTACTCCAGAAGTGATGGCTTTTGGTAAAGAGTTTAAAATCCATCAAGTTTTCTAAAAAGATTGCTAGGGACTTGCAATAGTTCAGTGTGGGGGATTGATGAGTGCTCAAACACTCATCGTTTTTGATATATTTAAACTACCAAAACGCACAAAAACAATCAAAAAGATATCAAAATACTTAAATTATCCCAGGGATTGTGTTTTATGTGTTTTAAAAGCAAAATGTGCAAAAACAAAGAAAAAACGTACAAAGTTTGCAGTATTGGCAGTTTCAGTCCCCCAAGTTTCAAAACTTGTCAATTTTACTCCCTAAGCATTTATTTTGAAAGAAAAAGTCAACCCAAGGTTTTGAAAGTGAATTTCACAAAATATTACATTTGGGTTGCAAGTTTTCCAAAATTACATATTTAGTCCCTGAAAAATCCAAAAATGGCAAAAGTGGTCCCTGGGAAGTTTTGGAATTTTGAAAATTGGAAAAATACTAAAATGGTTCTTGGAGTTATGGTTATTGGCAATATTACCCCTTTTGAGCACTTTTGGAAAGTTACAATCACAGCCCCTCATCTTTTGCAAAATTACAAATATGGTCCTTGTGCAATACTAGTTACCAACCGGACCCTTTTAATTATTAAACCCCAAAACCAAGCCCCATCCAATCCATCTCCAAAGCCCAGCCCACCAACAACATTAGCCCACCCCCTATAAACCGTTTTAAATAATCCAAACGGTCAACGCATGTTTGACCTTTCTTCTTCCCAACCAAACCACAATTAATGCATCCACCTAACTAACCCACCACCATAAATGCCCTCACCAACACCCACCAATACCACTCATTCTTACCCCGACATACTTTTGGCGCCAAAATTCAATCTGATGGCTAGGGGTGATCAAAACTCAATTCAACAGTTGGGATTTGGTCAGAGGTCAAAAAGAAGACATGTGGACCCTCAGAATTCAAAAGGAGCTCATGTGGGATGATTTAGGGTTTATTTGTAGCTCGTTATATATAGTTTAGCTCATATGAGCTTATTAGTGTTTAATTTTCTTAGTTTTTATGTAGTTTCAGTTTATTTTCAATGTATTGTACCTTTTATTATCAATGAAAGTTTGGTTTTAAGTTAATTCTCATTTTCACTTTTCAAAGTCTCATTTCAAATTCTCAAGTTCTAATCAAGTAATCTAATGTGTGTTTAATCTACTCAGAAGCTCTCACAAACTCAGATAAAAAGGTTTTATAAGCTTTATCAGCTTGTGTAAACATTCTTAAATCAGTTTTTAATAATTGCTAAAAATCAAGAAAAAATCAAAAATAAATGAAAAATTTGTGAAAAAGAAGAAGAAAGCAAGGAGCACAGTGTATTGTAGATGGATGTGGGTTAGGAACCTCATGGGAGGGCATTAGGATTGGTACATTGGGTTCTTTGGTCCTTAACAGATAGCTTGGAAGGCTTATGTAAGCCTTACCTTTAATTTTTACTCTCTGATATAGTGTAGTTGTTTGTTACTGTTTAACTTACTAAATTATTGCTTAATCTAGTAGTAGTAATCATTTGGTTGTGTTTCATGTTGGTTTGAACCAAGATTTCTTCATAAGAATCTGTTAAAGGGGTGTTTGGTTGAGACTGTATTAAGTGTCTCAGTGGGTTTCATGGTTTAATTTTGGTTCAGATAATTAAATCATAGTCACAACAGACCAAAACAACCTTTTACTTGTTCCAAATCTCACCCAAAGTCAAAATCACAAGTTAATGCTCACCACAGTCAACTGTGGTGAGTTT